>CM036761.1:63183910-63783910 GCA_020796225.1 Arion vulgaris | reverse complement strand
GCATTAGCCAAGAAACCACAGCCGGACTTCTCACCACGTTGAACCGACCCATCGGTATATACAACAACATCATCATCCCTTGCATTATCTTCTATCAGCTGCTTAGCTGCGAGATCAGCCTTCATGTTGCCCCAATCTCTACATTCTCTTCCAAGAGTAATGATAACGTTGAGATAGTTGGTCATGCTACCATCTGTTGGGATCCATTCTTCCCTTTTTGGTAGGGTCGCAACCGTAGTCACCTGGCCAATTGTTCTCTCGGCCTAGGCCATCCACGACATGCCACGCTTGAATCTTGTTCCCTTAACATCATTAGTGTTCTTGTGCAGTGGATGTCTCTTATCCGCAGTAACCCGCATATATGCCTTGGTTTGGGCAAATGCATGACGGGAGCTTAGTGACAGAAGGCCAAACATATATCTAATGTTCACAATGGGGATATCTCTAGTGCAGCCCAGAACTATACGCATACCTTCATTCTGAACCCGTTCGAGTCGTTCACATTGTGATCTGATATCGTAAGAATTCCGAGTCCGTAATCTACAACTGACATAACCAGTCATTCGAACAAAAGGACAAGTAGTCTCTGCTCAAGGTGTGCGGCTACCTAACTTTGAGAGCCGCAAGATCACGCTTGCACCATTGTTCAATATGGTGTTTGAAAGATAGACTACGATCGAAGGTTATTCCAAGATAGCGCAGCCTGTCTCTGCGCTCGCTGGTATGTTCATCAAAGAGTACACAGGGTAGGTCAGCCTTGACTGTGATTATTCAACGAGCACCACAACATACACGCTTTTTCAGGATTGACCTGAGAGCGAGACTCTCTACACCAACCCAAGATGGTACGCAATGTTTTCTGAATGTCGTCAACCATCTCTTGTCTATCTGACCCAGTCCTATATATTAAGATATCATCTGCAAATGTCAATGTCAACCCAATCCGGATGGCTGAATTTTAGCTACATTTGCTGTGTTTAAGTACGAGTATTAAACAACAAGGGTGATAGAGGAGAACCCTGGGGTAATCCCGGGCATATACGTGCAGGATCCGATGGCCATGTTCCTAAACGTAGTGCAACAGTTCTCTCCATTAAAGAAGCAGCTATCCAGTTCATCAGCCAAGGATTTGGGCACATAAAAAATAACAACCTTTATTAAAGGGGAAGTTGAAGGGCGAAGAGCAAGAGGAAGACCGAGAGATAAGTGGGAGGGAATTTAAAGAAATGGACAGGATACAGTCAGGCAGAGTGCAATACCAAGGCGAAAAACAGAGGATGCTGGAGATTCATTGCAGCCAACCTTCAATGCGGAGACGGCACCTGATGATGATGATGACATGACTTATGATGTTACACTACTATTTTCAGCAGATTATCCTTAAGGTTTACGCCCTGATTAGTTTTGAATATCTTGCGTCGTCAAAATAACGCGACAACAACTACGACACGATTAGCTAAATGTCTTGACATGATAAAATACTGGGAACTGTCTATAAGCCTACTCGTTGGCAAAATTCAGGCGCCCCATATCCCGGTCGTAGTTCTCACAGGGAAGTAGGTTCGGGAACAAAGCAGCTTAGCAATGATACATTTACCAGTCAGAGTTTAGGTCGTGCGAGAGAGATTTGCAATGTTCATAGTTTCGTCCAACATCATTGCTAGAATAAAAATGCATAATTTAGTTTTGACTTAATCTTATCCAGAATGAGATTACCAACACATTCGATGATGTCGTTTTGAATTATGTTGGATGTTCATTTAAACGATGGCAGGCCAGTAGCACTGTAACATCCCGCTGACCTACTTTTACTAACTTGCTGATATTCATCACGTCTATATACTCTATGCTTTATTTTGAAGATCCAGTTTTCAAACCCGAGTCCCCTTCCATATTTCATACTTTGAAAACTAAATCAAACTATATTGATATTAAACTATATTGATATCAAACTATATTGATATCGAACTATATTGACAATCGAACATTTGAACACTCTCATCCCAGATCTCTTTCATTAACGGGAACAATCAAATAAGGATAGTAATCAAAGCACTACCACTCAGAAGATGAAAACGGCAAATAAATGGGCTTGTTACAGAACGCCAAGAGTTAGTAGTTATCATATATACGCAGACTATACATAAGACTCGGCAAATGAGGGCTGGTCCTATCTACGGAAAGAGCCGATTAAGCAATGACTCACTTGGGTGTTAAAAAAAACCGATCGCTTAACATTATTTAAGTATTATAACACAAATTGTGAGAAATATTAATGCTGTTTAATCAATATTTTATGCTTTTAAGGACCGTGAAAATTGAACTCAAATTAGATTAACTATAATGTCTGGGCGCTAGGGGAACTAGGCTAATCCTGCTAGTTCGTTGACCGCTCGTAACTGTATATATTTATATGCAATCCGTTAAGAGCCTGCTGCAACTTGTATAGCTTGAATCTGACAGGATATATGCCCTTAAATATTGGTTAGACTGCATCATTGAGATAATTAATTATGATGTTTATATATTGTGTTCACAGCTTTTAATCATCATCTAATAGCTTGTCCTGAGCAGAACTTTGCCACCCCAACAGTCCTCCGGAATTTCTCTCTCTCATAGGCCAGATGTCCCGCCTCGGCAGCTGTCATGTTCAAACCATCAGTTATATCCTGAATCCATCTTCTCCGTTGTCTTTCTCTTTTCTCTT
Organism: Arion vulgaris; assembly: GCA_020796225.1. NCBI lineage: Eukaryota > Metazoa > Mollusca > Gastropoda > Stylommatophora > Arionidae > Arion > Arion vulgaris. Next base: position 63,781,203 of record CM036761.1, on the reverse strand, counting down.
TGCCGGTATTCCTCCTTCCATTATGGTCCTCTCCGGCCCTTCGTGACTTTTATATATGTTCAAAATGCCTCTATTTTCTCTTTCTTATTTGTAGCATGAGTCACGTAACAAAACTACTTTTCAGCATTATTATGAGAAGGGTACGAAACAAAATAAGACCAGAAGTTAAGGAAGAACAATGTGGCTTTGTTGAACGCAGGGAACAAACAACACAATGTATACAATAAGAACAATAATGGAAAGATCAATAGAAATGAAGTTGGACTTATACCTATGTTTCATAGACTACTCAAAAGCTTTCGATAAAGTAAAACATGGAGAAATAATAAGCATGTTAGAAAGTATAAATATCGATGGTAAAGATCTTAGACTGATCAAGAATTTGTACTGGCAACAAACCGCAGCCATTAGACTAGAGAGTAAGATTGGAATCTATCAGGCGATACAGTTAGGAGTACGACAAGGGTGCGTACTCTCACCAGACCTATTCAACTTATATAACATCATGAGATCTATAGAAGAAAAGACAGGAATAGCAGTCGGTGGACAAAATATAAACAACATAAGATACGCTGATGACACAATTCTCATGGCTACAAATGAACACGATCTGCAAGACTTGATAGACATACTAGTGAGAGAAAGTGAAAAGAAAGGATTAAGCATGAATATAAAGAAAACAGAGGTTATGGTTGTCTCCAAGAAACACCAACATGCAATATCAAAATAAATAACACAACACTGAAACAAGTCCATCGATTCAAGTATCTAGGAACATTCCTAACATCAGATGGAAGATGTACAACAGAGATTAGGAGTAGAATAGCTCAAACGAAAGCAGCTTTTATGAAAATGAAGAACACACTATGCGTGAACTCACTACCAATGACACTGCGAAAACAAGTACTCCAATGCTATATTGAACCAATTCTTATGTATGGCAGCGAATCATGGACACTGAACAAACAATCAATACGATCATTGGAAGCCACAGAGATGTGGTTTTACAGAAGAATGTTGAGAATTCCATGGACAGCAAAGAAAACAAACGTGGAGGTTTTAAATCAGGCCTGCACACAAAGAAACCTTATCAAAAGAATAAGAATCCGACAATCAAGGTTCTTCGGGCATATAATGCGAAGAGAAGGTTTAGAACATTTGGTGACTACAGGTAAAATTCAGGGAAGGAGAGATCGTGGAAGACAGAGGAGAAGATGTTGGATGGCCTGACATCATGGTTCAACAAAATATCGACGTCAGAACTGATTACATGCACCAAGCAAAGAGAGTTGTGGAGAGACATGATCGCCTACGCCGGCAGGCATGGCACTTGATTGATTGATTTGTAGCATCGGCCAGTTTCTTTTATTTTGAGTTCTTTCTGGAAAGATCTATTTGTTCTCTTCTCTGTCTATGATATACGGATGACTCTTCTGTAACACTTATATTGAAAAGAACAAAACACTTATATTCACATCTATTACAAAATATTTTCCCGACAATAGGTTGGAGATGGCGATTTGGACCATAATTTCTGGGGCAGAGCAGAAGATATGACAATGGCAAGGCCATGTAAGCATGTCACTGCCAGCACTAAAGGAAGTGATATTGCTGGAGGAACGGTTGCTGCACTTGCAACTGGAGCTATTGTATACAAAGACAAAGGGGATACTGCTTACGCTACCCAACTTTTGAATGCTGCGAAGAGTCTCTACACCTTTGCTAAAGCACACAGGTAAGGAGTGCTACTTATTCGCTCGTTAAGACGGAAGTAGATGTGCAACTGACGATGATTTCAATGTCGCTAGGGCACCGATGTTGGTGATCCTGTTAGAGCAGTGCACATGGGTTAGCGATCTCCATGTCTTGTCGTTAGTGCAAAGATGTTGGTGAAATTCATGTCGTGAAGGCATCGATGTTGGTGAGCTTTATGTCTTCATAGCACATATTTTGATAATCTTTAATTAGTACGCGGGTTAATAATATGGGTGTTTACAGTGTCATGATGATGTTTGTCTAAATGAATGTCTATGGAGCTGAGAAGACTTACTAGTTACTGACACAGTGACAGTAGTAAAATAAGTAACTTAAAGTAAGTGTCAGTGTCATTGCAGGACACTATTAGAATTAGTATTACTGTTTGAATATGTATAATGTTGACAACTTCATGATGAACACTGCTTTCTTTCATTACTTTCAACATATTAAAGTTGACGTTTGAGAGTTAACAAAGATCCTATCAAAATAGCTTATCATTATCAATAACAAACTATTTTGCTCACTTACTAATTACTATGTATCTCTTACTTGCTTTCTCTCCCAATCTCTCACACACTGACACACTGTTTAACTTGCTGTTATCTGCCTCTCACTTTCTCATACTAACTAATTCTTTGAAACAATCACTTTACTTCTCTTTCTCGCTAATTAGTTAGTTAATTTGTTCCTTTCGTGCCAAAGACAGAGGTTTTAGATCTCCATGTAATGTGGTTCGTTGCTAGCAGTTGGAGATCTTGTATGGTTTTACTAGCTGATATAGCAATACGAGAGTTTATTAATAGAACGTTACTCATTTAGAGAAATCCTCTGTTTCCGAAATACTGGAGTTTTTGCGATTGAGGATTATTAGGCCTCAGATAACCGACCATAGCAAGTACGAAGAAAACAACACCTTCCATCTTGAAACCGAAACCGGAAAACCCTCTAATATTCGCTAATAATTCTCGCTAATATTCTCTCACTATTACAAACTCTGTTCTTCACTTTAGCGTAATCTCGCTCTCACTTAATCTCGTTCGTTTTTTCCTCACACGTGACACTCGAGTTATTCTGCCTCTCTTATATTGTCAGACTGCTACCTGTCTGTAGAGCATTGATGTGGTCTTCTGTATTTGTCTTACGCTTCTTGGATGTCTTGAGTGATGGATTTCTGCATCTTTTGACATGATTCTGACACTATCCACAATTTCCATAGTCTTTCTCTCTGTTCGTTCTGCTGTAGAAGGTTTTATAGACAGGGGTGTGTCTGCATTCTTACTATGTGGTTAAACAATTTAGTTCTCTGTTTTTCTATGTAATGCAAGCAGGTTCGTGTTCGAACCTTATCTCTGATGTTGGTATTTGTGACTTTTATCTCTTCTTGTGTTGTTGATGATCTTTTAGAGGCATAACATACCAGATGTGATTGTTTTCCTTTCTTTTATAAATTAATAGTTCTACTTAAAATGAAACACACAATATCTTTTCCCCGTATATATTTTTTTATAATATCCACAACACTCAATCCACAGGGGTCTGTTTCATGGAAGCGATGAATTCTATCCATCCAGTGGAGACAAAGATGATCTTTGTGAAGGTGCGATCTGGCTACACAAGGCAACAAACGATGTAACGTATCTAAATGATGCCAAATCGTTCGTAGAGACAGACTCAGCTTGGGCATATGAATGGGATGATAAGATGGTGGGATGTCAAGGTATTTTAACATGTGTCTCTATTCTTAGTTAAGAATATGGGAAAAAGGCAGTAAAACTATGTAACACTTGTTTTTGTATCCTTTGTTTGATAAAGACGTTTTGGTCGAAACATCACCGTATCTTATTTTTATACTTTCTAAAACTATCTTACTTTGTTTATTTTATTCTAGAACCTTTAATTAAGAACAAGGTATATGCAATCTCAATCTATCTGTCTGCGATGTGTCGAGCACTCCCTGCAGAAGACACAGTTAAGTATCACTAGACAAGCACTAGAGTGCAACCCACAAGAGAAATGATAATGATGATGTCCTAAACAGACCTGGAGATGGTGTGTCCTTGAGGAACTGAAAGGTGCTGGACTATCCTGAGAAGTCATAAAGAAAATGCCAGAGACCGGGAAAAGTGAAGGACAACTGTTGAGGTCAGGTCTTATGCTCCATTGAGGAGAAGAGAAAAATAATTAAGTTAGTTATTTTACATCTACAACTTGAACACAGGACCCATGTACATATATGTATATATATATTACTTCACTTTAGTATATATCGTTCACAAGATCTGCAATATATATCGTTTTACATCTACAACTTGAACACATGACCCATGTACATATATGTATATATATATATATATATATATATATATATATATATATATATATAGATCCAAACGAAAGAGATGAAGTGTTTATGACACATTTTAAATGCTGCAAGAAGAGATAATATCAGAAACGACAAAATTAGAAGAAAAGTGGGGTCATAGCCGGTGCTACAATATATAAAGAAACAACAGGTGAAATGGTTGGACACGTTTCAAGGTTACCACAAGACAGTCTCTCACGAAGAGCACTAGCTCTAAGATACAATGACAACAGACCCAGAGGACGCCCACATAAACGATGGATCGACAGAATAACTGAGGCACCAAATTTCACCTTGTAGAAATCGCATAAGGAAGCTCGCTCCATGTGTCTCTTTTCTTCGACCTGACACTGAAAGACAAAACAGGATTAGAGAATAGATAGATAGACAGGGCTCTCACAAAATGTATCATTATTTTCTTATGTTAAGTGCTAGACAACAAATTGAAATATCAGAATGTGCATAGTCGAAAGCTCTATTTTTAAATTATTGGATTCTATTAAATATTATATACAAATACTTCAAACAGATCTTGTGAACTATGTATTATAAGTTACATATTTTGGTTTGTGAGGGGGCCTATCGGAAAATAGATACCAGTAGTGTTCAGAAAATGAAAAGACTTCACCAGAGAACAAAAAACAATTATAATTACAAAGTTTAATATGAAGTTAAATGTAGCCCGGCAAAAGTATGTGAACGTGTATCATCAACATACACAAACTAATAAAATTCATGAAGAAAATATCATGCCTTTTATGGCATTTTTGTCGTAATTTTTCTGGTGGCTGTGCTTTACAAAGACCATTTAGTGGAAATGTTAGTATTGTTGTATTTTGTAAAACTTTCGTACTTTGTATCCTTTACAAAGAGAATGAAGAAGAATCAATGAAATGTAGATTATTTGATTTTTTTTTTTTTTCCTTTTATCATCACACTGTTACCGGATTGTTGCCCAGTGTCATGATTTTCTGTTTTTGTCTTGTGCTGTTCTAGTGGCTAGAGTGATAGTTATTTTTTGCTTTTTGACAGGATTCTTCTATGCCTTCTCTTTCAGCAATGCTGTATGAAGCGACAAAGAGCAATACCTACAAAACAGCTCTGGAGTCATTCTTCACAGAAAACTGGTTTCAAGGTGCCGGAATCGATTACACACCCTGTGGTTTGGCCTGGAGGGATAAATGGGGCTCTCTAGGGTAACAAATTTCTTCCTCTTTTTCTTCAATTTGTTCCTGTATTAATTATTTTGGTAACAATTGTTGTCTTTAAGATGAGTATGAAGTGCAGGTTAAAGAGTCTATCTCTCAATCTTGAGGACTCTGGATCAAGTCCTGGTGAATAGTGATTAGTTTTATCTTATCTGCAAGCTGTCAACTGCACGTGCAAGTATCATGTATCCCACAACTTAATGATATCATTGTATCACAACTACTACTAACTAATACTACTACTGCTACTACTACTACTAACTAATACTACTACTGCTACTACTACTACTACTACTAACTAATACTACTACTAACTAATACTACTACTGCTACCACTACTAACTACTTCTACTATTTTTATCAACGGAGAGAAAATAGAAAATGTGAACAGTTTTGAATATCTTGGTTCACTGCTAACAACAGATGGAATTGGGATGAAGGAAATTAAAAGAAGAAGGATAAAAGGATAAAAAGAAGAACAAACATGGCTTTTAAAAAAATTAAATAACAACAAACAGTGTGGAATTTAATAAGGCGGTGGAAGAACATATAAGTGCTTTTGAATATAAGTGTTACAGAGACGTCCTTCATATATCATGGACAGAGAAGAAAGCAAATAGATCTGTCCAGAAAGATCTCAAAATCAAAGAAAACTGGCTGATGCTGCAAATAAGAAAATTGAAGTATTTTGGACATATAAAGAGACATGAAGGGCTGGTGAATACCATCATGGAAGAAGGCATCCCGGCAAAGAAAGAAGAGGTAGACCACAGAGAAGATGGATTCAGGATGTAACTGATGGTTTGAGCATTATGGCTGCAGAGGTGGGACATCTGGTCTATGAGAGAGAGAAATTCTGAAGGACTGTTAAGGAGGCAAAAGTTCTGCTCAAGACAAGTTATTTGATGATGATGACTACTTACTACTACTAATACTACTACCACTTCTGCTGGAACTATTACTACTACTACTATTGCTACATATCCTTCTTGCTTCCTGTGAAATATAGAACTGCCACTTTTCACTAACTCTATTCTGAGCCGTCTTCTTCAGTTCAGGCCACGAGACTCCAACCGCCCTAACATACTATTCTATAGTTCGCTGCCATGTTATTTTTTGACCTTCTCACTACACTCTTCTCTGTGGGTTTAAACCAAATACATATCTGGTGAGAGCCACAGTAAATTAGTTCTTAGAATGTAGGCCTATTCTGTTCTTTTCTGTCTCATGAGAAATTCCTCCGGTCTTTTGTCTCATGAGAAACAATTAATATCTTCTTAAGCACAACTACCTACTTCAGTTTCATGAGCTACTATTTATATATTCTGCAACCGAGGAACTCTTCCCGATTCACTTTTCCATTAGAGTGTCGATATTGAAAATTGATTCTGTACTTAAACGTATCATGATTTCAAGCGAGTACAGTTGGTGTTGAAAATAGTTCAACTAAAAATGGGTAGCAAGCTCTGAGAAAAGTAATACTTCCCTCCACCAAAACTACGGATTGTGCTCGGCGGTCAATAATTATCAGCACAAAATCAGATATGGGGGCTGAACTAAAATGTGTTCACTCTTGATTGTGGTAATGTCGATGTTAACCTTTGTAAACTTTTGGACTTCCTGTATGTACTGTACTCCGTTTCTGATACAGACTCAAGTCCTTTAGCTAATGCCAAGACTTACTTTATTCATCAGGTATTCAGGAAGTGCTGCTTTTATCGCTCTTGTGGCAGCTGATCTTGGAATCCAGCCTACCAAGTTGCGACAGTGGGCTGTTGAACAGATCAACTACATTCTGGGAGATAACCACCACAGCGGTGGCTGCTACAGTTTTGAAATAGGTTAGTGATGATTGATGTGATGTTAATGAGGGATGCAGCAATAATAGTAGTAAGCCATGATGAGGTATTAGTGGTGGTGACACTGACTGGTGGGGATAATTACTAATGTTATATTTTGCTGGTTGATAGTTTGGATAGTATGAACAAAACCTATTGTTCCTTATAAATAAAATATTTCATTCACTACAACAGATGTTTTGCTATACAAACAATGTTAATCTCTCTGTTACCTAATTGATTTGTTCAATTACAGCATTGTTTGTTGTGTATGTATGGTTTCGGTTTTGTTCACAGATTAATTGACCCACATAACAATAACCCTGCTTCATCTCGGAACGCTGCTTATCGACTACTTTTTAAACCACTCTGTGATCTGAGCCTAAAAGTGATTGCACATTGTGCCAGTTATGTGCCTACAAGGCCAGCACATCCGATTTCTGCTACACTTTTTATTCACTAAGGTAGCTTTCCTAGGCCCCTACTTCAGTCGTCTCTTACAACATGCCCTGTAGGGCACAGTGGTACTATTTTTTTGCTCCTATTGCGAACCCCAGCAATACATGGGCATGACCTGTCTTAACTGAACACATTGTTTGATATATGGATATATGATAGTTCGTTTGCTTGATGAGGGCCTTGTTGGTCGAAACGTTGCTGTGTTTTGTCATTGTTTTTGTAATTTGTAAAACTACAGTACTTTGTGATTACGTGTTTTACCAATCAAATAGTTTTACTGCAGTCTCATCTATTTTTTGATATATGAACAATGTTTAACTCCCGCTTATTGAATTGTATGACAATGTGAAATGTTTGATTATTCCTAACTTAATATACAACCAGGGTTGGCACTGCACTAAATATTACTATCCATATCTCCACAGGATATGGATCCAGCTACCCACTTCGACCACATCACAGTGGAGCATCTTGCCCAGATCCTCCAGCACATTGCAGCTTTGCCCAACTAGATGCTTCTGGGCCCAATCCACATGTTCTGACAGGAGGCATTGTTGGTGGACCAGATCAAAACGACAACTATCATGATGTCAGAACTGACTATGTTCAGAACGAGGTTGCTATAGATTACAACGCTGGCTTCCATGCAGCCGTAGCCGGTATTGTTCATCTTGAGGTGGCTAACCAGATGCCCACAACCCATAATAAATGCCCATGTAACCAATAATAACTAAATATTGACAATAATAAATAAAATATATGTGAGTAATCATGGGTGTAGTTTTTCTGTAAATGTTTCTGTATCTTCTTCTTTCTTTCTTCTTTTGTCGTTACACTGCTACCGGGTTGTTGCCGAGTGTCGTGGTTTTCTGTTTTTGTCTTGCGCTGTTCTGGTGGTTTGTGTGATTGTTGTTTTTGCTCTTTCACAGCATTCTGCTACGCCATCTAACCATCTTTTCCGTGGTCTTCCTCTTACCTTCTTTCCCGATGTTCTGTTGTAGAAGACTCTGTATACTGTGGAGTTTGGATGCATTCTTATTAAGTGGCCAAACCACTTCATTCTTTGTTTCTCTATGTAATTCAAGCACGGTTTTGTGCCAACTTTCTTTCTTATGCTGATGTTGGTGATTCTGTCTTTTCTTGTGTTGTTGGTAACTTTTCGCAGGCAACGCATTTCACATGTAGTTATTTTTGTGACTGCGCTTTGCTCAATGTCCATGTTTGGCTCTGGTAATACAAAGTAGGTATAAAAATGCTGTTGATCATCTGTTGCTTAGCTGCCTGTGAAATTGTGGGTGCTTTAACAGTGGGGCTAGCTGGTAGGTTACAGCATTTGCTTTTGCACTCTAGCCTCTATCTCTCTATCTAGTCTTCTGTGAATATGCTTCCTAAGTATTTGAATTCTTTCACTTGGTTTATTTTAGTGCCATTGATATGGATGTCTAGATTATTATGTTTTTTCCCATATTCATTATTTCTGTTTTAGTGTTGTTGATTTTCATGTCATGATTTATATAATTTTTGTTCAAAGTGTCAATATGATGTTGTAGATCTTGTTCATTTTGGTGTATCAGGAACTGATCATCTGCAAAAAGCAGTTCATTTATTTCATCATTTTCTGAATTTGACTCTTTGAGTTATTTTATCCATATATGTAATAAAGAGTAGTGGTGAGAGGACACAACCTTGTCTAACACCTGATGTAATGGAGAACCAGTGGGTGATTCCTTCTGTTGTTCTTACTGTACTCTGGCTATCTTGATATAAGGCCATGATATTACCTAATAGTTGTCCCTGGACGCCATATTCTTCATTGTTTCTGTATTGTTTGTTTTTAATGTATTCATATTTGATTACTCTGACTATGAACATCAACTAAAACAATGGCATGGTTGGAGTCACAGAATTTCACCCATACATGCTTTCTCAATGAGTACGTTCAGGTGGATCAAGACTGAGTGGGTTCAAATTCAATGGTTGAAGTTTCTGGGAAGATATAGGCTGACAAAAATCAGTTTTATTTTTGTGCTAGGTAGCATAGCGCAAACTTGAATAAACGGGCTGGTGGACGTTGCTACTGTGAAAAGCGGGCAAGCAATGAACCAGCCTGATATTCTGAGTGCTCTAAAGAAGGAAGGACATCTAAAAGATTCAATAATGAATCTACAACACTAGCCAAACTTGAAGATTATCAAATCAAATAGATTTGTAGCCAGACAAGAGCTTTATGGTGGAAAAGAATAGTGAACAATAACAGAGCTGATGTCGTTAGACACCACACACAGGGACATACTGAGGAAAGGGATCGGAGCAATTTTGACTAATTGGTACGATGTGCGGTGATGATGATCTGTGGACTAAACATTTGAGTATATTAGTGTGTGTATATGTATCATTGTTTATGTCTATATTACACTTTGTATGTTTGTGTAATGCATATATATGTGTGTATTTGTGTACAAAGATGAACATATTATAGTTGGTGATACGGTGTGATCAGACTTTAAGAAATGCACACAATTTTTAAGATGTCATTTTAAAAATATTTTATACAAGTTTTTTTTTGGGGTGCTGTTTTTGTTTCTATCAGTGAAAAAAGTTTAGAAAGAAAAAATGATTGACTCCTCATATAAGTTGTCTCCCCATAGAGGTGACCAGCCCTGCTGAAAGTAGACTATATCACAAAGTACAAGCTCTATAGCTCCAGTAAAAATTCTAGGGATCCTACAAAATGGGACTAGTGGATCAGAAAATTTAGACTAAGTAGAACTATCAAATCGCACTCCTAGATTTTGCAGATGACATCGCACTCCTATCTCATACACATAGAGATATCCAGGAAAAGACCTGCCTCCTTAACCAATATAGTGAGATGGTTGGGCTGAAAATAAATCAGAAGAAAACTGAAGTAATGACTCTGAACATAGCAACCCCAGCACCAGTCAAACTAGAAGGTAAAACCCTCTGAGATACAACCGCTTTCACATACCTTGGAAGTGTTATTAGCAATGAAGGAGGCGCTGGATCTGACATTAAAAACAGACTGAGTAAGGCACGAAGTGCATTCATGACCCTTCAGGACCGCCTGGAAATCTGCCCAATACAGCATCAGAACCAAGACTAGTATCTACAACAGCTGTGTGCTGTCAACATTGCTGTACGGATCGGAATGCTGGAGAATGACAGAACAGGATATGTCCAGACTCTCCACCTTTCATACAACTTGTCTGCGAAAAATCTTACACGTGTACTGACCGACTACTATCTCGAACCAAGAATTGCTTGCACGATGCCAACAAGAGAATATGGGCACTATCATCCGAAGACGACGCTGGAGATGGATTGGACATGTGATGCGATGGAGAATGGCTCCGACACGAAAACTGCACTGAGATGGACTCCAGAGGGTAGGCGAAAGCGTGGAAGACCCAAGACGATCTGGAGAACGATAGAGCAAGAACTGAAGGAAATGAATCATAGCTGGAACACAATACAGAGGAAGGCCATGAACAGGGAAGAATGGTGTGCGTTTGTTGCCAAGGGCGTAACAGGCTAAAGAGAGGAGAACTATCAAAAACTTTTCATTACTTGTGACACGAAACACAGATAATGGTGGTTCCACTGGGGCAGACAACACAAATTTAAATTAATACAGAAGTTGAACATCACAATGACATCAATACATATGTTGTACATCACAATGACATCAATACATATGTTGTACATCACAATGACACCATTACAGAAGTTGAACATCACAATGACATCAATATATATGTTGTACATCACAATGACACCATTACAGAAGTTGAATATCACAATGACATCAATACATATGTTGTACATCACAATGACATCATTACAGAAGTTGAACATCACAATGGCATCTTTACAGAAGTTGAACGACTTTCCAAGTTGCATCAATTCTTTTTTGAACGCCCCATATCGACCCCTTGTTAAACCACTCTCTATGATTTGTATGTGATCTGAGCCTAAGAGTAATTGTACCAGTTATACGCCTACAAATAGGCCAGCACATCTGATTTCTGTGACGCTTTTTATATTAGGGTAGCTTTCCCAGATCCCTACATTAGTTGCCTCTTACAACATGCCTTGTAGCTCGCAGTGTTACTATTCTTTGATACTCTTGCGAGTCCCGGCAACAGACGGGCGACATCAATACAGAAGTTGAACATCACAATAAAATATGATGGATCAAACTCTCCAAGATTATTCTTGCATGTTGATCAATAGATCTGATTATACTACAGTCCAGGCAAGCATATAGGTGCACAGTTTCTTGCAGCAGAGGACAAAATATGTGCATGTTGGTATTAACAGTAGTTTGCTGGTTATACACTTGTCTCAACCTTCATGACCGGAGTTCATGTCAATCAATGCTATATTCCACGATTTGGGAGTCTCTGGCGTAGTGGTAAGTGCTTGTCTCTCACTACAAAGGTGCTCAGTTTGTTCCCTGTGTGTGAAGCGATCAAGATGTTTCCAGAGATACCCGATCTCAGCAGATTTAGCTCCTAAGTCCTGTGTTCAAGTTGAGCTGATCATGTAAAAGAGACCTTGTCAGTTGAAAATTTGAATATGCTGCCCAGTAAAATTTATTGAAAATATTAAAACAAAATTTATACACAAATTTTCAGCATTTTCAAAATTACATTGATGGCCCTTGCCGGTGCTACAGAGTTAGTGCACTGCCGCTGAGATCTTCATGTATAAAAAAGATATTGTGGTAAACATGGTTATTCACCAAAGTGCAATTATTATAGTTCTATCAATAAATTAAAATCGCATCCTCGTCGTTGCTCAAGTCACCCCCATGGAAAAGGTGGTACTGGAGAGATCTTAATATGTTGCCTCTTTCCAAACCGAATGCTCTCTCTCAAAGCATACATTTCAAATAAGCAACAACAATTAAAATTGATTAGACTATTTTATTTATAAACTATTTATAGTGAATACAATCTCAATTAGATATAAACTATTTATATTTGATTACACACACAAAATTATTCATACAACTTTTTTTAAATAGGCAGTAACATGGGAGATAATGCACAAAATATTAAATGGCACAATTATGCAGACTGAGTTTGTCTCCCTTTTCGTTAGCATAGGGCAGATGCCGGTCTGGGTAAAACAAAAAACAATACAGAAACAGTAACAAATAAAAATATTATTCAGCAGAATGAACATCAGGACCACCACATTATGTTCATCACTGTCGGTGGTAGACGATGAAATAAATACATTATTATTACTGTTTTATTCTTGTATCACTATATGATGTACATACCGCTCCATCCTGGGCAGCTCGTTCAATCTCTTCTATAGAGTCCAATATTTCTCACCACTCTTAGTAAAGTTGCTTGGCCTTTATTGGCTAAGATCAAAGTGCAGTGCCCACCTGATAACTGCTAAAGGGTGGGAGCCTTCATAGAGCCGATAGGCAATTAAACGAAACAAAAAATTCCGAGCAGCTCCCATTCGTAAGAATGACGACGTTCTAAGTCTTTATAATTTTTCAAACGTTCCTGGGTCCAACTGCTTCGGCACTAACATTTAAGGGCCCTTTAAAATAAAATAAAAAATGTGGGTGAGATCAAAGTGTAGTGTCTACTTGATCACTGCCAAAGAGTGGGAGCATTCATAAAATGGCACAATAAACAACACTTAAACAAACTCTGAGCAGCTCTCATTCAAAAGAATGACGACGCTCAGAGTTTACACATTCAACAGTACTGGGTTCACTAGTTGTGGCACTTCCGGGTACGACCCAATGAAAAAAATATCTTAGTAAAGCTTGTTTCAGGGTTTCCCTAGGGCATCCTTTCTTTCTATAACCCCTTTGTCTCCCACTTCAATGCCTGTTTTGTGATCACTTCTTTTCAGAGAATGCCCAGCATAGTAATACATGAAAGAAATACATGAGAAACAGACTCTAAAGAAAAGATGACTAGAGGTCAAGAAGGTTGGAGAGTTCATTGCTACCTTATATGACTCCACAATGCCCACCTGCCCAGTGTGTTCATAGCGCGTTGGACGACGGGTGATAAGCCCTCTGTGAGTGAGGGTTTAATTCCGCGGGCTGGCAGAAAAGCCACAGGTTCTCCAGATTTACAGTGTTCGTGGCACTGAACCGAAAGGTTACGATGTCCATGGCACCGAGCCGAGCTCAAGTGCTATGGATCCACACAAAAAATATAACTCCACCTGGCATCATGAACATTGACTGCTGTGTCCAGGATATAATGAAACTGTGGAACCATTGTATAAAATATAGACAATGCTAGATACAAGATAGTACTTCTCTTATGTTCTATATCAGTCATTATGGAATTATGTAACCATAAAACAACAAACTAGACAACCATTCAAAACTATTAATAGAAGCCAGAAACAGATTCAACAAAGTGTAAGTACAGTGGAGACCTGCTCACTACAATATACAAGTACTATGGACAAAATTGTATGTTGGACATATCTTGAGAAGAAATGATCAAAGAATACCAAAGCAGGTATTGAAGTGGGAGTCAAAGGGTTCAAGAAAGAGAGGACGTCTTAGGGAAACCTGAAACAAACTTTGGTGAGAGAGGCAAGAAATATCAAACTCAGTTCCATGGAAGAGATTGAGCGAGTTGCCCAGGTTATAGCGGTATGGATAAATTGCTTGCACACCATATGTAATGTATAATGATACAAGAATATTATTATTATGGACAAATTGGTGGGTTTCTAAGGCACGGAGTTAAGGTGCTTGTCGCCCGCTCCAAAGATACTCTGCTCTTTCCCCATGTTCAGTAATATGGATTTTTTACAGAGAATCTCTGATTTTAATGTAGGTGAGATCGAGTTTCTAATCCTAATAGAAGCAGACAACAAAATGTTGGTCTTGTTTCAAATTGAGCAAGTAAAAGAGAGCAAGTAAAAGAACTCTTGGCAGTTGAAAAGCGATGAAAGTATTCTGCAAAGTCGATGCTCGGACAAAATTCATGAAAAGATTTCAATAGTATTAGTACAACAATTTTTACTATCTTCAAAATTATATCAGGGACTCTCAAAGTGCAATAATGATGGTCCCTATCAATCAATAAATCCTATGGAAATAACAAGGCTTTGGATAGACTTGATATAAAAGATGGTCTAAAGGTTTGACTTCATTGCACCCGGTTTCCCCATATGGCTCCGTCCCTGTCAACAGAAATGACACGCAATCTGCTGAGAGTGTTGCACAAACACCATAGCTTCAGCAACAATCCTACGGATCTCATGAAAAAATTGCACTTCAGAGGATAATGAAGATGAATGAACACTACCATGTCAGCAGCTGCAAGATCTGTCTCTTTTCTGAACATAATTGTGTGAGGACAATCATGATCATAAGATTGGATAGATTGAGAAGATTAGAAATGTTGTGAAAATTCTACCATGCATCCAACATGTTAGAAGACAGCAAATAAATTGGTCGGTCACCTAATGAGAATGAAACCACATCTAATACCATCTCATGCCTATAACAACCCGCAACCCAGAGCCGAGGAAGACCAAGAACCTGATGGATAGATAATATTACAGATATCCTCGCATCAAAGACTAACAACTACAGATGCAACACACCTGTCACAGGATAGAGAACTGAAACTCCTCATGACGCTTCACTGCACATGTGGACAAGACAGTGATGATCCTGATCTCTATGTCAGTGTCCGCAAGATCTGTGCTTTATGAACTTTCTTATACTTCCTTCCTTCCTTAATATGGATGTTGTGGAGATACTGATGAGAATGATCTTCAAGTCAGCTTCTACAAGTTCTAGTTTCTGTGCACTTCTTTTTGAATGTCATTTACACTGAGGAATGTCCACTCGTTATGTTATCAATTCATTTCTTTTTCTGTCTGTCTCTCATTACTCTTTCATTTTTTTGTTGAAGAAAACATTCGCAAATTCATAAAATCTGGTCATGTCTCCATATTACTGCAGTTACTTCTACTTCCTGCTAGATAATAGTTTCTCACATGGTGTATTCAAGATGGTAGAACTTGGGAGAAATGTTGACATCAGACCTGTTTCCTGTATTCCAGACTGTAATGTACTTTCTTAGACATCACTCTGAAACAAAACAAATAACAAAATAGGTCAAATAACTGGATACAATAAACAACAAAATAATAAACAAAACTATTATAATAACAACAGAGACTGGAGATGCAACAAACAACAGAGACTGGAGATGCAATAAACAAAAGAGACTGGAGATAAAATAAACAAAAGAGACTGGAGATGCAACAAACAACAGAGACTGGAGATGCAACAAACAACAGAGACTGGAGATACTTTAGACTAGAGATACAATAAACAAGAGACTGGAGTTACATTAGACTGGAGATACAATAATCAATAGATACTGGAGATACATTAGACTGGAGATGCAACAAACAACAGAGACTGGAGATACATTAGACTGGAGATGCAACAAACAACAGAGACTGGAGATACATTAGACTAGAGATACAATAAACAAAAGAGACTGGAGTTACATTAGACTGGAGATACAATAAACAACAGTGACTGGAGATACATTAGACTGGAGATACAACAAACAACAGAGATTAGAGATACAATAAACAAAAGAGACTGTACACTTTTTAAAAACATACTATAGCAATCAGGACACAGACCTATAGGTAGGTGCTCAATCTCCCCCATATGTATAAGTATGTGCATGCTGATGATTTCCGTAGCTGGCTGGTTAACACACTAGTCATTCTGTCGCTCAGATGTTATCAGTTATATGAGGACCTACCGTCTCTTCCTCCTTGATGTGTGCTCATTGTACACTTCTATACCTCATCCTGACGGCCTTATAGCTCTCCAGTTCTTTCTCAATAGGAGAACTAATCCACTTGTGTCAACTTCTGCTCTCCTTCGTCTTCCGGAACTAGTTCTCACTCTTAACTCCTTTCAGTTTAATGACCAATTCTTTGAGCAGATCAGTGGGGTTGCCATGGGTACTAAAATGGGACCTAGTTATGCTTGTCTTTTCATGGGCTATCTTGAACACCTAGTATGGACTACATATGATGGCCCCTTCCGTCTGTCTATCACAGATACATTGATGACTGTATTGGCATCACTGATATGCCTGAAGCGATTTGTCACGCTTCATTAATTTCATTAATGTTTTCAACCCTTCTATTCGTTTTACTTCTCACATCTCCACTACTTGTGTCAACTTTCTTGACATTACTATCACCTTACGCCTATCCACTATCTATACATCAGTATATTACAAGCCTACTGATGCACATAGTTTTCTCCTCTATACTTCTTCCCATCCCCGGGCTTGTCGTGACTCTTTGCCATTCTCGCAGCTCTTACGCCTTCGCCGCCTTTGTAGTGAGGACGATGATTTTCTTGAGAGAGCTCGAGATGCTTGATTTCTTTCGTAGGCGCCTATACCCGGAGAGGGTGCTTGTCTCGGCTATGCATCGAGTTCAGAAAATCACTCGCCAGCAGGCCCTTACCAGTCAGCATAGGACTACTAACTCTGACAGAGTAAAACTTATCTTAACTTACCATCCCCATAGTTCCCTGGTGAAAAATGTTTTATTCCGTCATCTGTCTCTCCTTAGATCAGATCCTGAGACCCGTTCAGTCTTCCCCAACTATCCTTTGGTGTCTTACAGACGGGACAGAAGTCTTAAGGATATGTTGGTACACAGTCGCCTTAAGTCCAATATCCTGACTCATTTTGGCACTGTCCAGTGTGGTCGTCGGCGTTGCAACACGTGTGCTTATGTGATACAGACGCGTACTGTATCTTTTCCTTTAGGCACGTTTCTTATTGACGATGGGTTCACATGCGAGTCCCGTAATCTTATCTATGCTATTATCTGTAAGCGGTGTAACAAGGCTTATATCGGCGAGACAGGCAAGAGGCTCAGTGACCGATTCGCCCAACACTTACGCGACATACGCCAATGCTCTGTGACCCTGTAGCCACCCATTTCAATGACACTGGCCATTTAGGTGCTCACGATGTCCAGGTCACAGCCATCCGATCATGTTCCTCGGATGATCGCAGTCGATTTGCTCTGGAGAATCGGTTGATTTCTTTGTATGGTACTTGCGACCACGCGGCTCAACGTATTACATTCTTATGCTTCTTAGTACTTTCTCTTCCCATGCTTTGTAATCTATATGGGTATATGTTGCATGTATTCATGTTATATTCCATTCTTATGCTTCTTAGTACTTTCTCTTCCCTGCTTTGTAATCTATATGGGTATATGTTGCATGTATTCAAGTTATATATTTACTAGATGTTTCATTGTTTCTTTCCTTTCTATTTCTAGTTTTTATGTGTGTTTTTGTGTTACATTTATTTCGTTATTCGTTTTTATTCCAGATTTTCCTTAGATACGTTTGTATTTGGTCGTCCATTTGTGTTTCATTTTAATTTGTCACTCCTGTTTGTTCGCTTGCTTGATAAAGGCCTTGTTGGTCGAAACGTTGCTGTATTTTGTCATTGTTTTTGTAATTTGTAAAACTACAGTACTTTGTAATTACGTGTTTTGCCAATCAAATAGTTTTACTGCAGTTCCATATATATATACTGACTATCATCATAGCACTCCAGACATGTCCATAGGTGCTCTGATCTCCGCCTTAGCAAATCCAGCAGCGTCCAGCGGCCCAACACGCCAGTTTGATGTTGATTAATCAATCTCTTTGCATATTTAGTATGTCGTTCTTTTGGGCTGCACCAATATTGACACCCATCTCTTTCAATCTGGTCAGCAAGTGGGATTCACAGCCCTGAAACTCCTCTAATAGGAAAGACTCTCTCAATGCGTGAAGAATGTCACTTCGATCCATGGCAGCTCCTCTGATATTGCAGTCAAGTCAGCCAATCTATCAGCTCGTTCATTACCTCTAACTCCTGCGTGCCCAGGAATAAAAATGAAAGTGATTTCTCTGATCACCGTCTGCACCAGTACCTCCACCCAGTTGCGTCTCACCATTCCTGATTCGACTTTACGAATCATGCTCATGGAGTCACTGAGTATGAAAACACGAGAGTAGTTGTGAGATGCCAACCATTTCACCGCCTCCGTAACCGCCCGAACCTTCATTGTCAAACTACAGATTCTTAGTGTTACTTTGTTTATTCTTAACTCCTTCTTGTACAATGTGTGATTCCAAACTCCAAAAATATTTATAAATTCAACATTAATTGCTGCATCTACATCCACCAGGTGGTCGCTAAACAACAGATACACATTCCTCTATCTTAAATTACCTAACAATCAGTGCTTTAATACAAAAATGTGTGTTTTCTCATAACAATCATAAAGTACTGCATTTAGTATGACAACAAGTAGCATGACAATGGAGGTACAGGCGGTGACTAAGGCCCTACTCTGGCTTGAGTCGCAGAACTGTACTCATGCATGCATTCTAAGTGATTCATTGAGTATGATACAGAAGGTGGAGGCTGGTTTGGTGCACATGCAATGGACCAAATCCCTACAGGATCAATAACATTTTCATGGAATGTATCTGCACAGAGAACTTTCATCTAAACAAATCCACATCAACAGCTAGATTGCAGGAACATGGACTGAATATTGGAGTGACCAGAAAATAGCAGTACAACAGACGTATGAGTAGGCACATCAATCAACATCAAACTGGTACAGTTAATCGCTGGATTGCCCAGGTGTTGCCGGAGTCCTCAAGGGGAGCAAAGAATAGTAACACTGCAACCTACAAGACATGTCGTAAGAGGCGACTGAGTTAGGGGCCTAGAGAAGCTACCCTAGTAAATAAAAAGCGTCGCAGAAATTGGATGTGCTGGCCTACTTGTAGGCGCATAACTGGCACAACTTAAGTCGTTCTTAGGCTCGGATCACATACAAATCAAACAGAGTGGTAAACAAGTGGTCAATATGGAACGTTCGAAGAAGAAGTCGCTGGATGCTGTTAGAGATATTGCGAAGTAGATCGGAACACCTATGATATGTCCGGAGTGCAATATAGATATTTCAAACTGAAACTGATTAATGGAGGGTATGGCTCCTGAAAGACAAGGCACAGGACATCTAAGACATGGTGTGTCAAAAGGACATTAGGAAACCCTTTCAAATGGAGAAAGTGGAAGAATGGACTAGACTGAGTCTTTCAGGTGATCTATAATGAGGGCACCAACAATGTGAACCTACTTTGAATAACTGTTGTCAAAGACCAGGGTGTATATCCCTTGCTGCTTGGCTAGGAGTTCACCTCGTACAGTCTGTTTGTGTGAATCACACTTGCAGCGTGCAACTATCTCCTCTGCCTCGCTAAAAGCGGTTAAATCACTGGTTCTGTAGTTGACACAGAAAACAATATCCTGTTGAAAAAATCATTGAAAAGTAGTTAATTCAAACAGAGAAAATGATATCCTGTTGGAGAGAAACAGTTGAAAGTGGTTAATTCAAACACAGAAAATGATATCATGTTGGAAAGAAACAGTTAAAAGTGGTTAATTCAAACAGAGAAAATGATATCTGTTGGAGAGAAACAGTTAAAAGTGGTTAATTCAAATACAGAAAATGATATCCTGTTGGAGAGTAACAGTTGAAAATGGTCAAAATTGAGTTTGTGCTTATTGTTACCTGTGCTGGTTCCTTGCAGGTATTCTTTCATCATCATCCTCTTCAAAAAGTTTGTCTTGAACAGAACTTTGCCACCCTAACAGTCCTTCAGAATTTATCAATCTTTCATAGACCAGATGTTACAACTTCTGCAGCAATCATGCTTAAATCATCAGTTACACCCTGAATCCATCTTCTCAGTGCATGGCATAACAACAGTGCTGTTTTAGTATATTTTTATAATGTTTTCAGAGCGATGCTAGGATCATAAATCTCATAAAAATGAGTTATTGGTCAACGATATCCCGCAATCCTAAGTACAAATTTTACATTTTATTTTCATATTTAAAATATTTGTTATGCCTGGTGGTTGCCATTTGTGTCGAGTGTCAACTATAATATTAAATATCCCACACTAGAATTAGCTGTTCAACTTGAAACATTTGTCTGTGATAGATGGCATACAAGGAGAAGATGGATTCAGGATGTAACTGATGATTTGAGCATGATTGCTGCAGAGGTGGTAACATCTGGCATATGGAGAGGAGAAATTCTGATGGACTGTTAGGGTGGCAGAGTTTTGTTCAGAACTAGCTATTTGAAGATGATGATCCTTCCTTCCTTTCGTTCGCTTGAAATATTGTCTATATATTCAATGTTGTCTCTTGTATCCTTCCTTTCTTTCGTTCGCTTGAAATACTGTCTATATATTCAATGTTGTCATTTTATAGCTCACACAAAGGTCTGTGCAATTTTATGTCCACTGTTGCTTCATTTGACCTCAGTATATCATATTTGCTGTAGTCTTGAAGTATGTGCTCTACAGTATCATATGTCAGTCCATATGTACACATGGCTGAATTGCCAATCTTGAATTTTGTATATATGTGGCTGCGGAGGAGATTGTGTCCTGTTCTGAGGTGCAGAATAACAATCTGTTCAAATCCGCTCATAATATAGTAGTCATCTTGTGTTGGTATTGGTGGCTTTCTGATTGATTTTATTATTCTTTTTTTAGTGGTAGAAGATGATGATGATGATGAAAGAATATTTGCAAGGATCTAGCACAGGTAACAATAAGTGTAAACTCAACTTTAACCTTGGCACAATCAGCAATAACAACACAGGTAACAATAAATGTAAACTCAACTTTAACCTTGGCACAATCAGCAATAACAACACAGGAAACAATAAGTGTAAACTCAACTTTAACCTTGGCACAATCAGCAATAACAACACAGGAAACAGTATAATGTGATATCCTGTTGAAAAGAAATAGTTGAAAGTTACTACTAACACATTGGCTGTGTAAGAGACACATATTGGCCTGACCTTAGGATGTGATGAAAACTCCCAAAGAAGCATTGTGTTCTGTTGACTAATGTTAACTGGAACAATAAATGTCTTCCCTGGTTTAATCCACACCTCGTTCTGTCTGTTGACCTCCCCTGACTTGAGATCATCTGCTAACAACAGCATGCTGCTAGTCATACTGTTAACGAGAAAACATGGATCATTCAAACCAAACCGGGAATAGTTAATGAGGCAAAATAGAATACAAGTTCCAATCTGGCAAATCAAGGAATCAGACATCACAAATTTGTGTAAAAAATTTAATTTGTGATTATTGTGACATTACATAACTATAAAGAACTATTGGTGCATAGGCTTAAGATGGAGATGAGAACAAATTAATTACTACAGGTGCATGGTGACCCTGTCATTTATGTGGCATATGTTGTACCGATAAGAACAAGTAATAACAAATTATGTCTAGTGCCCCTGCCTACTCGAGAGGCATATGTTGTACCGATAAGAACAAAGTAATAACAAATTATGCCTAGTGCCCCCTGCCTACTTGAGAGGTATATGTTGTACCGATAAGAACAAAGTAATAACAAATTATGCCTAGTGCCCCTGCCTCTTGAGAGGCATATGTGGTACTAATGAGAGCAAAGTAAGAACAAATGATGCCTAGTGCCCCTCTACTCGAGAGGCATAGTGGTACTAAGAGCAAAGTAAGAACAATGATGCCTAGTGCCCGCTACTTGAGAGGCATATGTGGTACTAATGAGAACATAATGAGACTAATGATTTCCTGACTCCAGCTACTTGGACATACTGAGTCTGGGTAACACTAATGACTTCTCACTGCTCCTGTCATATTGGCAGAACTAGCGAGCCACCCATTCTCAAAGCGACTGCTCTCATCTTCAGAGGTTCACAACAACATCATCAGGACAAGATGTTGCATTGTCTCTGTAAAAGGAAAAAGGGGAGGGAAGCAATGGTTGTAGGTAGGGAATAAAAGTGGTTGGGAGTTTATACTTGTGAGTTAAGCAACAATGATCACATAACAAGACACATACATAGGACATTTGTAGAGTAGGATTTCACTGATAACAAGACACATACATGGGACATTTGTAGAGTAGTAGTTCACTGATAACAAGACATATACATGGGACATTTGTAGAGTAGGATTTCACTGATAACAAGACATATACATGGGACATTTGTAGAGTAGGATTTCACTGATAACAAGACATATACATGGGACATTTGTAGAGTAGGATTTCACTGATAACAAGACATATACATGGGACATTTGTAGAGTAGTAGTTCGCTGATAACAAGACATATACATGGGACATTTGTAGAGTAGTAGTTCGCTGATAACAAGACATATACATGGGACATTTGTAGCGTAGGATTTCACTGATAACAAGACATATACATGGGACATTTGTAGAGTAGTAGTTCACTGATAACAAGACATACATGGGACAAATGTAGAGTAGGATTTCACTGATAACAAGACATACATGGGACATTTGTAGAGTAGTAGTTCGCTGATAACAAGACATATACATGGGACATTTGTAGAGTAGGATTTCACTGATAACAAGACACATACATGGGACATTTGTAGAGTAGTAGTTCGCTGATAACAAGACATATACATGGGACATTTGTAGAGTAGGATTTCACTGATAACAAGACACATACATGGGACATTTGTAGAGTAGGATTTCACTGATAACAAGACATGTACATGGCACATTTGTAGAGTAGTAGTTCGCTGATAACAAGACATATACATGGCACATTTGTAGAGTAGTAGTTCGCTGATAACAAGACATATACATGGCACATTTGTAGAGTAGTAGTTCGCTGATAACAAGACACATACATGGGACAAATGTAGAGTAGGATTTTGCTGATAAGCAGGAAATATGTCATGTAGACAACACTTCTTTTTTCTTTATCACTCTTCTGTCAGTCATCAGATCACATCGCTAGTAGCTTCAATAAACTCTATCATTTACTTCATCACACTTCTGTCAGTTATAACATCATAGCACAAATAGTTTCAATGAAAGATTGTAGTATTTATTTCTTCATTCCTCTTCTTTCAGTCATCAGATCACAACACTAGTCGCTTCAATGAACTAGATAATTCACTTCATAATCATTCTTCTGTCAGCCATCAGATCCCAGCATTTATAGCTTCAATGAACTGTATGATTTACTTCATAATCATTCTTCTGTCAGTCATCAGATCACATGGCTAGTAGCTTCAACGAACTGTATAGTTCACTTCATAATCATTCTTCTGTCAGACATCAGATCACAGCATTTATAGCTTCAATGAACTGTATGATTTACTTCATAATCATTCTTCTGTCAGTCATCAGATCACATGGCTAGTAGCTTCAATGAACTGTATAGTTCACTTCATAATCATTCTTCTGTCAGACATCAGATCACAGCATTTATAGCTTCAATGAACTGTATGATTCACTTCATAATCATTCTTCTGCCAGTCATCAGATTACAGCATGGGGTCAAAGGCACAAGGAAGCGGCGCGTCAGGATTAGGGAGATGGCTCTAATCTCCTGCCCTCACCTCCAAGTGGTGACCCTGGTAACAGACGGTAGTTCCGGTCTGGCTAAAAGGGCAGGTGCCGTGGGAGAGCTACTCTGGGGCAAGTAGAGATGCAAAGGTAGTCATGCTTGATGGGATCCGCTCGCAACATAGACGAGCGAACTCCCAGAGTGAATATTAATGCTCGCCTCTCCCGGCCGATGGGAAAAGCTAGAAGGATAAATGTGGAACCTCGCGGACGGAACCGAGCCGCGCATTCTCTCTTGAGCCGATGAGTATGCTGGGTGATGAGTTGGGTCGCATGTTGGTCCACATAGGTCAAAAGTCTAGCCCCCATCACAGAGATGGGGGCACAAATCAAAACCATCAAAGGGACGTTGATGCACATGTGGCGAAATTCGGAGCCAGCGCATGCTCTCTTTTGAGCCACCTCTCTAGAACGATGAGTATGCTGGGTGCCGAGTTGAACCGCAAGCTGGTCCACATAGGTCAAAGCACTGGTCCCCATCACAGAGATGGGGGCACGACCCAAAGCCATCAAAGAGACGTTGACCCACGTGTGGCGAAATTCGGAGCCCAAGCATGCTCTCTTTAGCCATCTCTCTAGAGCCAATGAGTATGCCGGGAGTCGAGTTGCACGTGGGCATCATGGGGCAAACTCGGTTTGCTCCTCGAAATCGGACAGCCCAGCGGGAATTGCGGAAATGGTGAGGTAGGCACAAGGGCAGAGCGATCACGCGCGCTGGCAAAGCCATAGTGGGCCCCATCGAGGGGCAGGCCGGCAAGCGTAGAAGCGAGGCAAGCACTGCAGCGGCGAGCATGGCAGGCAGAGGGTGTGCGTCCCACCCACATGAGCAAAACAACTGGAAAGCCCAGCAGAGGCAAAACCAGTGCAAGCACGGCAAGCGTGGCAGTGGCAAGTGTGGCAGACAAGAGGGTGTGCGTCCCACTCAAATGTACAGAACAACTGGAAAGCCCAGCAGAGATAAAGCCAGTGTGCGTTTCCGCTTGCAGGGAACTACTGCTGCCTTGTAGATTGATTGGGGACAATTAAAGGCTAGCGGAGCAAACCATAAACAAACCTGAACGGGCGGCAAACCAAGGTGTTCATTAACTCTTAGTGGACCAGGGCAAAAGCCATTAAGAGTAAAATTGGCACTTAGTGTGGCTCCTGGTCCACAAGAGTTAAACGACCGGTTTTGCTGGGCAGATGGTGCTCATAAGCTCGGGAGGGCAGGCCGTCTAAGGCTCGCTGCCATGAAAGAAAACGGCAACCCGCTGCCTTGTGGGTTCGGCTGGGGACAGCCTAAGGCTATTGGAAAGCGCACCGCAAACAAACGCTGGCTGAAATCGAACACCCCACCCAAGGATAAGCAACTGTGCTCCAATAGGTGCTGAAGGCTGGTGAACGTACATTACGTTCTGATGTTTGGCTGCTTATACATCACAATAAGAATGATAAAAATGGCCTAAGAACAATCGTGAGAGAGAGATCACAACATTAGTAGCTTCAATGAACTGTATGATTCACTTCATAATCATTCTTCTGTCAGCCATCAGATCACAGCATTAGTAGCTTCAATGAATTGTATGATTCACTTCAATAAACTCTATAATTCACTTCCTAATTGTTTTTCTGTTGGTCATCAGGTTACAGTACTAGTAGATTCAGTAAACTTTATAATTCACTTCAGATCATCTATAACACCCTCAGTTTCAAAGTAATGCATATAACTCCTCTATCTTCTCTGTAGAACTGATAAGTTTGAAGAACATGTTCTACGCTTTTTCAGCTCAGTCTTCAAGTCTGACTCAGCAATTGTAAGCTCTCTGTAAATGTGAACTCATTCATGATGATCGTACGGTCAGTTCCCTCTGTGTACATCTGTTATGATGGTTTAATAAGTTGATAAACTACTTGGTGTCTAATCTGGTCCATGTATGGTTTCTGTCTGTCTGTATGGTTTAAAATAAGTTCTAGTTTTCTTTTTTATCTCTGGAGGTTGGGCATGTACACACTTTCTGACAGCAAAAAATTAATCGTCTACAAGTCTTTAGGGATAGCTAGCTATGAAGTCAGTTTTGCTACCAACTAATTAACCACCAAAACTTTGTTAGCATTGATTCCAATATTTACTTATGCTTGTCTATTTATATAGTATATATTTATTCTTTTTTTTCTTCTTTATTCACTTTAAGACTTCCATGCTAATGACTATTGACAAATATAGCAGTCAGGTAAAAAGGTACAAGCATTGTCTAATATTTTTATTGCAAAGGGAGAGACAGGACATGGCCATGTATTTCTCTATTTACTATCATATGTTGGGCAGGTCTGTAATATGTCTCCAGTTGTGATGGAGCTGGTACGAAATGTGTCCAGCTGTCATGAAACTGGTACTACAGGTACATGCTCTGTTGATTTTGAATGTGTGTTATTTATAATATATCTCCTGCACACAACCAGAAAATGATGGCCTGGTCGGATGAGTTGATGATAGCGATGTAATGTTCTTGTTTAAGTGGTCCAATTACCAATTTGATTAAAGTGTGACTTTTATAGTTGTTTTAGTTACTTCATATATTGTTCATGTCATTTAGTTGCAAATACGTAAAAAATGCAGCAGATAAAAAAAAAGTGACATGTAATTTCAAAAGATGACACAAAAGGTTCAACAATGGCAGGGTTTAACATAAAGAAAAAAACAAATAAACTTACCTGTTATGTATATGTCTTTCGACTGTCGAACTCTGTTGTGTAGATGATGGAACACCTATTCAAGAAACATCTGATTTGAGTCCCCAATAAATATTGCTCAATTAAATAACGTTCACTAATACAACAGATACACAAGTTTATACCCACATTCAATGCCAGAAATTGACTAATATAACAGATACACAAGTTTATACCCACATTCAATGTCAGAAATTGACTAATATAACAGATACACAAGTTTATACCCACATTCAATGCCAGAAATTGACTAATACAACAGATACACAAGTTTATACCCACATTCAATGTCAGAAATTGACTAATATAACAGATACACAAGTTTATACCCACATTCAATGTCAGAAATTGACTAATATAACAGATACACAAGTTTATACCCACATTCAATGCCAGAAATTGACTAATACAACAGATACACAAGTTTATACCCACATTCAATGTCAGAAACTGACTAATACAACAGATACACAAGTTTATACCCACATTCAATGTCAGAAATTGACTAATACAACAGATACACAAGTTTATACCCACATTCAATGCCAGAAATTGACTAATACAACAGATACACAAGTTTATACCCACATTCAATGTCAGAAATTGACTAATACAACAGATACACAAGTTTATACCCACATTCAATGTCAGAAATTCACTAATACAACAGATACACATTTATACCCACATTCAATGCCAGAAATTGACTAATATAACAGATACACATTTATACCCACATTCAATGTCAGAAATTGACTAATACAACAGATACACAAGTTTATACCCACATTCAATGCCAGAAATTGACTAATACAACAGATACACAAGTTTATACCCACATTCAATGTCAGAAACTGACTAATACAACAGATACACAAGTTTATACCCACATTCAATGCCAGAAATTGACTAATACAACAGATACACAAGTTTATACCCACATTCAATGCCAGAAACTCACTAATAGAATTTTTTTTAAACGTGTGTCAATTCACAAACTGGCAAATTCACTAATACACAAAAATAATTGTTTGTATTTACAATATATATCTATAAATTCACTAACACAACAGTCAATCAATCAATCATGTACCATCTCCTCATCCAAAGTTGGCTGCAATAGCTACCCAACAAGTTCTGTGCCTTGCACTGATGGTACACTCTACCAGAGTATTGCCTATCCACGTCCTGATGTTCCTCTCACATTTGTATCTATGCCTTTCCCTTGCTTTCCTGCCTTCCCTTCCAAGATGGTTTTTAACAGAATATCATTCTTAATGTGAGAAAAATATCTTATTTGTCTAATATCTATCTCCTTGTACAGTTATATTTTCACTTCTAGTTGTTGGCGTACTTGTTTATTAGTTTTCTTCTCTTTCATCTGTCTATCCACATTTCACAAGTTTCAACAATTCTCTCCATCTGTTTGTTCATTGTCCATACATCATAACACAAGAATGTTTCAGTTTCAGTTTGGAATATCTTCATTGCACTTCAGGCATGTCTATAGGTGCTCCGATCTCCTTCACAATTTCTCCAACAGCATCCAACGATTGACCATACCAATTCAATAACACTAGAATGCATTCACACTCAATGTATAAATTTACAAATACAACAAAAATACAAGTTTGTTTCCACATTCAGTACATAAATTTAAAAAAAAACAATAACTGATTAGTTTGTTATCAATGTTTTGTTGCTAGTGTGTTGTAAAGCGTGTTTGCAACTGTTGGGGGGCTTTCTGTGGTGAGTCCTAGGCATGTAAGCAGTACATGTTTTGTTGTGTTGTATAAGGGAGATTGCAACTGTTGGTGAGCTGTCTGTAGTGAGTCCTAGGCATGTAAACAGTACATATTTTGTTGTGTTGTATAAGGGAGATTGCAACTGTTGGCGAGCTGTCTGTAGTGAGCCCTGGGTATGTAAGGAGTACATGTTTTGTTGTCTCATATGTAGAAGTGTACTTGCTGTATTTGCAGTTTATGATACAAACACACTTTCCTCAAGCATTATATTATATTATCATCTAATGATTGATTGATTGGACCATCATCATTGCACTTCAGTGAGTAACCATGTGTGGTTCCATCTCTTTCTTACACAGGATGATCTCAGTGGCAATGCACGAACTCTGTAGAAACATGAGGGTCCCCAATGTAATTTAGAAGAAAGTGAAAATATTTTTGGGGAATTTTATTTTTAATCTTTCTAATTAATTTTGACTTGGGAGCAAATGTGCAGCTTGCTCTTCTCAATTTTGACCTAGGAACAAATGTGCAGCTTGCTCTTCTCAATTTTGACCTAGGAACAAATGTCAGCTTCTTCAAGTTTGACCGGGCAATGTCAGCTGCTTTCTCAATTTGAACTGTCAAGATTCTTTATGTCTCATGACCAGGATTCGTTTTTCATCTGTCTTTGATAGGACTAAACTTGATCTCAACTACGGATCAGGATCTCTGAAATATCTAGATGTCTCCAGGATCGAACCAGTAGCTATGGAACAAGGCAAGCAGCTAACCACTCGCCATAGAGACCACTATATAATGTAAAACTTGTATCAAAAGCACATACCAGTCTTGGGCTAGATACACGTCTATAGTTTCCTGGACTGTAATACCATTTTGGGCGCTATCATCCTCCTCATCATCATCCTCTGATAAATCAAGAACTGGACACGAGTGCCCCAAGACTGCCATTGTGGCTAAGAGAGTTACAGGATCTGCCTTGTTGTGTGAGCAGACAAACTGGATATTTATATCTAAAGTATACAATGTATACTTGTGTATATATATATATTCTGAGCTGCAGTTTGTCATTTGTAACTGCTCCTAGACTAGTAGTCTGTGTTCAATTCGTGGACGGGGAATACTTTCTATTGTAATGGCATCAGTCCGGTTCAACATGTCGAGACTCAAAGCCGTGGCAGAACATCCAGAGCGCAATAAATCCTGCAGCCCCATATGTCCATTTTCTTTACCTTTAATTTTCTGAACTAGCAACTGACATTGCTCCTATCACTGCACAACTTCCGTAGACTGCACACAATAGTTTATGAATGTTCACCACATTTTCTTTCTCCGCAGACAGAAATTCTATAACAATTCTCTGTTTGTAGCAGACATTGTTGACACTCGCCATTTCAACAATTTGTTGCATGCGTTCTATTGATCAGAATACTGTGAAATTTGATGCACACAATCAGCACATGTCATACTGCAAGTGTGCAAAATTTCATGATCCTGTCTTCATTATTACCAGAGAAAAAAGTTTGCATTACTTTCTGACCTCCCCTTGTACAATGTCTATGGTCATTTCTCAGCACTAGCTTCTGTACAGTAATATTCTGAGAATTTTACTAATGCATTGTCTTTCTGTCTGTTTGTCTGCAGGCATTTTAAAAAATGGTATTGATTTGTTAGACGGATAACTCACCAAATGTAGCGAAATTAACCTAGTTGAGCAGATTTCTCTGAACCACTTAACAAATTTTAAGTGAGATTGATTCAATTAGACATGTCTCTGACTGCTCTACTTAAAAAATGAACATCAAATTGAGTATGACTAAAATATAACAAACCTGCTATCCGGGCAATCAATCCAAAAATCACAACAGGACCAGCAGAAGATACTCCCACATACCCGACAGTGATGCTGAAATTATTGATAAGTCATGAACAATTTATCATATTTTGTAATGATGTATAAATGATACAACTCACACATTCTACCGCCTTTCTTATAGAATCACTGTCAGCTATATAAGCCCTAGAGGTGAAATCCAAGAACAATGGCACAAATTTACCTGCAGTGGATTACATTCACTATAGAATTAGGTTTCCTTTGCAGGCCCGGCACCACACAGGTATCATGGTATTATAAAGGGTTCCTTTACTTTTCCTACAATTCTTTTGTAACTTCTGAAACTTTTTCTGCAAATGAGTAGTCCCACGGCACGGCAGCGAAGGTTTAAAATTAGCATAAAGTTTCATCTAATTCTACAAACTAAGAATAACATATACTCAAAGTAGCTGTGTATTACATGATAAGGTATCTTATCTTTATTACAGCTCTATTTTAACGTCTTTACCACATGCTTCATAGGGAGCATTGGTGCTACTATTAATCCTCAATAGAGAGACTCGGAACAACATGAGGAGTAGTATACAAAGTGCTACCCATGTGTTTTTAAGGCCTAAGGGAGCAAAAAATAGTAACACTATGACCTACAAGGCATTGTAGGAGGAGACTAAGGTAGCAGCCTAGGAACTACCTAATAAATAAAAAGCATGCAGAAATCGGATGTGCTGGCCTACTTGTAGGAGCATAACTGGCACAATGTACAACAGCTCTTATGCTCAGATCACATACAAATCATAAAGAGTGGTTTACCAGGTGGTCATTATGGTGCGTTCAAGAAGAAGGGTATACCAAGTGGAATCAACTAACATAAAAATGATCGAACAAACAAACCCTGCAGTAATTTACCTTTCTGACAAACAGTGAGAACTCTGTCTTGCAGTCTGGGCAGTGTGTGACCCGGGCGTTGTCCTGCCATCGATCTCCCATAATTCTCTTCTGTTCTGTCACAAGTTCATCTGTCTTATGCCATAACATGTCTTTATCTCTGTCATAATAAGGTTGGGGTCATGATTATGACAACATGATGATGATTACAATGATGACAAAAAAATATATAAATTGTGATAATAAAACAAATAAACAGTAATGGTGATATCAACTCACAAGTTGATGACGATGTTGATGGTGATGCTGATGGTGATGCTGATGGTAGCGTGATAGTGATCTTGGTGATGACATTGATTATTCTATTTCTATTCTTAGCATTTCTTTTTCTTATAAATTTTAACTTATTTTGTTTACATAAAGTTTAGAAATAACTTTTTAAATCAAACAAAAATATATGAAAAATTTGGGACTTACTTGATTAATTTTATCATTTTTTTCTTGATTTGCTCATTGTCTGATGTTAGGTTTTTGATTTCCTCATCTCGTTCTTCAACATCCTCTCATAGATGATCTAAGAAGAGTATAGTCTAACTCAAACTTCTCATGTTTAGATGTTTCTTCCACAAGCTTTGAATTTATCTGAAATCAAAAAAAAAGGTTAGAAACTTGAAAATGTCTTTAAAAAGTTTTAAAATTCAAGACTGCGACTCTGGTTTAATATGGTAGCATATGCAATTTCAACAGTTTAAAAGTTTTTTTATTACAGTACAAATTTTGAATTGGATCTCTTACAACCTCATAGATAAGCTGAAGATGAAAGGTTTGATTCCCTCTTAGGAATCGAGGATGGGTTCTTAACAGGCTTCATATTGGTGTAGATCACGTTGATTCCTGCTTGGTCAGCAAGTATGATTTCTTGTCAGGATGCACAATGAGGGTGTGAAGCAAAGGAATAAGTTAGTGTATCACAATGGCTCTCAACATGAAACATTCTGCATCCCCAGCATTATTGTAAAAATGTCTTAATCAAACTTTCTTGTTCCAGTAGGAGTATAGGACACCATCTGTAGATCCTACAGCACTCT
Organism: Arion vulgaris; assembly: GCA_020796225.1. Taxonomy (NCBI): domain Eukaryota; kingdom Metazoa; phylum Mollusca; class Gastropoda; order Stylommatophora; family Arionidae; genus Arion; species Arion vulgaris. The sequence continues at coordinate 63,748,746 of CM036761.1, read as the reverse complement.
ATGGTGATCAATTTTTTAGCAGCCTTCTTCTTCTTCTTTGTACAAACCTTGATACTAAATTGCCAATCAGTTTCAGTTTGGAATATCTTCCTTGCACTCCAGACATGTCTATAGGTGCTCCATATCTTTACAATATCTCCAACAGCATCCAGCAACTAACTGAACCAGTTCAGTGTTGATTGATGAGCCTACTCAAATACCTTTTGTTCTGTTCTTTTCTGATACTCCATCTACAATCCAGCTCTTGCAATCTAGCAGTTGACGTTGATTGGTTTAGATGAAAATCCTAGTTGCTGCGACACTCTATGAGGGCATCCAAAATGTCGGCTCTATCCATTAACGTGCCTATTTACAAAGAAAGCAGTATTCATTCTTAAGCTATTGATAGTACTTGTCCAAGAATGACAAAGGAAAAGCAATAATATATTTTACTGGTCATTAAATGTTAGATACCGTTTGAACAGATGTCCAGCTGTTGATATCTCCAAACAGCTTATCTAAAAATGGTAATGGTACTGCTATGTAAGCTTTCTCTGGCAGTCATATTATCTACTGATTGATTGATTGATTGATTGACTGATTGATTGATTGACTGACTGATTGATTGATAGGACCATAATCACTGCACGTCAGTGAGTAACCATATGTACTCCGATCTTGTTCTTACATAGGAAGATCTCAGCTGCAGTGCACGAATTCCGTAGCATCGGTGAAGGTCCCCGGTGTTATTTTGAAGATGGTGAAGATATTTTTAAGATGGAATTTTATTTTATATTTTTTTCAAATAAATTTTGCCAGGGCACGGCTTTCCAGTCAGCTCTTTCGATTTTGAACTGCCAAGGGTTCTTTATGTGCTCGAATTGAACAAGGACTTACGTTTTATCATCAGTCTTTGATAGGACTAGGAACTCAATCTCACCTACACTGAGATCAGAAATCTCTGGAAAAATATCCAGATGGATCCACGAGGAGCGAACTGTTATCTTTGGCACGATAGATGAGCACTACCTCTACGCCACAGAGATCCTATGTACTCTATTCTGTATTGTAAGCTTTCTCTGGTAGTCATATGTAAGCTTTCTCTGACAGTCATATGTAAGCTTTCTCTGGTAGTCATATGTAAGCTTTCTCTGGAGTCATATGTTTCTTGTCATGTAAGCTTTCTCTGGCAGTCATATAGCTTCTTAGTCTATGTAAGCTTTCTCTGCAGTCATATGTTGTGTAAGCTTTCTCTGGCAGTCATATGTTTCTGTCTATGTAAGCTTTCTCTGGCAGTCATGTTAGTAAGCTCTCAGTCATATGTTATGTAAGCTTCTCTGCAGTCCTATGTTGTCATGAAAGCTTTTCTGACAGTCATATGTTGTCAGTAGATTTCTCTGGCATTCATATGCAGGAATCTATCTTTGCTCTCTTATGGAACCTTGGGAAAAGATATTCAGTTGTTGATGATAGAGCTTATCCTAGGAAGGCACTCAGATAACATTATCTAGCATCATAAATTAAACTTATAATAGATGTTTAGGTGCCATTTTGTCAGTAACCCAATTGTACAAATTAGAGAATCCTATCTTTAGCTTGTTGAAATATGGTATCTGTCTGTTGTAGTTTGTCATCATCATCAAATAACTTGTCCTGAGCAGAACTTTGCCACCTTAACAGTCCTTCAGAAGTTCTCCCTCTCATATGCCAGATGTCCCACCTCTGCAGCCGTCATGCTCGAGTCAGTTACATTCTGAATCCATTTTCTTCGTGGTCTTCCTCCTCTTAGCCGGGATGCCTCTTTTCAAGAAGGTTTTCTCCAACCCTTCATGTCTCTTTATATATCAAAATTATTTCAAGTTTCTCATTCTTATTTGTAGCATCTGCCAGTTTTCTTTAATTTTGAGTTCTTTCTGGATATATTTATTTGTTATCTTCTCTGCCCATAATATACGGAAAACTCTTCTATAACACTTATATTCAAAACCACATATATGTTTTTCTAATGCCTTGTTAAATTTCTATGCTTTACACCGCTACGTTGTCACTGGGAATATGTATGCTCTTAGTATTCTGATCTTGTAGTAGTTTGTGCTGAAGCTAAAGATTGTGTCTCTTGTTCTTCTCTATTGATCTGGTAGTATGTATACACAGATAAGTTTTAAATTATCATCATGTCCTGTTTTGGATGGAATAAGTAGTCATTGATCTCCACACATGTCTGTCCTAAGTACTGACTATGAGTTCTGTTGCTGACTTATTTCTATGCCATGAAGTTATGCTGTTCAGAAAACAAACAAAATCAAGAACAAATGCAAAGATGACAATGAAAGTTGAGATGAGAATTGAATTTAGACCTGAAGAAGCTGGTTATCCAACTTGTCATACATTTCTTGCTTAGCATGCAACTGTTTATTCAGCTCTTGTATCTGTAGTATAGTACTTTGTACCTGTCCAGTTTGAAAAATGAAACAATATAAATGTAGGCTTTATAAATTTACTACTATATTCTTCTTCTTCTTTGAGTTCGTTCTTTACGACCAATTTTAATCACTTTTGTGATATGTTTGATCTTTGCCAAAACGTGTATCGTTGCACATTGGTTTGGTAGGCCCCTAAATGCATAGACTTCTACATGTTTAGGACGCATGCATCCGATTTCAGCCAAACCTCCTTAGTCGCCTCTTACGACATGCATGGCAGGTAACAGTGGTTCTATTCTTTACACCCCAAATTTGGGCCCGGTAACCACTCAGGCGACTACTATACTAAAACAATAGAGCTTTCGCTCTTTGCGCACGCAGTTATTTTCTTAGTTGTACATGGTTGTACACAGTTGTACACCCAAACAAAAAGCATTTAACAAACAAAAAATTGTAACTACTCGTCAATAAATAAACAAATATATATATACTGGCTGATGCTACAAATAAGAAAGAGAAAATTGTGATATTTTGGACATATAAAAAGACATGAAGGGCTGGAGACCATCATGGAAGGAGGCATACCGGCAAAGAGAAGAAGAGGAAGACCACGGAGAAGATGGATTCAGGATGCAACTGATGGTTTGAACATGACGGCTTCAGAGGCAGGACATCTGGCCTATGAGAGAAAGAGAAATTCTGGAGGACTATTGTAGTGGCAAAATTCTGCTCAGGACAAGCTATTTGATGATATATATATCTTATTATATACTAATTTGAAGAAAACTGGACAACCTATTAGAACAACAAGGTTAAAAAGTAGTAAGAGTAAAAATAGTACAAGTAAAAACAGAAAGACTTGAATAAGGGGAAACACTTGAATAGCGCAGTGTACGGCAAATGGCGTCGAAAAGAATACTCTGTGGCGCAGTGTGTGGCGATTGGTGTGGAAAGAGTTAAACACATTTTGCACAGCAAGCCACACAGCTCAAAAACATTATTTCTCCAAAAGATGGACAGTGGAGCATGGATTGTAAGATCATGGTAAAATTAGTTTTTCTCAGAGAAACTGAATTTGCTAATGGGATAGACAGATAACAGAGGAGGTTGAGGTCCTCTTGAATGACGTCAACGAAACAGTTGTCTAATTTTCAATGTGCTATTCTCTATATTTATTATTCTAGCAATGAAGACCATGATCACTACCTGACTGGAGTCCACATTCTTGGTTTTATGCAACAATTCCAGTTCCTTCTCCAGCTGCTCAACTATGAACTCCATATCAGATACTTGTGACTTCAGTTCTTGTGTGCTTTCATTTTTACTTCCTTTAGTCTGTGTACAAGTTAACAAAAAATGTGATCAAAGCACACTACAGTAAACAACTAGACACTGATCAGAGAACTTGAGAGAAAATTTAACTGATTGGCTCCTATAAGCCACTAAGAACGCTATTTATTTGTTTTAGAATGATCTTAAAGAAAAGTTGTTTACCTAAAATATGGTATATTATTCATAACAATCTGTTAATAATTAAGAAAACTGCAGCTGACTTTGTGCATACACCTGCAATGGGAAAATAGGACCTAAGTTTAATTCAATCACATTCCGTTTTTTCAATTCAGTAGCTAATCAGTTAAGCAATGGAAATGAGTTCATTTCACAGAGTATTAGGTATTTCAACCGAAAACCAGGACATTGGGCAACAACCAGGTAACAGTTTTACAAAATAGAAGAAGAAGACTATTTGGTATTTCAATATTGACTGGAGTCTGAACCAAGACAGATTTGGTAGAAGCTAATAAAAGTTTTCCATTGACATCAATGTTAACCCTTTGAACCTTGGTCACCTGTACCTTAAAAACCCATTCCCCTGAGCTCCTGAGCAAAAACAGTCCATATCAGAGTGTTATTTAAAACTAGATAATTTAGCACAGCTAAGTGCTCTATAATTTGTTATTGACTTCATCATTTCCGACAGTCCTGCTTATTATATATTTGCAGGAGGCTAAACTATTAAATTTACTTGATACATAATGTATACGACATCCCCGTACACTCCCAGGTACTGTAGCTTGTTCTCCAGATTGAAAATTCATGGTCTTAACATCAATCGATTCAAGAAATTCTTTGTCATCTAAATGATCTTCTAACTTACTTTCAATATCCTTATCAGAATAATCAGTCTAAGTCTAATTTCTCTTCAAAATCATTTAAAACAAGCTCAACAGCTTGCTTTGTTGGTATCCTTACTGGGTGGCAATTTCCTGAATTTTCAGTACATTTTTTCATCATCAAAAATTCTAAAATATCATTTTAATAACACAACAAATTATCAAAAACATATCCTCCATCTTGTAAATGTACTAGTAACAGTGTGGGTTGTGTTTGACATTACATTTGTACACAATTTATCTTCAGTCGGCAACAAATAACGATGGAGTCAGCTTGTAGCACTGATATTGCTGGGATGTTTACATTCTAGAACTATACATCAGGATCTTGGGTTTCCTAGGGTTAACCCTTAGTGGACTAAATATCAGCTATTTCTGGTGAATGCAAAATGACAGAACGCCACCTCAACACAAGGGTAGTCTGAGGGTTAAACAATTGTAGTAAATTTATATTCCAGTCTAACCTTTCTAAATATAACCCAAGGTCATTGGCTATTTCTGGCTTCACAGTAGTGGACATTAGCAGTTATCAATGTTTAGTAACCTAGCTGATAAAACTCACAAAATATTCAACACCTGATTTTTGCTTACAAGCAATTTTGACTTGAAATAATGCTTTTATTTCCTCTAATATAAATATGATAAATTCTTATAAAAATATTTATTTACAAAAACTGATGAGAAACTTTCCTGGATTGTGTAAATATGGATGTAGTATGAACAGAAACAGGTTTTATAGCTTGCAGATGTATAAGATATATTTTAATTGAGTGGTAAGTGATAATTTTATTATCATTTTATTTTTTATTGTTTTCCTTCTTACTAAAAATCATTTTGCATTTTATTTTTCTATTCTTAAATTTTCACCAATGTAAATAAACAGAGCATTCAATTCTGAACATTTTGAGATATGATACATGTTCTATATTTTTACAAATAATTCTATGACAACATTAATAACAGCTGTCTGTATAAAAATGTATGATAAAAAATAGTTAGTAAAAACATGATTTTTGCCTTGATTCACTACATGTTAAAGAAAGATGAGGAAGAGAGCCCATCCTAACATAGAACTGGCTTTGGTTATTGATTACTAAACTGATGTCATTGCACTTCGGGCAGACCCATAGGTGCTCAGTCTCCCCAACAGATATCGAAGAGTATGCATACTGATGGTTCCTGTGGCTCGCTGATTAAACACACCTTTCACTCAGCCTCTCAGGCATCCAGTTCGACTTGAACAACGGTAACTCCAAACTGCTTAAATCGCTTGATCAATTCAACATCGATTTTAGTGTCCTCATCCAACAGACAGTCGCAAGAGACCGAAGAATATCCCCTTATCCATCTTCATCTCCCCAACAATCGATGCTGTTGATACAAGCCTGTCCGCTCTCTCATTACCGTAAACACCCGCATGCCCAAGGCAGTATATCCATGTAAGCCTCTGGAGGTTAGAAACTTCTATAGACGACATCCACTCATACGAAACCTGCCCTTCTGGATCTTGTGAAGCATCGACTGAGAGTCAGATACAACAACTGCCCCAGTAAATAAAGTCCCAGAGATCCAATGGAGGGCAGCAGTAACGGCCTCAACCTCCATCCTCATACTAGAAGTAGTAGTCCTGTATGCCCCACTTCGCTCTGCAACAACACTACCATGCGCATTAGCCAAGAAACCCCAGCCGGACTTCTCACTACGTATAGAACTGGCAGAAGCTGACGTAAAGATAGACCTTATCAGTATCTCATGACATAAAGCACCATCTTACCTGTGAAGTATCGTGATTAAGCATCTGCTCTGCACTTAGTTGGAACTGCAAAGCTGAAATTTCTTCATTTAAACTCTCTACTGTAGATAAATACTTCTGTCTTTCTTCTCTAAGTTCTTCCTTCAGCCGTGAAACTTCACTGAAAAATGTATGTAAAATATGAGAATATCATTAAAGATGGTGACGTAAGCATAAAAACAAGCTCTAACTTCCATTTCCTTTTGTGTACACATTCAGTTGTGTACATGTATATTTTATAACAAAGATGTTATCAAAAATATTTGCCAAAGAAGTCAGTAGTCATTAATTATGAAGACATGAGTTATTAGTCTTCTTAAATGCTGGATAGATTCACCATCAATTTTAGTGTGTTCATCCAACAGGAGGTCACAAATAGATCAAATAAAATCCCACCTTATCCATCTAAAACTTCCTTATAATCAATGCTATTGATGCAATGTTCTCTCTTTGTTGCAAACACTTATATGACCAGGACGGTACATCCTTGTGAGCCTCTGGAGGTTGGAACCTTAACAGACGACATCTACTCGTACCACAATGTGGTATTCTAGATCTTCCGAACATTGACTGAGTGTCAGATACAACAGCAACCTCAATAAATGGAGTCCCATAGAGCCACTGGAGAGCAGCAGTAACAGCATCAACCTCCATCCTCATACTGGAAGAAGCTGCCCTGTATGTCCATCATTCTGCAATGACCCTACCATGCTCACTAGCCAAAAAACCACAGCTTGACTTATCATAATGTACAGACCAATCGGTATAAACAACATCATCATCATGTGCATTATTTGTTATCAGTTGTTAAATCGCGAGTTCAGCCTTCAGGTTACCACAACCTCTACATTCCCTTCCAAAAGTAATAACAACATTATGGAAGTCGGTCGAGCAACTACTTATTGGGATCCATTCTTCCCCTTTAGGTAGAGTCGGAACTGTGGTCACCTGGATAATTGTTCTCTCAGCTTGATACAGGTTGCAACAAGTCCATCTTGTGTTTCCTATTTCTTTCTTCACTAAGATAAACACTGGTTGTATCATATCTGTTTCCTGTTTGCCTTTCTTTCCTTCATTCAGAATACAAAGGCAACGAAAAACACTATTAATGAAGCACACACAAAAGTCTGTTCTATAAATTGTGTCTTATCCTGATGCTGCGAGTTCTCTTATCCTGATGCTGCGAGTTCTCTTATCCTGATGCTGCGAGTTCTCTTATCTTGATGCTGCGAGTTCTCTTATCCTGATGCTGCGAGTTCTCTTATCCTGATGCTGCGAGTTCTCTTATCCTGATGCTGCGAGTTCTCTTATCCTGATGCTGCGAGTTCTCTTATCCTGATGCTGCGAGTTCTCTTATCCTGATGCTGCGAGGTGAAACAGGATTAGAGAAAAGAATAAGTAGAAAAAAATGTGATTTTACAGAAGGGCATTATTAAGTGAGCATATGTAGCTTAAGCGGTAGTAAGCTTGATCACAACCCAAACATACCTGGTTCAAACTCTGCAGCGGGCAAGTTTGGAAGCAAATTAGTTCCCTTGGATGTTTACAAACTATAAAAAATTGACCTAATCTTTCAGGAAGCAATGGCAAACTACTGAATGTATAAGCGGTGCTGAGAAAATCAATGACTTGTTTACTCTTGCTAATGGCTAAGTCCTGAAAAGATATGGCACAATTTTCGATTTTCTTATTATTTTTTTCTAATCCAGAAGCACTTGAGCTTTCAGGTCTGCGACTCGTTGCCATGGACATCCTAACCCTTCGGTTCGGTGCCATGAACACCATAAATCTGGAGAACCTGTGGCTTTTCAGCCAGAACATGGAATTGAACCGCGTTCACAGGGGGCTTGTCACCCATTGTCCAACGCGTAGCGCTGGGCAGATTTTCATTATTAAGAACACCAAGTTCTGCTATAAAATGATAGTATAAGAATCACTGATGGATTATCGCACACACAGAAAGACACTTGTAACTAAGAATGTGGGGATGGGAGTAGGGAAAAATGTAAAGTAGGGAGCATGTCATAAAAGCATACAAACCTTGCATCCGTACTGTCAGTCTCCTCTTTCATAGAATCAATATGATCACAATTCTCTTTCTTCTCTGTTATCTTCACTAGTTGCAATTTAACATCATCTCTTTCCTTCTCTATAGACTCACACTTTTCTGTATCAATGAAATGAAAATAAAGAATAATAAATACAATGGTATGATGATAAATTAAGTGCAACAAACAATGGTAAATAAAATAAACGATACAGGATATGATGATAAATTAAGTGCAACAAACAATGGTAAATAAAATCAACGATACAGGATACGTATGAGGAGGAGTGTCTGGCCACATGGATTAGAACCCGGCTCCTATGCGGAAGACTCATGTTTAACCCACGGTAAGACCAAGGATTTTTTTCTGTCACGGGCATAAAAGAAAATCCTAATCTGAACAGTTTCGCGGTGACTGCACTAGCCATGTGACCATTAAATTCTACAGGCTCAGGTCCCCCTTGACCTACACTGCCCTAAAAAGCAGTATCACAGGCAGTAACAATAGTTGTTGATGTTTTTTTTTATATATATACAGGATACATGTAAAGTAAAAATACAGGATATATGTAAAGTAAAATACAGGATATATGTAAAGTTAAATACAGGATATATGTAAAGTAAAAATACAGGATACATGTAAAGTTAAATACAGGATACATGTAAAGTAAAAATACAGGATACATGTAAAGTTAAATACAGGATACATGTAAAGTTAAATACAGGATATATGTAAAGTTAAATACAGGATATATGTAAAGTTAAATACAGGATATATGTAAAGTAAAAATACAGGATACATGTAAAGTTAAATACAGGATACATGTAAAGTAATAATACAGGATACATGTAAAGTTAAATACAGGATACATGTAAAGTAAAAATACAGGATCTATGTAAAGTAAAAATACAGGATACATGTAAAGTTAAATACAGGATATATGTAAAATAAAAATACAGGATATATGTAAAGTAAAAATACAGGATACATGTAAAGTAAAAATACAGGATCTATGTAAAGTTAAAAAAAAGATGGCACTGAAGAAATATTGACCCAGAATATGCATTAGGAGTCTATCTTTGTGTTTTGATATTTCATCTCTTGCGATACCTCCGTATACTTTCACTGCATATGTTTCCATTAAGAATGCAAGCAAGAAGTCAAAGAAATATTTTTATTGAAAACCTGTGTGACAACTATAAAGATTGAAGAGAAAATAAGTGGAAAAGGACAAAGTGTAAATCTGAGATGGTATGACAAGATGACATACCCTACGAAAGACACAGTCGAATGTCACTAGACAAGCACTTGAGTGGACCCGCAAGGAAAATGAAGAAGAGGACGCCTTAAACAGACCTGGAGATGAAGTCTTCTTGAGGAACTGAAGAGTGCGTGACTATCCTGGGAAACCACAAAGAAAACAGCCAGAGGCTGAGAAGAGTGTAACAACTGTTGAGGCCCTATGCTCCACGAGGAGCGGAGAGGTATAAGTAAGTAAGTAATGACAGGATGGATGGTTTAGTTTAGTTGCTGGATCATTATCACTACACATCGATCCAATTAGTCCATATGTGCTTGGATCTCCTCCTCTGTATGTCTCCCAGCATGTGGCAACTAACAACACCAATACTTTGTTGGTTTACTATTCTTCTTTAGCTACGAGTATAGTGCTCTTTTCTAGCTACACCCCAGTTGACTTGGAATTCTTGTAGTCTGATTAAGGTTATAGATTCACCACTATTACTTGAACCATTTACACATCCTCTCTCCCTTATGGAATTTAGAATATCAGCCTGGTCCATTGCTCGCCTCTTTTTACCTGCAAGCCTACAGGCGCATTTATATCTCCTTAACCTGCATGCCCGGGCACAAAAATAAAACTGATTTCACGCGAGAGCTGCAGTAGCATAGTTGTTAGTGAACTCACTACTTAGACGCATGGTCTGGGTTCAACTCCACAGTGGGTGTGGAATATTTTTCCAACCGTAACAGTTCTCAGGTCGACCCAGCCTCAATTGGATACCAGGAAAAGCACTGGAAGAAAAGGCAGCTGGCGTAATGTTGAGCACATCACCCATCATGTGCCGACGGTCAATGAAAAATATGGGCCTAACACCATATTACCCAATACACCTTGAGGTATAAAAAAGGGTTACTTTACTTTTACTTTTTTACTTTACATGGTATGTGGTTGGAATACAGAGACCCTGATCCTTTAGGATTCTAACACACCTCTGAAGTCAGAGTAAGGCTCGCTTGAACGGCAAGGGACACTGGTGATAAGGAAAGCAAGCCTTTGCGCACAAATCAGTCAGAGGCTCCACGACTATGCCTGAATTCATATAAAACAAATAAAGAAATAAAATTAGAATTTAAACAGCAAATGTCTTACCCTGCAGCTCCATCACTTCAATCCTCATTAGATCCACAGCGCCCTTAGCTTCCACAAGGTTCTCTTCCAAGACTTTCCTACTGAACTCTGTCTGTGATTGGTAGCTTTCAACCTTAAGATTAAGCTCCAAGTTTTCTGCATGAACCTTGTTTAAATGATCCTTCAGATCCTCTAAATCATGCTCAACTTCTCGTTTCTGAGAAAGCTTCTCTTGCACTTCACTCTCTGCAGCAATCAGGGAGTTCTTTGCATCAACTATTTCCCTTTCACAATCATCAATTTTATTTTGAATTCTTGTCAGTTCTTCAGATGCAGTTGAGAGTTCTGCTGAAAGTGAGATCTTTTCTGATGTGACCATTTCCAACTGTGTGCTTGATGCTTCTAATTTTTCAGAAGTTTCAATTAACTGGGATTTATAAATCTGAACATCTTCCAATGCTGTATTTACCTGTGCCACTAAGTGATCTTTCTCTTCTGTTAATGCAGCCACTTCAGATGTTAACTTGTTAATAACACTAGAATTATCTGAGGAAGAATTAGTATGGTCTGCAAGCTCCTTTCGCAAACCTTCTACTAAATTTTCATAATCAATGTTCCGTGTTTTTGAATCTCTATCCTTTTCAGTAAGTTCTAGCTCCAATATTTTGATTCTCTCAGAAAACGAGACAGTGTCATTGTTGTGTGTCTGTTTCATTTCTTCAACCTCGGATTCCAATCTAGTAATAATATTTCTGGATCTCATGTCGGATTCATTTTTCTCAGAGACGAGTTTCTGAAACTCATTTTCCATGTTTTCAATAACTTCAGACTTTGATAATTTCTCGCTTTGTAGCATCCTTTTCAAATTTTCAACTTCAGAATACAAGGCAGTTATATTTGTATTTTTATCTATAATATCATCTGTAAGAGACTTGATCTTCCTCTCTAAATCTGCAGCTGTCTTTTCTTTCTCCCTTCTTAATTCTTCCATTTCTACTATCAAACTGGCAACCCTTTTCTCCTCTTCACCTTCCGCTCGTTTGAATCCATCCGATTCTTGTAACAATCCAATAATTCTACTTTTCTCTGTATCCATTTCACGCTTCAAGTTTTCCTTTTCTACCTGCAGCATTTTTAGTTGCATTTTAAGACTCTCCCTTTCACTCTCAATTTCTATTTGTTCAGCTCGCAAATTATCAAACCGGGACATCGCAGACACCAGATTCTTATTCAAAGACTTTACTTGATTCCGTAACTCCTCTATCTCTGATTCCGCCTTTTTAGCAGCACCATCTTTTATATCAGTTTCCTGTACCATTTTTTCTCGTTCTTTTTCCAAATTTACAACTTTTTCCTCAATTTTACCGTGTTGGCTGGTCCAGTTAGAGATTTCTGTTTTAGCTTCTTTCAATTGTTTTTCTAACATATTTTTATCATTTCCAGCATTTTCTGCTTCTTTTCTTGTAATCTCAAGCTGTTTTACTGTTGTATCAAGTTCAGATCTAATATTGCTTAGTTCTTGATTTTTCTTCTCAAGTAACTTCTCAAGGTCCGTAGCCTGTCCTTCTGAACTCTGTTTCAAGACTAACACTTCTTCCCTCCCTTTCTCCATCATACCTTTCAAACGTGTAATCTCTACTTCCTGTTTTGCCAACTGTGCTAAATTAGTTTCAATAACCTGTGACGACTCACATAACTTTTCCTCTTTTTCTTCAACATTTAGTCTTGACAATTTCAAATCTTCATCTTTCTTCTCAAATTCATCCTTTAATACAATATTCTCTTTTGTTACATTCTCTAGCTTGCAAAGCAGTTCATCTCTCTCCATCATCAACCCATCATTCTTTTCTTTCAATTCAGTACATTCTGTCTTATTTTCTATCATATTTTCTTCCATCTTCTTCAATTTGGACTCCAGGACCTTCACATCTGACTCCAGTAAAGATTCTTTCCTTCTTAAATTGTCACTACAATCTCGCTCATCTTTTAGTTCATGTTTGCACAATGACATCTGTTCCTGCAGGTCGGCATGGATCTCCTGTGATTCCTTCTGATCTTGCTCAACTTTCACTAATTGACTTTCAAGATGGGACAACCTTTGGTTCTTCTCCAATTGCTCCTTTTGAAGCAGAGTCTGAAAAATAAATTTAAAAAAGAAATATTAAATGGTAAAATAATTCTCTTTTTTATAAAATTACTTGTTCATAAAAAAATAATAAAATGTACACATGGCATCTTTTTTTTAAATTAAAAATAAATCTTGAACATAATTCTATCGGCCAGGACAATAACATTTTTTTGTTTTATCAACCAGGTCAAAACAAGTTTGTATGTTTCAGAATGGAACACAAAATACAGCAACTTGTCACAGGATGGACTGGCAACTAAAAATCTGATCATGTTATATTTTTAGTATCTGACATAGTCCTTCACCCTCTTCTTCTTTAATAAATCTAGCAGAGGTCCAATGCTATGTAGTGGTATCTACATGTGTTTGCAAACAGTTTCTTTGTTCCATATAATGTGTTTCTTTGTCTCTGGTCCTGGAGAAAGAAAATTCACCCCATTTGTCTTCAGTCTTATAATATCCACTCTGATTTTCACGATTCCGCCTATCATTTATACCGCATTTTTATTTTACTAGCTTGTACAACAAATGTTGTGTTGGTATCAACAAATAATGAATCAGCGTAGGTGGGGCAACATTAACAATTTCCATTGCCAGAATCAATACTTCCAAATGTATTCATTTATTTTAAGCATTTCTTATTGTCTCTTGTATAAGTCATAGCTTACTTTCTCTGCTGATGTCTCGACTGTTTACTTCTGTCTTTTACAAATCATTACATAATGTAAGTCCAGGACACTAAGATGTAGATATGATTGTGTATGGGTCAGAAGTAATATGCTGACTTTGACCTTGCTTCCCCACCTCATGATGAGATATAGAGGTATCCATAATTGACAGACTCAGAAAAAAACAACCTGACATGAACATAATCCTTACAGGTATCCTACAGGCATGAATGCTAAGGAAGATCATATTGCATATATGTTCATTCTGATAAGGAGAAGAAAACAGAAGTGTAGAAGAAGAATAATGAGGAAGGAGAAAATTTGATCCCAAAACCTTCCCCATTTAATGGACTTTTCCCATTTCTTTCCTACCACCAACAGAACATCATCAACCAGAACATCACCAACAGAACATCCACAAGATAACATTCCCAACAGAACATCACCAACCCCAACAGACATATCTGGACATGTACCTTTTCTGCAGCAAGATCAGTTAACTCCTGCTGTAAAGCTTTCATATGTTCAGACAATTTGTTTAGTGAAGTTTTGAAGTCATTCTCACTGTCAGGAGTTACCTAAATTAGAACAAACATATTCAGCATTATCACAACATTCTAATAAAATTATGCAAAATGATACCAGTGGAAGTAGATTAAACATATAGTGCACTGAAGATGAATATTACAAAATGATATCAGTGGATGTAGATTAAATATATAGTGCACTGAAGATGAATATTACAAAATGATATCAGTGGATGTAGATTAATATATATGCACTGAAGTGAATATTACAAAATGATATCAGTGGATGTAGATTAAATATATAGTGCACTGAAGATGAATATTACAAAATGATATCAGTGGATGTAGATTAAGTATATAGTACTGAGATGATATTCAATGATATCAGTGATGAGATTAGTATATAGTGCACTGAAGATGATATTACAAATGATATCAGTGGATGTAGATTAAGTATATAGTGCACTGAAGATGAATATTACAAAATGAAATCAGTGGATGTAGATTAAATATATAGTGCACTGAAGATGAATATTCAATGATATCAGTGGATGTAGATTATATAGTGCACTGAAGATGATATACAATGAATCAGTGGATGTAGATTAATATATAGTGCACTGAAGATGACATTACAAAATGAGATCAGTGGATGTAGATTAACTCTTTCCGCGCTTTAAGCCGCACGCTGCGCCACAGCGACTTCTGTTGCATGCTTTAAGCCGTACCCTGCGCCATTCAAGTTGTTTCGTTCGCCATTCGTCGTTTGAATTGTTCCGTTTATACGTCTTTCTAGTTTTACTTCTACTAATTTTAGTTTTTAATAGTATTCTTCCGGTTCCTCCACTTAAATAGCGTCACTTTCACTTTTGATTTCATCGTTCATTCACCCACGTTTCAATTTGCTTCAAGTTTATTTTTCGTTGCTACAGACGCATTTTTTTAAAACAAATCAATATGGAACCAGGCCCATCAGGTAACAAGCGTACTATGCGTGTTTCAGGCGAGCAGGCGCTGATTTTCTTAGAAAAATGTATGAATGATTCTGATAATAGTAGTACTAGTAGTAGTAGTATTAGCGATGATTCGGATCCCGAATATATCAAAGAGATTCAGGCAAATGAGAATCATACAAACCATCAAAGCCCAACTGGAGCAGCTAGCTGCAGCCAGTATGATTCCGATACTGAGCCGTCTGTGCCAAAACGTCAGAGATCTGCTGTAAATACTGGTACTGGAAACGGCAGAGGTAGAGGAAAATTTGTAGCTAGAACAACAGCTGCCCCAGTGGTAAGAGAGGAATGGCAGGAGATAAGAGAAGGCTCTACAAAAAATGCTTTCAGATTCCACCCAAAGCAACAGCCAGGTGTGTCTCCTGAGTCAGGGCTTACCTCAGATTCGACAGCACTTGAATGTTTTTCATTGCTGTTTGATGATGAGGTAAAGTCTTTACTTATGAAGACAATAAACTCCTATGCCAGGAGTAAAATTATTGTCAACACTCCATCTCTCCAATGGTCAGTGTTCTCTCGTTGGGTTGACATTACGTCCCACGAGGTTGACAAATTTCTGGCCATAATGATTATGATTGGAATTGCCAGAAGGCCTGAGATCCCTGATTACTGGTCTCTGGCACCTGTGTTTTATGCTCCATGGTTCCACGTAATGTTTACTCGTAAAGGCTTCCAGGATATATACTTTACAATGTTCCATGCAGGCGAGGAACATTCTGAAGGAAAAGATAAAATTGAACCCTTCATGAATGTTCTCCTGAAAAAGTACCGGGCTGCGTTCTACCCGTATCAAGAACTCAGTATTGATGAGATGGTCATCGGGTATAAAGGGAGGTGGAAGTTCAAGCAGTACAATGCCAGTAAGCCAAGCAAGTACCATATAGAGTTACACAGGCCAAAGGTAAAAACCTTTAACAGAAAAACAGAAAGCAGACATTTCTACAAAAATATCTTCATCAAACATTGGAAACATGTACCTGAGATATAAAATACATTTGATTAAATGTTAAAGTTTCTAATAAATTTGCTTACATTAAAATCAACCATTATGGTTTTCAGTGATAGTTCTTGCTCCATAGTTTTTCGCTTCTCTGCTTCAGCTTCCTCTATCTTCAATTCCAGTTCCTTCTGTAGTCTGTCATTCTCTCTCTTCTTTCTATCTCCCTCTTCTCTCACTTCTGTTTTCCAGATCTCCTCCTCTGATATCAGCTGCGACACTCGTTTGGACTCCTCCTCCTTGAATTTTTCATTCAGGATTTTGATCTCATCTTTGAGAAATCTTTCAGAATGGTCTTTTTCAAGTTTCAGTTTCATGTGACTGAAAATAGAAAATTAAAAAAAATTAAACTTTTATCGTCAGTTAACAGTATTACATTTTTTAGAAATATGGAATACAGAGAGAGAAAATGTTGGACAGCTTGACTTAGGCACAAAGAGATTCAACATCTGATATGATAGCAAACACCAGGGACAGAGATTTGCAGAGATTCATGATCACCTATGCCAGCCGGCACAGCACCTGATGATAACGATGGTCAAACTAATGTTCAAAACCCTTTTTCATACCATGTTGTATATTGAGGATTAATGTATTAGGTCCATATTTTCATTTGACCAACGGTACAAGATGTGCGATGTAGTCACCATCACACCTGCCACGTTTACTTCATAGTGACCTCAATTTGTGGTGGGGTTGCCCAGAGAGCTGTCTGTGGTTACAAAATTTCCATTTCAACTGAGGACGAAAGTGACACTATGCATTCTAGGAAGCAAGTGCATTAACCACTGTGCTAACTCTGCTCATATTTATTTGCTAAAAATGATAAAAAATGCAAAGATACCTAGGAACTCTGATAACATCAGATTAGAGATGAAGCTGAAAATGATAAAAATGCAAAATACCTAGGAACTCTGATAACATCAGATTAGAGATGCAGCTAAAAATGATTTTAAAAATGCAAAGATACCTAGGAACTCTGATATCATCAGATTAGAGATGCAGCTGAAAATGATAAGAAATGCAAAGATACCATGGAACTCTGATAACATCAGATTAGAGATGCAGCTAAAAATGATTAAAAAAATGCAAAGATACCTGGGAACTCTGATAACATCAGATTAGAGATGCAGCTGAAAATGATAAAAAATGCAAAGATACCATGGAACTCTGATAACATCAGATTAGAGATGCAGCTAAAAAATCAAGAATAGGTTGATCTAGACAAGTAAAGGATCTCAGACAATTAAAAAAATATTCGATACCAAAATTTTTAAACTACACTACTTTGATTTTACGTGTTTCACCATTACTACATAGTTTTACTGCAGTCTTCCCTTTTATCGATTATATTATGTACCACAAGACCTTGTTGAAGATTATTAATTAGTGAATCGATCTCATAGCACTCTGGGCAGATCAATAGGTGCTCAGTCTCCCTGAGCAGATGTCAAAGTACATGAATACTGATGGTTCCTGTAGCTTGTTAGTTAAACACTCCTCATTCTGCCATTGAAGTGATCAGTTCTACTCATACAATGAATGATTTCAAATTTCTTCAAAAACTGGATAGATACATCATCAATAGCAATACATTATCAATAGCAATGTTCTCATCCAACAGATGGTCGCTAAGCAACCAAAGTGCATCTCCTTTATAATCTTCAACACCTTGACTTGCTTTTGTTTGTTTATGTTCATTCTTATCAACCGAGTTAACCATTCCTTGTTATCTGTATGGGTTGCGCTTAGAACACCAGTATGTTGTGCCTCTCTAGACCCCTACTGCATATAGGACATTCGCATTCAAATTCCAACAAAAGTAACACCCTGATTATAAGTGTCTTTGATACAAGCGAGTCAGTAAGAAGACATTATGCGGAATTCAACAGCCCGCTATACACCATTTCCAAGAAACCATCCTAAAATGATCTCAACAATGTTTGTACTTCTGGGAGATGTGTGTGCATTCTCAAGGAGAGCACTTTAAAGAGGATTAGTGTTTCAAGCCTTCAGTCGAGTAATTGTATTTTTAATAAACAAAGGTTTAACACCTTTTTAAAAAAAGGTCTTGCAAGTCCTCTGCTACTTATACTTTCAGCTGACCAATAGAGACTGAGTACATATGGAAACAGCCAGAGTACAGAGAAGTCAGTTTTGACTAGATTTCTTTTCTATTTTATGTTTCTTAAGAAAAATAGTTTTATGAACTTGCCTGATATCAAGCTCATTGTATCTCTCTTGTAGTGAGGCATGCTGAGACTGTATCTGCCTCAACTGTTGCTGCATAGCTTGCAGCTCTCCATGTGTTGCCCAAGCTGATTGGCTGACATGTTCTTTTTCCTGCTGTAAGGCATCAATTCTACCAATCAGCTCACTCTTTGCATTCTGTGCCACTTCTAAGTCTTTGGTCAGTCTATCAACTTCTACATTGTCCACTGACATGCTAATTTGACTGACTGTGTCCTTGGTTAATAAATAAATAAAAGCAATAGAATAAATAATTTATCAACAAGAAAGAAATAAAGTATAATGGCAAATTTATTACAACTAAACACAAATTTTAATGAAAAATTACCAATAAAATAAATAGACAGTGTACAAGTAAAAAAGGCTTCTGAAAAAAATTAATTACCAAACACAGGATTCGAACCAAAAAACACCCTTTTTCTTATGGCGCCCATTGCCTATAATTACAATAAGAGCGATTTTAAGAACACAACCAGTTGGCCTTTTTAAAAAAAAGCTTTACTGAGGAATGTCTCTAATAAAAGCTTGGTTTGTTGAACACAGGTCAAAAATGGGAAATTGTGCTTCGACCATAACGGTCTCAGGCCGACTCCAACCTCAGTTGGGTACCAGGAAGCACGGGAAGTAAAGGCAGGAGGCATGATGTCGACCACATCACTTATCCTGTCCTGATGGTTAACGAAAAATACAGGCTTAACACTTTATTCCCCAATATACCTTCGGACATAAAAAAATGGTTCCTTTACTTCCTTTTCTCAAACACAGAGTGTAAATACCTGGTAAATAGCTCGAGGTTCATATTTTCAAATCTTCAAGCTATGTAATGTCAGAAAAGTTACACAAAGCCCTAGACTTGGAAGATATCAACTACAGAACTGAAAGATGGCAGATTGGATAGAGAAATTGAAATTTGAATCAAGAAAGCAAACAATATAAACTACCAAACAGCATCAAACATCAAGTTTCAATGCAAACAAAGAAACAAATGTATAGATCTTATCAGTTATCAGACGACTATCATCATAGATCTCCGGACCTGTCCTTAGGTGCTCCAATCTCCGCCTCAACAAATTCAGCAGCGACCAGCGGTCATCATGCCAGTTTGATGTTGATTGATGTTTTCTTTGTACCTACAGTATGCTACCAGAGCTAGACTTTGACAGAGCATGAAAGGCATACATGCTAAATCACATTAAGTGAAAGGAGATGAATAAAAAATGCTGTAGTTAAGACAATAAGAGACCTTATTAAGAAATGAGACACTAAAATAAAATTAGAACAACATCAGTTAACGATTTTTTCAAACATCAAAAATGAAATGGTTTGAGTATTTGGTCAGAATGAATTTTAATCAGTCTGCAGCAAACACATACTAAATGAGAAGATCAGACTATAAGAATAAAGATTAAAAAATGGTTAGAAGAAGTCAAAGAAGCACCAAGTTCAATATGACACCATATCAAGCCACACACCAAGCAATCTGCCTCCTCTCTGCAATGCTGAAATGCACAAACAGTAAGACAAAAGAAGAGGAACTACAGAGCTTGGTATTAGCTATGAAAGAACACACCTTACTTCTAAAGTTAGGGTAAGGCTTGCCTGAATGGCGAGGGACACAAGCGATAAAGAAAGCGTGCCTTCATGCAAAAATCAGCCAAAAGTGACATAATAGACGCCATTACTCTGCCTGAATTCACAAGGGGCGAATGAGATAAAAAAAAGAACTACTAGCTCAGCAGCTCTAGTTAACAATAACAACAACAACAAGCACTTACCATACTGGTTACACTTGACCTTCTACTAATTGGGACACTCCATGTACCACCAGGACCTGGCTTGCGGCTATAAAAATATAATAAATGTTTTCATAATAAGACAACTAGAAACTACTAGAAAATTGGATAGAATCAATATTTAGATATTCAGGGCTCTCAGCAGATTCTCAGTCAGCTTGCTGAAAGCATCAGCAGTAGATCACTTATGTAGTAGCAAAAATAGCAGATCAGCCTGGCGCACACTTCTTTGACACGATTCTTCTGCCTGCGAGGCGGGTAGAACTGTACGGATGGAACAGAAACTTCAAACTAGAAAGGCAGTAAAACTCCCCACAAGTGCAAATATTCCTTGCCCACATTGTAAAAGAATACTTCAGGCCTGCATCAGGCTCACTAGTCATCTACGCACACACAGACAAACATAATGCAACTACATTCTCTGGGATGAAAAATGGTGGTCATCATCACCTGTGATGGATGAGAATCATCATCAGCAGTAGCAATGATTCATAATTAATCTCAAATTCATAAAGTTTGAGTACCAATTTTCAGCTGGGTGACATAGAAAATTACTGTACCGGGAATTAATAACTGTATGTTAATGATCAAACCCAGACCCCAAATACTGCCCTATGACAATCCCCATCGTGATCAGATCAAGTGCCATCTTCATATCAAAGATTGGCTGTAACAAATGTCAAAAATATTTGTATCTAGATCAGAACTGATTAAGTACAGCCTCAGCAATGAATGGTCGCTGTAATAGACAGACAATTCTGTAACAGACAGAACATTAAAGACCATGCATATTCCCAGTAACAACACATGGGTGTTAAGATATGGAGATTTAACAAGGTAGTGACAAATAATAAGCCATTACCTTGTAGTGTTGGAGAGGGGGATGGAAGGGGGGGACAGATATGCCAGCAGGGTTACCCAAGCTGGACAGATCAAAGCATAGTCAGAGTAAATGTAGCCTCCTGCTGAAACGAACTTTGCTTGCTGACCGAGGAAAGAAATATCGGACTCAATTCCATGAAAGAGATTAAGCGAGTTGCCCAGGACAGAGCGAAATGGAGAAATTACTTGCAGGCCCTATGTGATGTATTACAGTATAAGAGGAATATGTATATTATTTATATATGCCCTAGACAGATTCTATGTCCTACTTTGAAAATGATGGCCAGGCTGCATCCAGGTCATAACCTCTAGGTGAGAGGTCAAAGTGCAATGAGTTGAGATCATACAAAGAGTTGATAAGCTTCTGACAATCTGCCTGGATGATCAACACACTGCTTTGTGTGAACCACTCACTGGGGATTAAGCAATACAAACATGTATTTGTGACTTATTCTTCTTTTATCAACCTCACCATTCTAAAAATCCAAACAAAACCCCAACCATCTTCTTCAACTATCCACATCTTCATCAGCATCAAACTCATCCACATCAACAACATTTGCATCAACAAACTCATCATTATCATCATCATCTTCAACAACATCTTCATCAGCATCACTATCAAACTCATCGACATCATCTCCACCAGTATTATTATCAACATCTTCATCATTACATGTGTCTTCATCAAACATCATAAAGAGACATGACACATAGAGAGACATGTGTCATGTTTCTGTGTGTGTCCAAAAACATTTTATTTGTTTGATTCTTACTTCCTGTAGTAATTCTTTCTTCATTACTTAATTTTTCTAACTCTTTCCACGCACAGTTATTTCCTCAATTTTTAAGCACTTCATTCAAGGAAAGTAAAAAAAAAAAATTTTTTTTAAATAAAACGATCCCAACTACTCGTCAATAAATAAACATATATATATTATTATATACTAAATTGAAGAAAACTGGACAACCCAATAGAATAACAAGGTTGAAAAGTAGTATAAGTAAAACAGTAGAAGTAAACATAGAAAGACTTTTATAAGGAAGCAACTCTATGGCGCAGTGTGCGGCTTATGGCGTGCAACGGACTTCCGCCGTGGCGCAGTGTGCGGCTTAAAGCGTGGAAAGAGCTAGAAATCTTTATTTGTCTTGTTTTTTCTTTTCAGGAAATGCTGCCTATTCTTCTATATATCCACATCTCACAGTCATGAATCCTGTCTTCTAAATGTTGTTCAATGTCCATGGTTCTGAACCATACAAAATACAGAGTAAATATAGCACTTTATAATCCTTATCTTTAGTTTATTTGTTACTTGTTTGAATGTTAATAACTTGCTCATGTTATTGAATCTACTTTCCATCATTCCTTTTTTCTTCCTAATCTCTTTTTCCCATCTGTCATCATCATATGTAAGTATGTGTCCTAGATATAAGATATTTTTTACTTGCTTTTGTAGTTATCTGCTTATTTTTATATATATTTCTGGCTCCTCTCCTCCTTTGCAGGCAACCATAGCATTTTTTTTCTGGATGTTAATGTTCAATCCATTTGATTAATTGATTAATAGGACCATCATCATTGTACTTTGGTGAGTAGCCTTGTGTGATCCGATTTCTTTCTTACACAGGAAGATTTCAGTGGCAGTGCAAGAACTCCGTAGCACAGACAAGGGTCCCTGATGTCATTTAGAAGATGGTGAAAATATTTTGTAGGAATTTTATTTTTAATCTATCTAAGGAATTTGCTTTGGCGGCGGCTTTCCAGCATGCTCTTCTCGATTTTCAACTGCTCAACTTGAACAAGAGATCAAAGTTTTCTCATCTATCTCCAATAGGACTAGGAAGTAAATCCCACCTACACTGAGATCAGGGATCTCTGGATAAATATCTATATGGTTCCATGAGGGGTGAAAACCAGTACCTTCGGAACTAGAGGCAAGCACCTAACCTCTATGCCACAGAGACACCCCCCATCCATATTCCTTGCTAGCTTTGTCTAGTTGATCCACTAGTTCTTGTAGTTTTTGATCCATCTATTAATGTTTCACTCCAAATTATATTGCAGTCTTCTTCTTGTCTGCTTACCCACACACTATCCTTTCAGTATAGTTTTTAACCATACTCTCATGATTCTTTAATAAATCATTATAATTCATCATAACTGAAAATGGCTGCATTGCTAGACATAGTTGAGGGTTGTACAGTCATCATTCTTTCAGGGGCTCATTATCCTACAGTTGATCAATACTGAAGAAAGCTATCGCTACTACATTTACTACAGCTACTGCCACTTTTACTACTACTGCGACTACCACTGCAACTGATAATATCCCCACTACTACTACCATTACCACAATAATTACCACCATCACCACTAATAGATCTACTTCTTGGTGGTCTCTATGGCGTAGAGGTAAGGTGCTTGCCTCTAGTTCTAAGTTACTCAGTTCATTTCTTACGTGGAGCGATCAGGATATTTTTTATAGAGATCCTTGGTCTTAATGTAAGTGAGATAGAGTTCCTAGTCCTAGTGGAGATGGACGATAAAACATGTGTCCTGTGTTCAAGTTGAGCAAGTAATAGAACCCTGGCAGTGCTTTGAAGTTCGCTTTCTGCAACTGAGATCTTACTGTGTAAGAAAGAGATTAAAGCAAAGATGGTTATTCACCAAAATGCAACGATGATGGTCTCATCAATCATTCAATCAACCAATCAGTCAACATCTACTACCACCATGACTATGCCATCTACTACTACTACTACTACTACAAATATACGATAAAACATAAAAAAAAGAGTGATCTTTATTTCTTGAAACAAACCCAACTGTACATCTACAGTGTTGATTACTACCCTTAATTATAAGATTACTCACAGTGTTTTACCATGTGATACACACTGTTGAAGGCTATCTGCCAACCGTTGATGGACAAGACAGAATCTGATGAAAGCACGACCTCTTCCTAATGAGGTTTTGTTCTGAAATTTAATAAACAAAGTTAAAGATCAGTCATTTGTTTATCTTCTCCATATTCACAGTAACATATGCTAACAACAACAAACAATATAAACCGTTAAGCATCATTTAAACCATTCATAAATAATATATATATATCTAAATCCTATTCATTCCCGTTTGACACATAATGCTTCTATAAAATATTTCCAGTGCTGCATTCTGCCGCATTTCTAATAATTGTAATCAACACTCTTTCAACCTCACAGTCTTTCAACTCTCTTTCCACTGTGCTTCTCCATGTTTCCTTTGGACGTCTATGCTTTCCTTTTCCATCTCTTTTCCATCGGAGAGCTGCCCTATCTAATTCCCCTACTGACATATGACATACATGTCCAATCCACCTGCATCTTTTAACGATCATCTCCAATGATGCATAGTTTATTCATTTTAAAATCATTTTCTATCGTGTTTTGGCCAGAAAATTTGCAGGATTCTTCTTAAACATTTATATTGAAATGTCTCCAGTTTGTGTATAATGTTGTGTGTCATTTTCCAGCATTCGCTACTGTATAATAACACTCCCAGGACACTGCTTCTATATATTGTAAGTTTCATTTTAAGATTTAATCCTTTGGCTTTCCAGATTTTGTTGAGCATAGCAAAAGTTTAACTTGCTTTCTTGATTTTTCCAGTGATGTCCTTTTCCGAATCATCATACTGCAATGCTGTACTTACCAGATATACAACTTCCTTAACTTCCTATATGATTTCAGGTTTTCTTAGTTTTTTTATTTCTCATTACTTTAGTTTTTGCAATAATTATTTTAAAACATAAATGATATATTTGTAAATCTATCTAAATTAAATCACTCCAGTTACATAAATACCTCATAATTATTATAGATAAAAATATAAATCTAGCATCAACATTACAGGTAAAATATTAAAAAAACAAAGCAAGATAGCTTTACAGAAAGAAAAATATGCAGAACCAACATTTCAATCAGAAGTACTTTATCCAGTAAAAGTTATAAGACTCACCTAGGACATGGACTGACTAAAGACACAGACCGATAGTTTTGTGCATCGTGGTGAGAAGTCAGGGAGGGACTTCCTGGTTAGCGCACATGGTAGGGTTGTTGCAGAGCGAAATAGAGCATACATGACAACTACTTCCAGTATGAGGATAGAGGTTGAGGCTAGTACTGCATCCCTCCATTAGGAACCCTATTTACTAGAGCCATTGTTCTGTCTAATCTTAGTCAACGCTTTGGAAGGTCCAAAATGGCCAGTATAAGTGGGTGTTGTTTAAACAGATGTTTAACCTCCAGAGGCTTATCAACATCTATTGTCCTGTGTATGCGGGTGTTCGCAGCAATGAGAGAGTAGACAAGCTTGCATCAACAGTATTTTTATAGTCGCGGAGTTGAGGATGGATAAGGGGTTTTATAAGAAATTAACACAGAAGTAGAAGACTACTGAAGAACATAAATTTCCAAGTACCAATAAAATAGCAAACAAACATAAATCTTTCTATTCACCTAATATAATTCTACCAGTAACAACTATGACATAAAAGTATAAAATGTCAAATGTCACTTAAATGATATAAATATAAATATTTTTTAAAATGCAGAAGAAAATACAGTATTACCTCTGCTAGAGTTTTCACATATTTGATGCCATCATTTGAGCCTTTGGCAGAAGCTAAGCATTCACAAAGATAGTCCCAGTAATCCTTTTTGCGTCCAAGGATTGAAGTCTTTTCTACATGATTTATTTATAGATCATAGATGATGTTGATACTGACATGATGGTATGATGATGTTGATACAGACATTGTGATGTTGTTGATACTGACATGATGGTATGATGTTGTTACTGACATGATGGTATGATGTTGTTACTGACATGATGGTATGATGATGTTGATACTGACATGATGGTATGATGTTGTTGATACTGACATGATGGTGTGATGTTGTTGATACTGACATGATGGTACAATGTTGTTGATACTGACATGATGGTATGATGTTGTTACTGACATGATGGTATGATGATGTTGATACTGACATGATGGTATGATGATGTTGATACTGACATGATGGTATGATGATGTTGATACTGATATGATGGTATGATGATGTTGATACTGACATGATGGTATGATGTTGTTACTGACATGATGGTATGATGTTGTTACTGACATGATGGTATGATGATGTTGATACTGACATGATGGTGTGATGATGTTGATACTGATATGATGGTATGATGATGTTGATACTGATATGATGGTGTGATGATGCTGATGTTGATACTGACATGATGGTATGATGATGTTGATACAGACATGATGGTATGATTATGTTGATACTGACAGGATGGTAGATGATTTTTATCGACATGATGGTATGATGATCTGTGTTGATACTGACATTATGGTGTGATGTTGATACTGACATGATGGTATGATGCTGTTGATACTGACATGATGGTGTGATGATGCTGATGTTGATACCAACATGATGGTATGATGATGTTGATACTGACATGATGGTATGATGTTGTTGATACTGACATGATGGTATGATGTTGTTACTGACATGATGGTATGATGATGCTGTGTTCATACTGACATGATGGTATGATGATGCTGATGTTGATACTGACATGATGGTATGATGATGTTGATACTGACATGATGGTATGATGCTGTTGATACTGACATGATGGTGTGATGATGCTGATGTTGATACCAACATGATGGTATGATGATGTTGATACTGACATGATGGTATGATGTTGATACTGACATAATGGTATGATGTTGATACTGACATGATGGTATGATGATGCTGATGTTGATACTGACATGATGGTATGATGATGCTGATGTTGATACTGACATAATGGTATGATGATGTTGATACTGACATGATGGTATGATGATGCTGATGGTGATACTGACATGATGGTATGATGATGTTGATACTGACATGATGGTATGATGATGCTGATGTTGATACTGACATGATGGTATGATGATGTTGATACTGACATGATGGTATGCTAATGTTGATGCTGATACCAACATGATGGTGTGCTGATGTTGATACCGACATAAGCAAAATTCTTGATACTGACATAGATAACATTGTTGATACTGACATAAGCAATATTGTTGATACTGATAAAAGCAACATTCTTGACACTGACATAAGCAATATTTTTTATACTGACACAGATAATATTGTTGATACTGACATTGATAATGCTATGAGTACTGTTATAGATGATGTAGTCGATAGTGATATAAACAATGTCAATACTAACAAAGATCATATCAATACTGACACAAGATGATAACTGATAGAAGATGATATAGTTGATCACATGCCAGGATACATGACAATAACACTGCATGCACCAACTTTCACAAACCTTTCATTCCAATTTGAATAAGATGCTCAAACTTGGCACAGAACCTCTGCAAGACAATATTGTCATCTGTGATAGGTTGGTGATTCTCAAAGAAGTCAGTTTTCAGTTGTACTATACATTCTAAAAAAAAAATTGGAAATAAAAATTGTAAAACAAAACCAGCGAAACCAGATAATTACTGAGCATACAAAGTAAAGGAAAGAACGATTATTTGAAAAGTATCTATAACGATGGTGTTGAAGATGGATAAGGAGGATGTACTGCGGTTATAATGGAAGTAAGATGGACAGATAAGATCAAAAATGAGACTATTAGACACTTGGTAAGAACAACAACAGTACTAGAGCATATTAATAAACAACAAACCAAATGGTTTGGGATGTAACATGATTACCATCCAACAGTGCATCACAATGAGCACTACTATTCAAATACAACAGGCAGCAGAGAAGAGACCGTAGAACATCCCCCTTATCCATTTTCAACTCCCAACAATCAATGCTGTTGATGCAAGCCTGTAAAATCTCTCAGTGTCGCAAACACTTGCATGCCCAGGACAGTAGATCCACGTAAACCTCTGAAGGTTAGAAACCTCAATAGAAGACATCAAATCATACAGCAATCTGTCATTTTCTATTCTTCAAAGCATTGACTGGATCAGATACAACAACCACCCCAGTAAACAGAGTCCCAGAGAGCCAAAGAACATTCTCTGTAATACCAGCAATAATCCAAGGGGTCTGTATAAAAAAATTCACATATGAACTGAACGAAGTGATCCAGATTCTAACCCCCAATATACAAAACAAGACATTTTAACCACTTCACCAGAGATCCTCAATAGTTAATGTGTACATGGCAACTAAAGTAACAAGTTTATGTGGACTAAAATAACAGAAGTTAAATGGATAGCAAACTGAATTTGAGAACTTTACAGAACATGTACATACCTAAAACATCCTGGAAAATTTTCTTCTGTACTGAAACTGATGCAGGACTTTGATTAGCATCAGAAACAGTCGAAGTTAATGATGTTGCCATGTTGTCACCGACTCCTATTTTAGAAATAAAATAAAACCCAATTTTGGTATTAACTTTGAGAGGAACTGGCACATGGTGTTATGCTATTAGGAAATGTGTCTCTAATTTGTTTCTTTAATAAGTTGGCCTGCAGAGGTCAAACCAATTTAGTTAACTTTGTTGCGTGCAATGTGGCAAGTCAATCATAACAATACTAACTTTGCACACTAATGTTTCAATACACTTTATCATCAACACAGTTGATGATCAATTCTTTCCACAACAAAACTTTTCATTATTTTATTGGCCATTGGTTACTGAATCAACATGCACAAGTATCTGAAGGTTTGAAACCTTGATAGACTACATTTATTAATAATCTGCCAGTTTGGACCTACTGAAGCATTTACTGAAAGTAGACAAAATAATTGCCATTATTAAAAAATTTGATTGCTTCAAATGATCTTTGCTTTTTTCATCATGTACAATATCTAGTGGTATTGATCATCACGTCAGACAATCATTGTTTTCTCAGCCATCTTATTAAACCATCAAATATTGTTAATATCTGCCTTTATGAACTTTCCTTTGTGCTTTTTTTTATATGCCTACTTACACAAGAAGCTTCTCTGGTCTATTTTTATAAGTTAATGCATTATCAAAATATAAGAAAAGACTGCAGTAAAACTATGTAGCAATGGCGAAACACATAAAAACAAAGTGCTGTAGTTTTACAAAATCAATAACAATACACACCAACATTTCGACCAAAAGGCTTTTATCAAGCGTGCTGTAAGAAGTTAAGTTAATGCACAGAAATATAGATTATAACTAGTACACCAGTTTTTCCCCAAAATTTACTTTGAGTATTACTAAACGTGCGCTTACATTTGTGGACACATCATGTTTTCTTATATTTGGAAATTGTATCTCTATGATAAAATAGACAAAATACAGCTGGATAGTTGCAAACAAGTAGGAAAAAAGAGGGGAAATTATGAACTGGAGCTTAGTGCTTTTTCTGTCTCAGGTAGTAGAAAATAAAACTGTGAACCAGTTAGATTGCTTGCATATAGGCCATAAAGAAACAGCCCCATCTAATTAACAAATGCACAACAGCCAATCACCAGTTTCCTTTACAAATATAATCAGATTTAATATTCAGAAAACAGAAATTATGATCATATAAAAAGACTCCGACAAAATGCACCATTACAGTAAATGGGACAGAGCCAAGACAAGTACAGCAATTTAACTCTTTCCATGTTTTTCACCGCACACTGCGCTACAGCAGAAGTCTGTTGAACACCATTGCCGCACACTGCGCCATAGAGTTGCTTCCCTTATAAGAAGTCTCTCTAGTTTTACTTCTACTATTTTACTTCTACTACTTTTTAACCTTGCTATTCTGTTAGGTTGTCCAGTTTTTTTCAATTTAGTATATATATATATATTTATTTTATTTATTTTACCTCCCTTAAATTAACTGTTTAAAAAATTGAGGAAATAACTCAGCAGCGTGGAAAAGTTAAATACTTCAGAGTCCTGGTAACATCAGATGGCAGATCAGAAATAAAGAGCAGAATAGGGCAGGTCAAAGCGGCATTCTGGAAAATAAGAAGCATTATATGCAACAAGTCATTGTCAATTGATATCAGAATGAGAGTTATACAGTGCTACATAGAACCAATACTGACATACGGATGTGGGTCATGGACAATAAACAAACAGATCGAAAAATCTCTCAGGGCCATGGAGATGTGGTTTTACAGAAGAATGGTGAGAATCCCATGGACTACTCAAATGACTAATGTGGAGGTGTTGAGTGAGATCAAGACACAGAGAAAGCTTATCAGAATTCATCAATATAAGAAAGAGGCTGTCATAATTTTTCAGGCATGTGATGAGAAGGAGAAGTTTAGAACACATTGTAATAACTAGTAAAATCGAGGGAAGACGAGACTGAGGAAGACTGAGAGCGATAATTTTGGATAGCCTGACTTCATGGCACGGAAGACTCAAGAGCGTCAACATCTGAGATGATAGCAAACACCAGAAATTTGTGGAGATCCATGATCGCCTACGCCAGCCGGCACCTGATGATGATAATCTAGCTATAAACTATAATACATGAATACTCCATGTAAATAACATATTCAACTATTTAGGCCGGCTGTAACAATGATACTCTCTGATATTGCGACTACTATACTAGTACTACTGACAGAAACAACAGTCAACGTTCTGCTATGGAAGTGTGGATGGGTTGAATTTGTCTCGTCTCAGTGACGAGTGAGACTTACCTGAAAGTGAAAGAAAACTTTCAGACACCAAAAATTTGACTTTGCTATGACTAATACTTTGTTTCAAATGTATATAAGGTTACGTACTAATGTTAATACAGGACTGACATAATAATATGAATCTTAACTTCTATCTAAACACTTTTTATTTTATATTATTAAGCATTCACATGATATGAATTTTATGTTGAAAGTTACAATTTTTGTTATTTGTTTACGTTTTGACATGGGCTACCATCTTTGCCAGATTCTTTCCACGAGATAGGTGCGTGATATTTTTTTCGACAATTGACATATCTCTCTACTTTGGCAGTTCAGGAGAGGATGTAATTAATAATGATGTGCGTTTCAATAACTTTTAAGTATCTGTCATTATTATTTACTTTTGCAACAAGTATTTGTTACTTTGTGTTTGTTGGCGGCTGTTGGTATGAAATATATGATTTTATATAAAGTTAGTTAGTGATATCCATGTTCAAACCATTGTTATAATACTGTAATACCCGTACGTATATTCAATTTTGTGTGTGTGTATATATATGTTTAGTTTAGTCGTCGGATCACCATCACTGCACGTCGAACAAATTAGTCCATAAGTGCTCCGATCTCTCCCTCAGTATGTCCATCAGCGTGTGACGACTAACGACACCGGTTCTTTGTTGGTTTACAATTCTTCTTTGTCTGCCAGCATAGCGTTCTTGTCGAGCTACACCACACTTAACTTTGAGTTCTTGCAGTCTGGTTAGTGTTGTGGATTCTCCGCTATTACGTGAATCATGTACACGCCCTCTCTCCCTTAAGGAATTTATAATATCAGCCTGGTCCATTGCTCGTCCGCTTTGGACAGCAGCCATACCTGCAAGCCTATCCGCACGTTCATTCCCCTTACACCTGCATGCCCTGGCACAAAAATAAAACTGATCTTTGTCAGCTTAGACCTCCCCAGCGATTCTATCCAATGTCTCCTAGCCCATCCTGTTTCAATCTTCCTGAGCATACTCATTGAGTCACTGAGAAAACATGCATGGATAAAAGTCTGTGATTCTAGCCAAATCATCGCTTTGGTAACCGCCATGATTTCCATAGTGAGACTGCTCGTAGTCACGGCAAAACCACCACTGTCTTCCTTCACAACATCACCTCCGACCTGAGCAGTGAAAGCCCACGAGCTCCGCACATGTCGAATCACCGAACCATCCGTATAAATGATTACATCATGCTCAGATGCGTTCTCAGAAATTAATGCCTGAACCTCTGCCTCCACAACAAGTGGGTTGTGTTGCCTGCATTCTTTATCAAGTTCGATGCATACAGAAAAGGATGTAGCGATTCCTCTTGGCACTGGTATCCATTCTTCACCGGGATCAATGTCTTCAAGTGTACACACCTGTTCAATACAGTCCTCGGCCTGACCCATCCAAGATTTTCCTCTTTTAACCTATTTCCTTTGTCTCTTTATTTCCAAGTGCAGAGGATGTTGTGTGTCAGCATTGACTCGAAGGTATGCTCGTGCACGGCTCATCAGTATTCTATACTCCATAGTAGGATAGTCAAGGAGATAGCGCATCGCCCTGCACGACGTGTCTTTAGTGCAACCAAGTATAATGCGCATCGCCTCGTTCTGTATTCTTTCAAGTCGTTCTATCTGACTATTACTGAGAGTCAGGATCGCCAGCGCATACTCAAGCACAGAAAGGACCAGACCCTGGTATAAAAGACAAAGATGGCGCTGTTCACAATCCGCCGCAGCCATTACCCTCATCGCCAGCAAACCTTTCATCACCTTCATTATCACATGAGCTATGTGTTCCGTAAAAGCTAAACTACGATCGAAACGCAGCCCCAGGTATTTCATAGACTGAGATCGCTCCACCACCTCTGAACACAAAACCACAGATGGTGTTGGAGTATATATATGTGTATTTATGTGTATATATATATATATATATATACGTGTGTGTGTGTGTGTGACCGATGAGTTAGAGCATAGATTCCCAAACTTTTTCGGCCCCACCGCCCACTTTGCACAACATCAGTTATCAGTTATAAGAGGACTATCATCATAGTACTCTGAACATGTCCATAGGTGCTGCGATCTCCGCCTCAGCAAATCCAGCAGCTTCCAGCGGCCCAACACGCCAGTTCAATGTTGATTAATCAATCTCCATGCATATTTAGTATGTCGTTCTTTTCGGCTTCACCAATATTGACACCCATCTCTCTCAATCTGATCAGCGAGTGGGATTCACAGCCCTGAAACTCCTTTGCTAGAAAAGACTAAATGTGTGAAGAATGTCATTTCGATCCATGGCAGCTCCCTCTGATATTGTAGCCAAGCCAGCCAATCTATCAGCTCGTTCATTACCCCTAACTCCTGCGTGCCCATGGACAAAAATGAAGGTGATTTCTCTGATCATTGTCTGAGCATAAACTTTATAACGCCCCTCCACATTATAACAGTTTGCCAACGCCCACATATATACATGCTCTATTTTCTCTTAGACATAGAAAATTAATACAGGGTGTTCAAGATAATTGCAGCCCCATTGACAATTCGAAAGTTGCCAGGTACAAATTGAGTTGTGTTTATTTACTATTTAAACCGGTTCTGAGCAGCTCGTCCTACGTCACATTTGTTCATCGCCCCTTCCCGCACTACAATTACACACCGTCACACAACCTTGACCTATACTACGTCATAACTGAACCTTCCATTTCCATACATATATGCCAGATTAGCTCCATTCACGGGCTGCAATTATCTTGATTTTTTTTTTTTTTTTTTATTGATCTTAAAAGGCATATGACATTTTATATATATATATATATATATACACATGCTTCTATGTGTGCAGGTTTGTCATGGGATGGATTACAACATTTTATGAAAATACATTATGGAAGTGTAAAATGATTCTTTCATTCTTATTATTTGGTGATGTTTTCTTTGGTATTCTCAGTTTTAGGGATGTTACAAATCCCCGCATTCTCTCTTCTCATTCACTCAGTGTGTTTGAGTCAGCTGCTCTTTGTGTTATGTGTGCTGTTTTCTGGTTATATATATGTTTGAAAATTCCTGCGTTGTATCGTTGTTGTTCGTGTTTTGCTTTGTTTCTGCATATCCAGATGAGGTATCTGAATTCTGCTAGCAGTGTGAGATTTGTTTTGTATGAATTTTTGTTTGTGTGTGGGATTGTGTTTAGCATGATTGCTTTGTACATGTTTACTTTGTTTGTTGCGTTGCCGAATATTGTTTGTTGCAGTGACTTTAGTGCTAGTGATATTGTGTTACAGTGGAAGAAAATATGGTCTTCTGTTTCTTGTTTGTTTTGTCTGCAGAGTGTGCATTTGGTTTGTTGTGATTTGTGTGTTCTTCTGTATGCTACTGGTGTTATGCTGAAGAGTAGTCTGTACATTACCTCTTTTGCTTTGGTTGATGTTTCTGTTCTGTGTAGGTTTCTAAAGATGCTTGAGTAGTCTGTTATAAAATGAGTGTAGCCTCGTTTAATTCTATTGTGTAGCGGGGGTTCCTGTCTTGTGACTAGGTGTCTGTAGGTTGTTTTTGTGGGATTTTGTATTATTTTCTCGTTTCCTTGTATGCTTTGTATGCATTGTTTGTAAAAATCGGGTAGTGTTCCGAAGTGGTGCGGTGTCGTGTTGTTTACTGTGTGTAGTGAGGATAGTCTGAGGCCTATGTAGTAGTGAGCTAGTGGGTATTCATTTGGTTTTTTAATGATTTCTCCTACGTATTTTATTCTTTGTGCCTGTATTCTGGTTTGTATGTCTTGTAGGGATATTCCTCCCCTGTCTTTGCGTTGTATTAAGGTTTTTGTTTTAATAGCGTGTATTGTATTTTGGAAGATAAATTTCTGATATTTTTTTATTTCTGTTAGCACTTGTGGCGGTGGGTGGAAAACGTTTGATGTGTATAATAATCTAGGAGTGATGTAGGTGTTAACTACAGTGCTTCTACCGAAGATGGTGATGGTTTTGTATCTGTAGAGTTGTAGGCGGTCCTTGATCTCTGTGGTGATGCTGTGCCATATTTCTTTGTTTGTTTTTAGGGGTGAATTGAGGTAGTGAATACCGTATAGTTTTATTTTATTTACTTGTGTTAAATTGAAAGGAAAATCCGTTTTGTTTTTTCCATTTTCCTATGCCCATTATTTGTGATTTTTGTATGTTTACTTTTGATCCACTTTCTGTGCTATATTTTTGAAAGGTTTGTAGGATTTTTTTTATGGATGAGCTTTGGGATGGGAAAAATATTGTGTCGTCTGCGTATGCTATTAGTTTTTTTTGTCTCCTAGGCCAGGAGAAAAGGTTCCTTGGATGTCCGGGTCTCCTCGTATTTCCTCTAGGACTGGTTCTAGCACTAGTACGTACAACAGGGGGGAGAGAGGGCATCCTTGTCTTACCGCTCTCTTTATCGATATCGGTTCTGTTAACATGTGGTTTATGAGTAATGTGCTTTCAGGTTCTTTGTAAATCAATTCTATCCAGTTCGCGTAGCCGGAACCGATGTTGTTTCGTTGAATCGTTTTGTGGAGGAAGTCGTGGAACACTCTATCGAAGGCTTTCTCCTGGTCCAGGGACAGTATTGCTGATTGTGTGTCTTTTTCATGTGTGTATTGTATGATGTCTCGTATTAAGTGTGTGTGTTTGATGATGCTTCTGTTCTGTATGCTGCATTGTTGGTCCGTGTGGACTAGGTTGTGCATAAAGGGAGCAAGTTTCAGCGTTAGCGCCTTGGTTAGTATTTTGTAATCTGTGTTTAGTAGAGATATCGGTCTGTGGTTTTTCATTTGTGTCTTGTCAGCAGCACCTTTTGGTATGAGTGTAATGTATGCTTGGTTTAGGCTGTGTGGAAGTTTCTGTCGTTGTAGTGCTTCCTCTAGCACTCTCAGAAAGAGCGGCCCTACTATGTGGAAGAATTTCTTGTAGAAACTGGCTGTCAAACCGTCTGGTCCTGGTGTCTTGAACACCCTGTATATGTCTGTATAATACGTGGTCAATTTTCAAATGATTATATGCATGAAATAGAAAATCGAGGAAAAATTGGATCGCAAAATCACAATAAAACTTTATTTTAAAATATTTATTATTAATTTCTTCTTTAGGGACCCACCGACCCCTAATCGCCTGAAAACCCTCCAAATTCTCCTGAATCCACTATCCCCCAGAACGCTTCAACGCCCACTGGGAGGGATACCGCCCACTTTGGGAAACGCTGAGTTAGAGAAACTGTCTGGCATCTACAACAAAAGCATTGATACTGTGATAATCAAGAATGGTTGCATAGCTACCTGGTGCCGCTGCCGAAGCCTGGTAAAAGAAACTAAACACAAATTCAGGGATATCGCACCATGCAGAATACGATAGGCAAGTTGTTGGAGAAAATAATCGCCAGGAAAATATCATGCCAACTAGAGAGGTTATGTCTCCTTCCACCCACCCTTGACGGACATCGACCAAACAGAGAGACATGGCATAACGCAGTGGTTTCTGTCCACGATGCCTATGATGGTTTTTATTCAGGCATTGAGATATGTACTGCTGCAACTAACCTTGAGTATGCATATAATAATGTACCTTTAAATTGTGTAATGGTTCATTTGGCTGAACTCAATATCAGCCCATTCCTCATTAATTTGATCTCGTGCAGCCTTCTTCCAGCAAAAGATAGTGTTTAAATGTAGCAGCTAGGCTTCACCACCAACTACAATATACCCTGGTTTACCACAAGGTTCACCATTATCTCCGGTGCTGTTCAGCGTCTATATAATGCCACGAATTGGCAAAGCAATATCAGCTTTTAAAAGTCTAAGTAAAATATGGAACTACAAGTTACATCGTTTTCAAGCTGTGAATTTTCAATTCCAATGTTGTATCAATCCTACAATATGCCATCGAGAACTGGAGAATGACTAAATATATTTTTTTTAAATTAAGTTGAGTGCATTTGAAAATAGATGTCTGTGAAAATAATGAACATAAAATAGGACGAACTCATGAGAAGTGATGAAATCTGAGAAATGTTTGAACATTCACTATAGTTAACAACTGTTATAAATATTAATTAGAAGATGAAGATATGTTGGACATTCTCTGAAAATAAATAATCAAAGAATCACAAAGTAGGTAGGTAAGTGGGAAAAGAGGGGGGGGGAGTAGAAGGATTCAAGAAAGAAATAAAGACACCCAAGAGAAACTCTGAAAATAGCTTTACTGAGAGAGTAAAGTAATATTGGACTGGATCCCACAGAAGTAAATTGAGTGAGCTGCACAGGGTAGACAGTATGGATAAATTGCTTGCAGACATTATGTAGGCCTAATGTATAACGGTACGAGAGGAATATAATAAAATAATTTCCATGGTGGATGGCAAGTTAGCACGAGGCAGTACTTCAGAGTTGGCTATTTTGCCATACCACCTGAAGTTCATAATCTTGAGGAGACAGCGAAGGTACAGCATGTTATGTCTCTTCTCAAATCTTGAGT
Organism: Arion vulgaris; assembly: GCA_020796225.1. Classification (NCBI taxonomy): domain Eukaryota; kingdom Metazoa; phylum Mollusca; class Gastropoda; order Stylommatophora; family Arionidae; genus Arion; species Arion vulgaris. The sequence goes on along the minus strand of CM036761.1, from coordinate 63,711,471 downwards.
AAGTTATCCATGTTTCTGAACCATATAATAATTAGTGAATTACATAGGCCGGTTTGATCTAAATATGCATCTGCGATGTTAATTTTGCCGTGTTAATTTTCGCTCTCTTTGATAGGCTGCCAAATATAGTGGCCGCACTACTTATTCGTTCATGGATTTCTCCGAGACGCTGGCAGCGACAATGTACTCAAGATTTTATCAACGTGGGTCGAAACGTTGGTGTATATCGTCACTGTTGCTGTATTTTGTAAAACTTTGTATTTTGTATAGTACTTTGTTTTTACGTGTTTTCGCTATTTTACTCAAGATTTTACGAGCATTTTAACTTAATGTTAGATGGTTGTTATTAAAAGTTATATTTGTTGATATGGTACTTCCCCGATATAAAGTCACTGTCATTCTGACACTTATGCTCAGCGTAAATAAGTCGCATATTGTCCATATTGTTGATTAAGGATTGATTGATAGCCTCACTATGTGCGACTATGTCCGCAAAAATAAAATAATTGAGAAGAGTTTATGTCGCTTTTGTCTTGGCTCTTAAATGAGCCAGTTTAAAGTGTACATCATCAGAAGTAGTGCAGATGAAAACATCGCCATCAGTATCACCAAAGTTATGGGATAAAATAACTGCGAAGAAGATGTCAAAGAGGTGGGAAACCAAGGGCATAGACCTGTTTGACTACGATCTTAACCCCGAAGCTGCCAACTGTACTGTCGTCGAACCGTATGCTGGCTTTCATGCCGTCGGGCAAGGGTATGATCAATGGAAGCAATCTCGGAGGAAAGACAATATGTTTCAATATTTTAAAGAGTCCTGATCAAATTTCTGATCGTGTTAAATTTCTTTGATAAGATTGAAGAATTTAAATGTGACTTTACCTGCTTTCTGCATCTCTTTTGAAGTCATTGAAGAGTGAATATCTCGTTAGTTGTTGATCATCCAGCACTGAATCCACATTGTGACTATGTGAGAACATCAGTTGTTGATCATCCAGCACTGAATCCACATTGTGACTCTGTGAGAACATCAGTTGTTGATCATCCAGCACTGAATCCACATTGTGACTATGGGAGACACGTTCTGTCCTTTCTGTAGTCTTTAAAAGGACTGGTGCAAATACCATGCATAATCTAGGTACAAAGTTTTATAACTGCATTATGACTTTTGTTCTATCCGTTTGTGCCCTACAAGACAGGCAGATGTGGTTGTGCTGGCGGTCGGTAGAAGATCAGTTCAGTTCAATAAGCAGCCCGTAGCAACGTTCCCTCTTCAACCAATTTGGGAGGACTTGTAAACCTTAACTGTCGCTTTCCGTTGTGTGTAATAAATATAGATGCATATCTTAGATTCTCCACAAGGAGTTAATTCATATTTTTTCAAGTTTGTTGGCCTACACCATAGGTTCCCAAAGTGGCGTACCGCCCTCAGTGGTCGCTACGTCCCCGCCCTTCGTGGGCACTGAAGCCAACTAGGGGGACGATAGCGGCTTCAGATGCATTTGAGGACGTTCAGGCGATCTAAGGGTCGGTGGCTTCTTATAGAAGAAATTAATAATATACATTTAAAAATAAATTATTTTCGTGATTTTGTAATTGAATACCTTTATTCACGATGACACACATATTGACCTCTACTTCTTCAATACTTTAACGACATAAGCAGTAATGTAGCCTTAGTTGCTATTTACGTCGAAAATATCCAACTGTTTGAACGCGGAAAACTTATAATGTGGGGGATGTTACAAAATTGATATCTCCAAAGTGGGCGGTGGTCTGAAAAAGTTTGGGAACCTATGGCCTACACGCTCTAATATATATATTTTAAAAAGGCTTCTCCTTATGTTGAAAGAGTTGTGTCTCGGTTTAAAGAGAAATTAATCCCTACATTAAAACAACAATCAGTGTTGTGTCCCAGCCGAAAGCAAGGATGAAAGGATCCCTCTATAATGTCTTGCCCAGTCTAGGCAGCCAAGGTGGGAAATGTGCCTTGCCCATTTTACACAAACCCATTCTCGACTCTACTGTTTTCATCCAAAGAAATAGTTTGCTACGTGGAAATGAAAACTATATTCAGATCAGATGTTGGTTTTGGGCTTCATGTATAAAAATATTAACGTCTTATAAATGTTTAAATCATAGCTAATTAGCAACAGTCAATCACAATTGGGGTTTTTTCAAATCAAAAAGTGATTTATCAGGAGGGGATGGGTTTGCTGTCACTTCCACCCATAACCCCTTTCATTATTTTAAATACCATGCTTAGAATGAGCAGGGTTTGTCATGAAGATAAATTGGAATATATATATACCATCAACTGCCTTATTGTTCCTCTCCAGATTTTGGTCGAGGTTTAATCCTCTACCCTTTAGCATATCCATGCTGACCCATAAGGCAGTGGGGATTTTCAATAAAGGTTCACTCTCCTGTCCTTTAGATTCCAGAGCCATCAGAAAGTAGTGATTTAATCATTGCAGATAGTACTTTCTGATGCCATACGGTAGCAAGTGAACCATCTGATTGCACCACAATAATATAAAAATAATAATAATTTATTCTATAATATATAAATTTTGATTTAATATGTGAAGTCATACAAAATATTTATGCAACATACAGTCCACATTTATAGTTTAATAAATACGCCGACAATCTAATAATTATTGAAAAAGGAGGAGACTGCAGTAAAACTTAGTAAAGTAGTGAAACACGTAAGAACAAAGTACTTTAGTTTTTCAAAATACAGAAATAGCATCGTCACTGTTTCTGTATTTCGTAACACTAAAGTACTTTGTTCTTACGTCTTTCGCGACAATATAATGAAGAATGTAAGGAAAGATGGTAACAAACAAATTTGTTTGTAACTTTTTATTCAGAGAAAAATAAATAAAGGATATTGGAAATGCTTAAACACAGTGCCCTTATGAACATCACAATGGAATTACAAATTGTTAATGAGAGTTCAATAGAAATGTAAAGAACAAAATGTAGCAGAGCCATAACAATACCCAAAGAAAGTTCAGTATAATAGCCGTCCATCTCAAGCGATGGTGACAACAGTCTCAGACGTGTGTTGTTGAACCTCTCTGTTTTGTGCGGAAGTGACTGTAAAGTTCAATCCTCGAACACAATCTCCTACCACAGATGGGGCATACATGATCAAGGTTAGACATGTGGGTGTTCTGAGTTTTATTTTTACGCGCAGCTCGCTTTCTCTGCTCCTCAACAGCTCGACGATTCTCAACTATGCGAGTTCGTCTTGTGTTATTACAGCGCCACATTTGACGATCTTGCGCAAGGGATTCCCGGCACGTGGTGTCTATATCGAAGCATTTTAGAGACATTTTAAGAGTGTCTTTAAAACGTTTATTCTGTGCACCAACTGATCGTTTGCCTACTTCAAGCTTGTCATATATCAACTGTTTTGGGATGTGTTTATCAGGCATCCGAGAAAAGTGACCCGTCCGTCTCACTTGGGCCTTCTGCAATAGGGTGTTCATTCTTGAGATCTTGGCTCTTATGAGGACTTCAGTATCTGGAATTTTGCCCTGCTAGTTTATTTTGGCACACAACTTTTACTTGTTGCAGTTTCGACATGTATGCCTTCTTTATTCTTGTGGTAGCGCCAGCATGTTATATATTGCAGATTGACAATAATAACGAGTACGTGTGATTGTGCTACACACACAACAAATGAAGGTGTGTACATTTAGATTTACTTGCTGCCGGTGGCTGCGGTAGCAGCTTGCCAATGATCAGGATTAATCATGTGTTCCACTGGCCTCCATCTTTTGATCTAGGTCATGGAACACCAGTCTATCACTAACACAACACCCTATTACTCACTCTAAAATTATTCCAACAACAACAGTTGCTTCCGCTCTCAAAAAAAGATATATCTAGTTCAACATACAGTACTAATGTTCTATAGAACAAAATGTTCTATATCTATTATAATCTATCCTACAATCATAGAATGAAGTATCTGAGAACATTCATAGAATCAGATGGAAACTGTACAACAGAGATTATAAGTAAAATAGTTCAAGCGAAAACAGCTTTTGTAAAAAGGAAAAACAAACTATGCGTAAATTCACTACAAATAACACTACGGAAAAAATTACTCCAGTGCTATATTGAATCAATACTAAATGGGGGTCTCTGTGGCTGAGTGGTTAAGCCCTTTGCCTTGCGAGTCGAAGGTCGTGGGTTCGAATCCGGACCACGCCTTTCTGGTCACAAGTGCAGTTTTTTTCCAGAGACTCTAGACTTGTTGCCGGAGCTACGGAGTTCGTGCTTTGTGCAATACTCTCGGCAGGTGGCGTGCCATTTATGCGGAGAGGACCGAGCCATATGAGGTAAAACCCGGTGTCAATGAAGTCAATCCTTCGGCTTTAAAACCCTTGGAAATACTTATGTATGGCAGCAAATCGGGAACAATGAACAAACAACCAATAAGATCGCTGGAAATTACAGCGATGTGGGTTTACAGAAGAATACTGAAAATCCCATGGACAGCGAGGACAATGATGAGATTTTAAAAGAGATCTGATTTTATTTTTTTTATTTTATTGTCTTCCCCGATCCAGAAGCACTTGAGATTTTCAGCTCTTCGCCTCGGTGCCATGGACATGAACCCTTCGGTTCGGTGCCACGAACACAGTAAATCTGGGGAACCTGTGGCTTTTTCTGTCATCCGCGTGGAATTGAACCTCCAAGAGGAGGTTTTAAGCATTTTATGACAACGAGTAAAATACAAGGACGGAGAGATCGGGGAAGGCAGAGAGAGAAGATGTTGGATGGTCTGACATCGTGGTTCGACAAGAGATCGACGTCTAACTGATTAGCTGCACCATGGAGAGAGAGTCACGGAGAGACATGATCGACTACGCCGGCAGGCATGGCATTTGATTGACTGATACAATTTTCAAATAACAAAATAATCAGGGTAAGACAATTATTACAGAAAATATAGTTATTCTAACTCATTACAAATCAATACAAGATGCGTATACAGTGGCGGCTCGTCATTAAGGGCCAGTGGGGCCGGACCCCACCAAAAATAATATATAACGTGTATTTATTATTTTATAAATTAAAATATAGCAACCAAAAACCATGATTTATCCGGAAAAAATGTGTGGCCCCACCAACAAAAACGATCAAGAGCCGCCACTGTGCATATATATATATCAAATAACGGATAAGTAGGACCTACCTTAATTTGAAAATCTCCCTTCTTGGTCCTGTCTCATCGATCCGATCGCATGTAGCGTGCTGACTGGTGAGTTTAGTTTTAATCTGTTTTAGACTAGGTGGATCTACACCCTGCAATGATCTCTGCCACAAAATTTGCACTGGTACTTTAAGACGATTAGTTGACATACAACATCTAGCTCATTTTATCGGCAAAAACAAAATCTGTGCAATAAAGCCAACACAGTTTCTTTACATGAATTACACAGGATCAACACTGCAAGTGGAGAGAACCCATACGAACCTCGACATTTAATAGAGAAACTAGTCTAAAAATATCAATCACATGATACGTGAATTTGCACATAAACAATGCTTTGTTTCTATTTTGCCATATGCTCAACTACTGAGTACTTCGTAATCACTAGCTTCTAATCGAGCCTCCACTTGGTCTCGTTACTAGTCATCTTCCCTTTACTTCTGAGTACTTCGTAATCACTAACTCCTAGTCAAATCTTTTGGTCTCGCTACTGAGAATCCAAAAAGGGGGAAGACTGCAGTAAAACTTGGTAAAATAGCGAAACACGTACAAATAAAGTACTGTAGTTTTACAAAACGCAGAAACAGTGACGATAAACAGCAACGTTTCGACCAAAATCAAGCAAACGATACAACAGGAGTGACGAATTTCAAAGAACACTACAAATGGATACGTTAGATACGTTTGAATGTTTCTGTAATCGTCCATTTGTAGTGTTCTTTGAAATTCGTCACTCCTGTTGTATCGTTTGCTTGATAAAGGCCTTTGGTCGAAACGTTGCTGTTTATCGTCACTGTTTCTGCATTTTGTAAAACTATAGTACTTTGTTTTTACGTGTTTCGCTACTAAGAATCCAGCCCGACTGCTTTCTAATATCTTTCATCTAAAACTTGGTGCGTCCAAGCTTAATAGGTAAAACTTGCTCACCCTGGTAAGCTCGTGATTCACCTAGATCGCACCCCACCCCCCACCACACCCTTCTGCCATCCCCTTCCGTGTGGTCAGCGTAATGGAAACTTTCCATACTTTTCCCTTTTCTTATTAGACTACTCACTCTCACACTCTGTTGGTGCAAATTGTACTGTCAATCTACTGAAATCACAAAACGGGGTGCCGTTATTCATTTTCCAGTAACAATTTTGTAATGTGAATCATGGGCTAAAATACAAACATTAAAGAGGAAAATCGATTTATTTGAAAGAAAATGTTACCGAAAATTAGCAAAATGCAATGTACAAAAACAAATTTGAAAAAGATATACATCCTACAAGACCTGAACATCGAGGAAAATTAATTCATTAACAACATTATGACTCGGAAACTGAAATATTTGGGTGATATTAAATATGACGATGAAGAAAACGGAAGAATAAATTAGAGATTGAGAATTATTCAGGCGGACTATGATAAGAGCGACAGTAACTGACATGCTACATGCTGTTTGATTGTTAATACGGAATTCATCAGTATAACCATACACCAAAGTTCAGTTCTCAGATCGATATCCTCACACATTGGACAAGTCACAGCTAACTCTAGATAACTAGGCCAGACAATTGACTGGGAGTTCCCCGACCTAGATCAGAAAAGGGGACCGGAAAATATAGATGTTTGATAGAACATTGCACGCTTTTTTGCAATTTTACTCAACTCTGTGAGTCTATGGTTATTTATTGGTGAAAAATATTCATAATGTTGATATTCCTTATTGTTAAACTTAACTTGTTGCGTAATATAACTTCGATTTAGCATTTTGTGTTGATTTTAAAATGAATTCGTCTATATACACCAATACTGGAATGTGAGGTCACGTGGTGTAGTTGTGGTCTGATTTCCCATAATTCTTACCTGAGTCCGAAGGCCCATAAGTTTATAGTTGGCTTGGACAAACCCAGACCTACATAATCCGACGATGCAGCAGTCATTAATATCCACAAGCTCACTATGACCTAGTGATGTTCGTTGGTAGTATTTTCTCTCACTACCCACAGAAAGACTTGTCCGCGTTTAACCCCCTTCAGTGTATCTAATTCTGTTTACATATTTTTTTATTTTTTTTCCGATCCAGAAGCACTTGAGCTGAAAGCTCTTCGGCTCGGTGCCATGGACATCGTAACTCTTCGGTTCGGTGCCACGAACACCGTAAATCTGGGAATCTGTGGCTTTTCTGTCAGTCCGCGGAATTGAACCCGCACTCACAGAGGACTTGTCATCCGTAGTCCAACGCGCTACGAACACGCTGGGCAGGCAGGCCTGTTTACATTTAACGCCCGTGTGGTGACAGGACCCGCAAGGGAAGCAAATAATAGTACCACTGTCACCTACAAAGCATGTCGTAAGAGGCGACTGATGTATGACCTAGGGAGCTACCTAGTAAATAAAATCGAATGTGCTGGCCTACTTGTAGGCGCATAACTGGCCCAACGTACATCGCTCTGAGGCTCAGATCACATTCAAATTACAGAGTGGCTAACAAGTGGTCGATATGGAGCGTTTGGAGAAGAAGAAGTTTACCTATGATATTAAAAGCAAAATATCATAACACTAAGTAATGTACATTCACAAAGTAAATCATGTTTTCTATTTTGTAAAACTCCTCAATCTCATATAGATCATCAGCTAATATAATAGAAAATGTAAGAGACATTAAAAAATTTTTTATTATCCTTGGTCGAACCTCCAGGAAATATTGTTTTGGGTCGAACCCAAACGGCTTTTCACCATTTTCTCTATATTTGAGCAGGGAAGAGAACATGGCTTTCTTGAAGACACAGAAGGCTCCAACAACTCTAGGCTTTTCTAGTGCTATGCTCAGTGTTGTGGAAACTCCTACTCAGGTGAGTCTGATCATTTTGAATCTAAACAACTGCACGCAGAAAAGAAAAAGAAAATTATCTAGCAACTTTAGATAACAAACAGTTTCATTTAAAACTAAAACATAAGCAGTAATAGGAAGGCTCAGAGAAACAAATGCAATAGATTATAACTTAACCAGAACTAAAGCAGCCGGCACTCTTAACCAATCATCAAAAAAATCGAATATCGTTCTTTTAAAAGTTTTTGGTTGAGCCCGGTCCCTCTGGCCCTTAATGACGAGTCGCCACTGGTAAATTATATAAAAATTCAGTAAATTAACCCTCTTTGCCCTTATGAGCCGGTATACTGGCTCACAGTAGTTTTTAATATGACGTAAAGCCAGTTCACTGGGTAATTAATGTTGTATACTTTGCAAAATAAATGAGTCCGGAGGTATATAAAATTACGACGGGAAATGGATAAATTTCGAATGGAAATATAAGTTCAAACTTGACCTGCCGCGTCGTGAGTAGACTCCCGCATTGCGTTACAACATTTATGTCCACACCTGCCGCTAATTCGCCGTTTTTGTTCTGATAACAATATACCTTTCAACTGACTGGTATAAGAACAGTCTCCACCCTTTTTCGGTATAAGAGCCCACTTGTTAGGACCACTCATGCAGAACTCACAACAATAACAATTCTAATTCACATAACAATTAACATTGGTCTGCGAGCTAGTACTGACAAACGTGATGATAGCAGCCTGGCAGTATTCATAATAAAAATATTTGCACCAATTAAAATATCAATTTTACATCGGTTTCAGTTTTTAATATCTTCATTGCCCTCCGGACATTATCAATTGTGCTCCGATCTCCTTCGCAATATCTCCAACAGCGTTCAGCGACTAACCGTACCAGTTCGATTTTGATTGATGAGCCTACTCATATGCCTGTTTTTGTTCTGTTATTTTCTGGCTTCTCCAATCTTCAATCCCAGGCAATCTAATAGTTGACGTTGATTGGTTTAAATAAAAATCTTATTTGCGACCACACACTATGAGAGCGTCAAAATGTCAGCTCTATCCATTGGCTGGCCCCCTGATATGGTGGCAGAGCCAGCCAGCCAGCCTCGCCTGTCTGCTCTCTTAAGTGACCTAGTCACCGCATCAATCAGTTTGACATATTTGAGCGCAAATATGAGTTGAACAAGGTCACTTTCAAACTGAAAATGGAACTTTTATTTATTCTCACTTGACATCCAACTTGACATCTCAAACTCTTCTGTTATAATATTCTCAGTGACAGAATATTCAACATTAGACTACACGGGAAACCCAGAACATTGAATGCAGCGCCAACAACGGACGAGACGTGAAAACAGTTGAAGATTTTTGCAATAGTATTAGAGGTAACAGAAGCGACGAAAAACACTGTTTATGAAGCGCACATAAAAGCCCGTTCTATAAATCTCTGCTTACCCTGAAGCTGTGAGGCAAATCAGGATTGGAGAAGAGAAGGAAAGACAATGCGCTTAGAGAGGCTCGCTCCAGTTGTCTCCTTTTTCAACCTGACGCTGAAAGGCAAAACAGGATTAACTGATTGGCTATCGAATTGAAGAAAACAGGTTGTATCTGAATTAAATTTATGTCCAGTTGAAATGTACAGTGACGCTCCCAGTGGCTAATGGGAGCCAATCAGTTAAAGAATAGAATAGATAGAACATGAACTGAACAAAATAAGTCGCGGAGACATCACAATAATAAATGGACCAAAGTTGGTATGGAAAGAACATTTAATGAAGAGCTAAACGTTAATATAGTGTTACGTTTTAAATCACTACATTGCAATACATGTCTAATCTTGAGTATTTGATAATTTAAAAAAGACCAAAGTTCGACTTAATCTAATTCACTTATCAGTGATTTCTTCCGGTATCTTATTAACTGTAAATGTAACATGTCTTGTCATATCTTTGTGTGTGAGAAACTGACAGAATGATGGGTGTAGTGGTCTATTACCCCATACTTGAGTTATGAAGGTCTCCCATTACTCCCTCTTTGTTTCATTGGCCAATTTTTTGAAACCTTTACTGGATATGTGTCCGACAGCAAACGTCTCATCCACATTCCTCAGTCCTTTCTTTCGGGCTTTCTGTGTGACTTTGTAGCAACATTTTTCTTTTTGCCTACCATGCTTTTTCAACATTTTCACATCAATAGGGTGGTTACAGAAAGGAACTGCTAGTATTTTTTCTGACATTCTGTCACAAGATATAAAATGGGATTTTATGATCAATGTGACACGCTCTGTAATGAAAAACCGATTTAGGCCTTTTGTGACGTAAGGTTTTGATTTTATCCAGAAGCTCAACACAGGGGAGAGGACCGATTTTTCCGTCCCGAGAACATTCCATTGAGCCAAAGAATAGTTGGTAGTAGAAATGAGTGCCAGATCGATGACACCATATGTGCCCTCAGCTCTGAACGCAAATAGAGTTTGGCGGTCCTTAGTCATGTCGGAGCTTAAATAAGATTCAGACCTTTGTCAACAGATGGTCTGCGAGCTAGTACTGACAAACGTGATGATAGCAGCCTGGCAGTATTCATAATAAAAATATTTGCACCAATTAAAATATCAATTTTACATCGGTTTCAGTTTTTACAACAGTGCATTTTCAACAGTGCATTCTCAGATTGAGCTGCATAACAGAGTTGCAAACAAAGACCTGTCGATAAGAACAGGATAGCAATCCATGATGACCCAGGTTAAGAGGGGGAAATGGCATTGAATCGGGAATACTCTGCGGAAGACAGACGAGTGTCACTAGACAATCACTTGAGTGGAACCCCAAGGAACACGGAAAAGGGGACTACCTAAACAGATCTGGAAACGGAGTCTTCTTGAGGAACTGGAGGATGCTGGTATATTATGGGAAGCCATCATAAAAATAGTCAGAGACCGGGAAAAGTGGCGAACAACTGTTGAGGTCCTTTGCTCCAGTAGAAGCGGAGAGGAATGAGTCTTCAATTAGCTATTAAACTAGGTCACCGAGCATGCACAACACGATAAGCGGGGAAAAGGTAATATCATTTGTGAACGGGGAATGTCATTTAGAAATGTGACTAAAATTTCTTGACTTATCAAAACACCCGAGACAAATTTATTTCTCCCCTTTTTCTATCAGCAAACATCAGTTTCAAAAAAAAAAAGATTTTGTTTCTGTAAAATATAATGAAATGTCATCATCATCAAGTAGCTTAGCTTGTTCTGAGTAGAATATTACCACCCAAACAGTCCCTCTGAATTTTTTTCTCTTATAGGCCAGATGTCCCTATACTCGAACCATCGGATACATCCTTAATACATCATCTCCGTGGTCTTTCTCTTCTCCTCTTTGCCGGGATACCTCCTTCCATAATGGTCTCCTCCAACCCTTCGTGTCTTTTTATATGTGCAATTTTCTCTTTTTTGTTGGTAGCACTAGCCAGTTTTCTTTTATTTTGAATTATTTCTGCATATATCTATTTGTTATGCTCTCTGTTCATGATATACGAAGGACTCTTCTGCAACACTTTTATATTTAAAAGCACATATATATTTTTCCACAACCTTGTTAAATATTAATATGTTGCCACTGGAAGTGTGCGGGCTCTTGGTATTCTGATCTTTGTTTTTATATCAATCCCATGCTGTTTTTAGTCGTTTAACTTCAAGTACGGCTATATTCATTCTTTTAAAATTTCCGTCATCCCATTTCCATCTATTGAAGACATGGACTTTCATACACATTTTTTTTCATGAGGGGCAACAATGATGATTTAAAACAAAACAAATTAGTTGGTAGTTTGAAAAAAAAATCGTGGCATATCCTTTACAGGACGTAGCCATCAACCACAGTAAACGAGTTGTTGATTTTCTAGGCAACACTTACACGTTCAGTAGTTTGCCATTGCTTTCTGAACGGTGAGATCTATTTTACCTTTTGTAAAATCCCACGGAAACGAATTTGCTTCCAAATTTGCCCACCGTTGGGTTTGAACCAGGTACGCTTCGGTTTGTGATCGAGCTCACTATCGCTTGAGCTACAGACGCTCACTTGTTGGTAGTTTACTGCGAAGAAATGAGAAAACCAGATTGACATAAAGTTGTGTTACCAAAAAGCCATATTAAAGAAGGTGGAACTTGCCCCACCCCTTTTCTCCTCTTGCATTAACGTATGGACGTCTATGCTTGTCAGCTCAAAACTATTCACATTTTCTATTTTCCCTACATTGATGAAATATAATATGTCATACTTGTTTTTATTAGTTGTCATTATTTTTGCCACATTTAGATACATATTTTGTTTTTCGTTTTTCTCAAGTGCTTCCATTAATTTTTTGTGACATTGACATTAGCGCCGTATTGTCAGCATATCTTAGTTCAGGTTTTCTGAGTTTGATGTACTGGTAGTAATGTTAAACACAAGCGCACAATTTGAATTACTGAACCGTTTTCGTAGGTATTCTAGGTCACAACAACGAGGATTTATGCAGTTTTTAGCGAAACATGATGACACCAAGCAGTGGACAATTATGATTCAACGACTATTAAATTTAAGGAATGCCATACCTGAATAATAGGCATAATGGCTAATGGTTAAGACAAAAATATAGAAACCACCAACTTATTACATCCGAAATCGGATTCGTGGTTCCAAGTCGTTATATTGCATCACATTTTGTAAATCTTCTGGCGCGTTTAATAATAAGAGAAACTAAGTTTGCCTCAACCTAGTTCACTTACCAGACATTTCTTCATGTATCTTATTAACTATAAATTTAACAGTAACTGTAACATTTTTTGGGTATTCAATTTTGCGAAAGCATAGGGCCTACAACTCCGTAGCCGTTATGTCTAATATAGTAATTATTTGATTTTCCGCAAGGAGTGATTCTTATTTTTCCTGTTTGTTGGTCTAATTTTTTTATTTTTTTCGATCCAGAAGCACTTGAGCTTTCAGCTCTTCGGCTCGGTGCCATGGACATCGTAACCCATCGGTTCGGCGCCACGAACACCGTGAATCTGGGGAACCTGTGGCTTTTCTGCCAGTCCGCGGAATTGAACCCGCACACACAGAGGACTAGTCACCCGCAGTCCAACGCGCTACGAACATGCTGGGCAGACGTATTCGCTGTGATATAACCAAAAATGGGCGTCCTTAGGTTGAAAGTTCGTGACTCAGCTTAAAGAGGATTTAATCCCTACATAATAAAAAAACCATCCCATTTACACCACGGTTATAGCTAAATAAACTGGTGTCCATTGTCCTACACAACATCTCACATTGTTATTTATATTTTAGCTTATTTTAATTTATTTTAAACTAGATTTTTTTTAAATATTAAAATAATGATGTATTTTTAATATTATCTATGTGCAAGTGCAAGTATTCAAGATCAAACGCGTATACGCACCACACACACACCTACTGTAACTAACTAGACTTGTAAAGTTGTTTTGTCTAGACCAGGACGAGTCGAGTTTGCAAGCAGGCAATGGTGTGTTCGGTGTGTTGGCCAAGATGGCGGGACGTGTTTTCTTCTAGCTTGGCCCACATGCTGTTGATCGTCGGCCCGACAAGTCATCGTAAAAATCACCACTGTTTGAGAAACAGAGTTTAGGGTCAGATTTCAGACCTAATACACAAATAAGACAAGAGACCAAGCAAGAAAATGTATCAAACTTTATAAGAAAGCGCCGCTGGAACTACATCGGCCACACACTTAGAATGGATGAGAGAAGACTCCTTACCAATCCCTCATATGGACACCAGAGGAAAAAAGAAAACGAGGAAGACCAAGAGAGACTCTGCGTAGAACCATCACCAGAGAAGGCTCAACGATGGGCCTAGTAAACATTAAAGACCTAAAACAGATAGCAACGAACCGGAGACTATGACCTCTGCCCCGCCCACAGGCCCAAGAGGAAAGACTAACTAACTAACTTAACTAATGTTATGTCACATTTGATCATGCTTTTATTAGAATTGATACAAAATTAAATGAGCCGAAAATATTCCGTTTTATTCACTACTAAATTCATTGTGAATTATTCACTTATTTTATTCAGTCACAGGGGAAGTCAATGATACACGGACGGTTACCGGTACATCTTAAAATTAAACCATTACTCATTATTTTATTGTTATATTTACTTCTTTTCATTGATGATGTAGCAGCAGTTAATTAAATTACCATCTTATTTTTATTATGTTAATTTGTGCAATTATTACAGTAATATAATATAAATTAAAACATTGAACAGTTATGTATACAAAACATTGCGAAGAGGACAAATAGTGTATTACTACTATTACAACTGATGGTGTAATTTCGTTTTTCAAGCCATGCGTATAAAGCCGGTCAAGAATATATGAGAGTAACACTTTTTAAATACAACCAGACGTGAGTGTTTACATAGATGACGACACTCGACAGACGACACAAAAATGAAAGAATTCTGCATTGACGCATTTTGGGTAAGAAATATAAGCTTTGTATATAACTTTAATATACCCATTTGTATTATTATATTCATTTCAGACATGTATCTTCAAGCTTTCAATACCGTTTCGTCAAAAGACTTACTTCACGTTTATTTGTGAGATCACATCATTGACGTCATTGTCATATGTAGCAGACTCTGCAAGCACACGACATGTCAATTCAATAATGTATGTCCACTTTGCTGACTTTGCAGAACATATCTGTATCTCTCATCATGATCACAGCTGATTGAAAGACTTGATCTATAGTACTTTCTCTCGACTCCTCCAACGTTATGTTTAAGTACGTCCCCTACAAAGCTTCGTCTTCCAGGATCCATACCCTCTATTACTCAATTTGAATTTACTGCTCTCTCCAAACCCTGTTAGTTACTTTTAATAAATGATTAAATGAGACCAAATATTTCATATATTTCAGTTTTTGGAACATTATGTTATTATTGTTATGTTTATGATCCAATGTTACTTGATGTTCAGGCCTTTGGGGATATATATTCGTTTTCTTCGAATCAATGTCCTATTTGTTCTAAGAATTTTTCTGTAGCACTTTGTGTTTCAATACAAAGTTTTGATTTTGTTCTTTAGTGCTTTGTAGTCCATGTTAATATTTAATTATGGTCCATGGAACACAGGAGTTTCAAGGTTGTAAATCTCATTCACTGACCAGAGAGAGAGAGAGAGATGCTGATATTGGTATACCTCGAAAAGAAAGACATACCAAATAGGCAAAAAGATAATTTATCAACATCGAGCTGGCATCGCTGCTGGATTTGTCGAGGCGGGGATCGGAGCACCTATGGACATGTCCAGAGGGTTATGAATAATGATAGTCCTCATATAATTGATAACTGATTATAATTCATATTCATATGTTGCCACAGAAAAATGCTGTCATGTTTTTTGCTTGTATCATGCCATAGTTTCTTCATAATAACCACCCTGAAAATATCATGGCTAGTCTCCTGATTTCTTTTCTACAATCTCCATTGTTATTATTTACTGATCCAAGGTATTCAAAATGTATTCTTATTTTCTTTTCTCTAATCTTATTTAGCTTTCCAGTGTGAGGATAAGAAGAGATTTTTAGAACAGGCTTTTGGGGGTCTCCTTGCAGGTCTCCTGATTTCATCACTACATGTCCTTGTACTGCCCATCTATGTGTCAGTATTCCTAAGATGTCTGTTCTAGTTATTTTTATTTCTCTGCTAATAATGAGATATTTTTCCTGATATAGATTTTCTATGTTTCACATGCCTATTATCTGTTGTTGTTTAATAATCCAATTTTAGAGCTTTCAGCAGTAACACAGCTGGCTTTTGGCCATCATCACTATTACTTGTACTTGCTCTGGCATCACTCTCTACTCCAGTCTTCATAGCTGAGATGCCTGGCCTAGGGGCATCACCATTAAACCTTTCATATGCATTAAACCATTGAATATCCAATGGCCATCCTCACTGTTAGTAAAACACAAATTGAAAGACTGAAGAGAATACAGAATGAAGCTATACGTATCATCCTCTGTTGCACACAGGATACACCCTGCGTGGCGATGAGTTTTCTTCTGGATTTCCCGACCATGGAGATCCATTTTCCATTGAGTTTATAGACTCAAGATAGAAAAAGCATATGCGTACCTTAAAATAGGTGCTAAAAAAGATCACCCATTGCACGAGCTGCTCAGCACCAGTGAAGGAAATTGGTTAAAGCGTGGTTAAGTCGTGGGTTGGCTGTGCTGCAAACACTGTCAGCTGGTATGAGGGTTCACAAATATTGATTATGGGGAAGAGTGGATACCGATGCCTTCAATATACAGGAACACTTTTCCCACCATCATTAAATTTAACAAAAGTTGCGAAGAGCGGAATCCCGTGGCATTGAATGCAGATGTCAAGGCTATCATTGATGAAAACTGCAATGAAGGGGACGTTGTAATTTGCACAGATGGATTGGTAATTCGTCACAAAAAGTCAGCATGGGCCTTCTCTGCAAGCTCATGTGACAGAATGGTCCAGGAGGCCAGTGGTGCATTTCATATGACAAGCAGCATGACAATGGAGGTACTGGCGGTGACTAATGCACTACGCTGGCTGGAGTCACAAAACTACACTCATGTGTGCATTCTGAGTGATTCATTGAGTATGATCCACAAGGTGGAGACTGATCCGGTGTGCAAGCAATGGACTGAATCACTGCAAGCGTCAACAATTTGAAGAATCACACTTATCTTCGTTTCGGGTCACATGGGTGTCGTTGGCAATGAGAGAGCAGACAGGCTGGCTGGCTCTGCCACTATATCAGACGGCCAGCCAATGGATAGAGCTAATATTTTGAACGCCATCATAGAGTCTGGCCGCAAAGAAGATTTTCATTTAAACCAATCCATGTCAACTTCTAGATTGCAGGAGCTGGGTTTAAAGATTGGAGTAGCAAGAAAAGAACACCATCACAGGTATATGAGTAGGCTCATCAATCAAAATCGAACTGGTACGGTCAGTCGCTGGATGCTGTTGAAGGTATTGCGAAGGAAATCAGATCGCCTATGGACATGTCCGGAGTGCAATGAAGATATTCCAAACTGAAACTGAAACCTTTCATTTTTGGCTGTAACGAAACATTTGTGAACTAAATACTGAAATTAAAATACTCCAAGAATGGTTGAGAATGTAACTAGTCCGAATCGATCTGAAGTCAGAGATGCATAGGAAAACATCGAAAGTATGCTATAGCTCCTTGATGCAGATCAAGTAAAGGCCACAATAAGAGGCCGAAAAATGATTGTCCTAGCAAACACAAATCCTCTGTCTATCTGAACAGGTGTTTGTCAGTGACATCCTCTGATGCAAATCACACACAGGCCACAGAAAGTAGTCAACAAGTGGTTGTTCTAGAGCGATCACGGAAGTAGCTATTTTTATGTTTATAATCACATACAGATTGAGAAAGTGGGTCAATGAGTGATGTTTCTAGAGCATCTACTACGCTAGACCCGAGGGGGTACTGAAGTGACCACCAATAGACTCTACCTGAGTAGGAGTTTACGCAACACTAGGCATAGTACTACACGCTTGAAGTTGTTGGAGTCTTCTGGCTCTGCAAAAAAGCTGGGTACTCTCCCCTGCTCTCAATAGGAAAAACTCATAATTCCTCAGGGTTTGAAGAAGAAGAAGCCAAAAATGGATCATAAACCAACACAAAACTGGTGTTGTTAGTCGCCAATCACTGAGGGACATCTTGAGAAAGAGACAGTTGGTTATCCTGTGAAAGATTGAAGCACTTGTAGACTTGTTGCTTTGATGTGTAGTGGTGATGATCTGTCATCTAAACTAAACCTGATGGCATGAAATAATGTAAATGACAGGACTGGTTGACATGATTAAAGTTATGAATTTCTGAAAGTCTGCCTAGAAGGACACATGAGACACATAGATGGGAGTGTCATCTCCACATTGAAGACCAACTGAACTCAAACATATTCTGTCTTGTCATATTAATCAGATCAAGTACCATCTCCACATCACAGATCAACTGTAATCTCTATGATCTCTACAAATTTCTATCTGTCATCTAGATTATATGAAGTCTCATTTCCACATTGAAGGGCAATTGTAATGTTTATCCCAGATAATATGTCTCTTTTTAACAGTATGTGGTGTTGAATATCTATATACTGAATACATTTAAACACACTTATACTACCCTAAACAGTTAGAATACGTAAACATGTGGTATCAAAATACGTAAGTTTCTTTATTCTTAGATTCTATTCTCTGCATAAAGAAGGTTATCAAGATACTTGCATCTCTAATTATTTGTTCCTCTCTAAGTTACATATGTGCACAAACATTTCATGAAAACACATAAATATTATTAAAATACACATTACTTAACGCTGAAACTTGAAAGAATATCACATCCAACCGATTCCTCCTACGGGAACTGGTTCTTCTAAACTACTTAAATTACACCGCCTTAATGCTCCGATCGCTCCTCTCACTGTTCAACACTAATTTCTTAATTATCTATCTGATGTCCTTGGAATTTATCAGTCTTTCTCTACACACAAGATTTCACGTTTTGGATTCAAACTGCAGCCCTTCTAAATCCGACTGTGTACCAGTTAACTTGAGGCTCGAGTTAATTGACGAAGTAGAACTGGATCGGTTCTTCTGCCACGTGGTCGATGCAGCATTTAACATAAGCTGGGGCTTGGTCAAACTTGACAAAATTATCTGTCGCCACGTGACGATAACTAGCTCTCTGACAAGTTATATCTCTTGCTAAGTAATAGAATAAATATCAGGAGGTTGACACTCTGGTATATCAAACCTAACAAACTCAGCCTTACTTTATCTAACACTTCGTTAATTTCTTATAATATGTTCCTACTACCTGTATCACTTTCCTGCCTAAGTCTGAATCTTCCGTGCTTCTGTTGTGTTCCAGGGTTCTCTGTCGTGATCCTCATGTGCTGACTGTGTCCCACCTTATATAGCACCCTCTTCCGGAAATTGGATTGCCCAATCACCAGCCTGCTGCCCCATCTGGTCGTAAATTTCTGGTCACATGTTATTCACCTACCTCTGAAACCAAGGGCCGTAATTTTGCATATCCCCTCTATTACCCTGTTACACCTTGCTATGTTGGTACATTCAAATTATCCTAGTTGTTATAACTTATCTAAAAAACCATTTAGTTTTAGTTTTAAAAAAACTGTTTAAATATATAACCATTATTTTATTGGTTACTGAACTGATGTCACAGCTCTTGGGGCAGACATATAGCATATAGGTTCTCAGTCTCCCCAACACAGATGTAGAAGGGTATGCATACTAATGGTTCATGTGGCTCGCTGGTTAAACACACCGCTCTCTCTGCCCCTCAAGCATCCAGCTCTTCTTGTACAATGTCTAATTCCAAACTCCTTAAATGACTGGATTGATTCAACATCAATTTGAGTGTCCTCACCCAACAGTAGGTCGGCAAGAGACCAAAAACATCCGTCCTAAACTCCCCAACAATTTATGCTAGCCTATCGTTGCACCTGGAAACTCAGGACCGTAGATCCACGAGTCGCTAGAGGTTGAAAATTTCTTTAGACGACATCCATTAGTTAAAAGCTGTGACAATGGTTACATAGTTAAGGAAACAGTACCAGACTAAGAATGTACTAGAGCTGTACAATCTCGATACTCCTGTGTATATAGTTCTGACCATTGAAAAATAGCATATAAAGGCATGTCAAAGTTGTCATCTTTTCACATTTTCTGCATAAGGAAAATTTGTATTTATATAACTGGCTAAACAAAGTTAGTAACCAAGAATTACTTTCTTGAAGCAGAAAAAGTGATGTAACTACCATGCTTGCAAACAGATGCTGGATTGGCCATGTCCCCAGAAGTGACCCTGATACTATAACCGGAATTGTCATGTTATGGACTCCAGTACAGTGAGAAGATCAAGAAAGAGCTACTAGAAACAACTTGGCAGTGAACTGTAGAAAATGAAACAAGAATTATACAAAAGTCATGGAGTAACATGTAAAGAATTACTGCAGATTGAGTGGGCGATAGAGAATTTGTTGATGCCCTTCAAGATGTTGTGATGGTCATTAATTGCTTCATCTAAAGGGTCTAAAGCCGAAGGATTTACTTCATTTTGCCAGGATTTTACTCCCTATGGCTTGGTCCCTCTCCGCAGAAATGACATGCCACCTGCTGAGAGTATTGCACAAAGCATGAACTTCTTAGCTCCTTCAACAATTCTAGGAGTCTCTGAAATAAAATGCACCTGTGGACAGAAGGGTGCTGCCTAAATTAGAACTCATGATCTTTGAAATGCAAGAGAAAGGCTTAGCCACAGAGATCCCCCTGATTACTTCATCTGTCTCTAGTCAAAGAGACAAATGGATTGAAGGATTTAAGGAACAAGTAAGAATGAAGAATTATAAACATACATTTTACAAATTACTATTTCTTTGTTTTGTTTCAGGACACACAAATTACATGGAATAATACATGGCCCCAGTTAACCAACTGTTTTCAAACATCATTTCTACTACCACTGCCATTCATATATCTATGGCTATTTTTGCCATTCCATTGGTATTTCTTATTCAAAAAACTAAAAACGGAACAAAATGCATCCTTTGTTTTCTTTATTATGAGAATGGTAAGTCAAATTTTGTTTTTTAGTTTGTTCTATTTAATTATTGACCTATACAAAAACGTTGTATAAACATGTTATGTACTTGAACTCGTCCTAGAACCAAAAAAATGTCAGAAGCTTTGGCATAATTAATCTTGAGCTGGATTTTTGGACTGCAACATAACACATAATAACAGTTTACTGAAGATAAAATATTGACTGTAGAAGGACATATCAATATAAAGTAACAGAGAAATGAATGCAAAATGTATCTAAAACATTAAAATATTATTAGTTTATCAATAGTACTTGTTAATAAAGGACACACTATTGGGGGCAGCAAATAGTAGCGCAGGATTAAAGACGAAAGACAGAAAACCCTGGATAAGCGATGACACCTGGAAATGTATTCAAGAAAGAAGAAGATGAAACTAGCAATATTTAATACTAAGGATGCAACAGATGAAATCCAAGCTAAAGAGGAATATAGACTAAAAGACAAGGAAGTGAAAAGAGCAGCTAGAAGAGATAAAAGAGCATATGTCAATCGACTGGCCGAAGAAGGGAAAAGGCAGCTAAGACTGGAAACAGTAAAATGCTATACAACACACTAAAACAACTTACTGGAACATTTGTTTCAAAGGGTGGCCCAATCAAGAGCAAAGATGGTAAAGTTCTAACATCAGATACCGAGCAGAAGAAAAGATGGGCTGAACATTTTGAAGAAATATTAAATAGACCTGATCCACCAGTACTACTCAAGTTTGCGAAGAAGCAAGAAACAGCTCCCCACCAATTAACGAAGAAATGATAAGTGTAGCTGAGGTCAAGGAGGCAATCAATTCCTTGATAAACAATAAGGCAGCGGTGATGACAACATTACTGCAGAAATGCTCAAAGCGGCTGATGATACAACTATTAGCCAGGTGCAAGAACTATTTAATAAAGTATGGGAAGAAGAAACTGTCCCAGATCAATGGAGGAAGGGAATAATTGTTAAGATCCCCAAAAGGTGATCTCAAAGATTGCAACAACTGGAGAGGGATCACCCTATTATCAGTAATGACCAAGACTTTCTGCAAAATCATTCTTAATAGAATCAAAGGAGCAGTGGACACAACCCTGAGAGAAGAATAAGCTGGTTTTAGACCTGGGAGAAGCTGCTTAGACCAAATAATTACCCTACGACTAATTTTGGAGGAACATATTGAGAAGCAACAACCACTCATACTAAATTTCATCGATTTTAAAAAGCCTTTGATAGTCTACACAGAATCTCTCTGTGGAATATTCTGAGATGCTATGGAATACCAGACAAAATAATAAACATTATAAAGAGCCTCTATGATGGTTCACAGTGTGCAGTTCGCACTGATGGTGGACACAGTGAATGGTTTATGGTTGAAACCGGAGTAAAGCAAGGCTGTATTCTATCTCCGCTATTGTTTGGAGTGGCTATTGACTGGGTGATGCGAAAATGTTGCAGGGCGAAACTGGCATCGATTGGGTAGAAAATAGTCAACTAGAAGATTTTGATTTTGCAGATGATATTGCCTTGTTAAGTAGAAACAACCAAGATATGCAAAGAAAAACAGACAACTTGTCATCTATAGCATCCAAAGTTGGACTGCAGATAAGCTATGAAAAACAAATATAATGAAGACACCTATGGCAAGTAATGCAGATATCACACTGGAATCTAAAATGATAAAAATAACAGAGCAGTTCACCTATTTGGGTAGCAATTTTGATTGCACAGGAAATGTTAAAAAGAAATTATGATACGAATTGGCAAGGCAACATCAGCTTTTAAAAGTCTAAATAAAATATGGAACTGCAAGTTATATAGTATTAAAACTAAATTACGAATTTTCAATTCAAATGTTGTATCAATCCTAACATATGCCAGCAGAGTTGGAAAATGACTAAAGATATAGAAAGCAAGTTGAATGCATTTGAAAATAGATGTCTGGAAAAATAATGAATATAAAATGGAACGAATTCAAGAGAAGTGATGAAATCAGAGACATGTCTGGTCAACCACTAGTGACAACTGTTATAAGAAAGAGAAGATGGGGATATGTTGGGCACACCTTGAGGAGAAATGATCAAAGAATATCAAAGCAGGCACTGAAGTGGGATGCAAAGGATTCAAGAAAGAGAGGTCGACCTAAGGAGACCCTGAGCGAACTTTGCTGAGAGAGGCAGGAAATATCGGTCTCAGTTCCATGGAGGAGATTGAGCGAGTTGCCCAGGATAGAGCGGTATGGAGAAATTACTTGCAGGCCCTATGTAACGTATAACGTACGAGAGGAATTATTATTATTATAATAGTACTTGTTAGTGAACTCGTTTCTTAGGCTAGTATCCGGGTTCAATTCCACAATGGGCGTGGAGTTTTTCAGACCGTTCAGGCTCTCAGGTCGACCTAGCCTCAATTTGGTACCAGGAAAAGCACTGGAAAGTAAAGGCGGCCAGCGTGATGTTGACCACATCATCCATTATGTGCCGACAGTCAATGAAAAATACGGGCGTAACAACTATTTCCATATATACCACATGGTAAAAAAAAGGGCTCACAAGAAGAAGTGTAACAATATACAAAAGTCATACATCACAGACTTTGATTATTAGACAAGCACACACTTTTTTTTTAACACATGATTTGTCCTATCCAAACATTCATGATATTTTTAGGACCAAAATACTTATCTTTTCGTCTTTCTTTTTTTAAACTCTTTTCACGCTTTTTGCCACCCACTGCGCCACGGCGGAAGTTCGTTGCACGCCATTAGCCATACACTGCGCTAGAGAGTTGCTTCCCTTATAAGCAGTCTTTCTAGTTTTACTTTTACTGTTTTACTTATACTACTTTTCAACCTTGTTATTCTATTGGGTTGTCCAGTTTTCTTCAATTTAGTATATAATAATATATAAATATTTGTGTTTATTTATTGACGAGTAGTTGGATTTTTTTAACCTCCCTTGAATTAACTGTTTATAAATTGAAGAAATAACTCAGTGTGGAAAGAGTTAAAAGCCCACCATCTTCAAATATATTTTAATTGTATGTGATGAAATATTATGTTTACCTTCATATGTAGGTTAGCAGTATATTGATGACTTCAGCAGAACTTGTGGGCTTTATACTAGACTTCCTACATCGCAATGAACACTTGTCTGCTTCATTCATTTTGTTGAACATCCTAAAGCTATCTTCATATGTAAGTTTTATTTTTTTAAATTGCTGTACTATTAAAGGCAAGTAGGTAGGGTTAATATACACAACCTACATCTCAAGGAGCAAATCCAATCTTTATCAGAGTAGTATACCAAGTAGTATCAGACATGGGAGTTGGTTAAAGGGGAGTAAGTCGTAGGTTTCCTTGCCGCAGACAATATTCAGCTGGTATGTGGACTCACGAACATTGACCCTAGGGAGGAACGGATGCTGGTGTCCTCAATATTCTGGAACACCTTTTCAACCATTATCAAATTCGACAAATGGGGCAGAGAGAAGAATCGCGTAGTGCAGACGCGAGGCCATCATTAATGAAAACTGTAGTGAGGGTGATGTTGTGATCTACACAGATGGATCAGTAGTTTGTCATTAAAAGTCAGCCTGGGCCTTCTCTGCATGCTCATCGGTGGACGATCAAGGAGGACAGTGGTGCATTTAGTATGACAACAAGTAGCATGACAATAGAGGTACTGGCAGTGAATAAGGCCCTCAATACTTTGTTTTGAGTCACAGAACTGTACTCATGCATGCATTCTGAGTGATTCATTGATTATGATACAGGAGGTGGAGGCTTGTTTGGTATGCAGACAATGGACTTAATTCCTACAGGGCACAGCAATTAACAGAAGTACATTCTTCTTCGTTCCAGGACGTATGGGTGTTGATTGCAATGAGAGAGCAGACAGGCTGGCTGACTCTTGATATTCTATACGGCTCATAGAGTGTAGCCACAAACAGGACTCATCTAAACCAATCCACGCCAACAGCTAGATTACAGTAACTTGGATTGAAGATTGGAGTGACCAGAAAAGAGCAGCACAACAGACGCTTGAGTAGTCTCATCAATCAACATCGAACTGGCATGGTTTGTCGCTGGATGCTGTTGAAGATATTACTAAAGGGATCGGAGCACCTATGGACATGTCCAGAGTGCAATGAAGATATTACAAACTGAAAATGAAAACATGTATAAAAACACACACAAAACTTTCGTTACTGCCTGTGTACCACTTTTTGGGGCAGTGTAGGACAGGTGGGACGAGAGCCTGAGGAATTTAATGGCCGCATGACTAGTGCAGTAGCTGCCAGATTGTTTACGTTATGATTTTTCATTTATGCCAACAACAGAAAAAATCCTTTGCCTTACCATGAATTCACAGGGCTCTCCGCATGGGAGCTGCGCTCTAATCCATTTGGCCAGGCACTCCTCCACTGTACCATATATAACAGCTGATATATGCATCACAGGATATAGATTACAAAGTTTTTAAATCATGTAAAACTGGATACTTTGCAATCTTCACTGTATGATATTGTCTTAGCTATCTCACTAATTTGTCTGTTATATTTCACAGCTAACACCCATCTATTGTTCATTTGTTGTCACAAAATCAACAGATTTTATCAATTGTAACAAGTTTATTCTTGTCTTTTTTTGATATCAGGTCCTAGTCATATGTACTATTATTTTGGAGCACAAACGAGGAACTTCACATTCACCTGGTCTACTATTTTTTTTTGTGTTGTTAATTTTGACACATAATGTGCCATTTTACTCAAAAATTATTTTGCAGGTAAGTAGATGAGTTTTACTTCTTGCTGTTTTGTTTTGCTGGAGTAATTGCTCTTTTTCTTTGCTGATATGTAGAGAGTGACCAGATATGGACACATGATCCATAAAGCTCTCTGGTTTTCTTGTATATCATTATTATGGTTTAATTTTGACTTCATCGTTTCATGTTCATAGAAAGAAAACTTATTCGCTGTCAAAAATGAAGAAATTCACCTGCAGTGGATTCCACCTCAATGTGACATTGAAGGCAATGAGAGTGCTGATGTCTTGGCTAAAAAATTTAGTGCCAAAAAAAACCCCTACCTTCACTGTCTTTTCAAGAGGTCAAAACCCACATTAAGAGAAAATCTGCAATAGACTGAAAGACTAACACTGAATATGATTATGGAAAAGACTTCCTCAAAGACCTCAGCAGAACAGACAATGTCATTATATTTTACTTTTGTACCAGACACTGCAAACTTAACAGACACGTAGATTAGAAATAAGTCAACAAGCTCTCAGCCAATGTCAGCAGGCGGAACAGATACCAGAGCATGTCCTGGAAAACTGTCCTCTCCTGGGTGAGCTGGAAAACAACATGTGGCCACACCCAATCTACCTGAAAACGAAGCTTTGGGGAAACCTGACAGATCTGAAGAGGACTGCCCAGATTTTGGTAGACAGTGAATTGAGCGCATGAACAGAGATTGCAGAAGCAGAAGATTTCATCATCATGTCAGATGACCAGCATAGAGGCCACAAGAAGACTGTCACTCCATCATGCAAATGCACAATACATCAATCCCTTGTTTAACCTAAATATTTTAGGAAATTATAAAGAGAGACAACTGACTGGATCTTGTATTCTCTCTGTGTATTCTCTACATTTCAGGAAAGAAGAGGTGTGGCTAAGTAAGTAAGTCTAAAGGGTCATCTGACACTACTAAAGCAAAGATCTAATTGGTCTAAATGAAGTATTAGCTTCATTACACCAGGATTTTACCCCAAATGGCTTGGTCCCACCCCGCAGAAATGGCACGCCAACTGCCGAGAGTATTGCACAAAGCACAAACTTTAGCTTCGGAACAATCTTAGGGGTCTCTGGAAAAATACACCCATGAACAGAACAGCGCTGTCCGGATTTGAACACATGACCTTCAGAACGCACAGCAATGGCTTAACCACTTAGCCACAGTGACCCCCAAGTAAGTAAGTAAGAAGTAGTAATAGTCACCTGAGAGATCATGGAAGAGCAATGTGCACAATCAGTGAGTTATAGGAATAATTAGCATACAAGTCCTTCAACAGTTGCTGGAAACAACTGAGCACCTATGATTAGTGCCATGTTGTTATGTAAATCAATATCTAATATCAATATCTAATAACAATATAGTGCTGACTGTGCTCTATGGAAGTGAATCATGGACAATAAATTAGCATACAAATCTGTCAGTGAAAACCACAGATATAGTTTCTTCTTTTATCATTCGTCAGACCACAGACCCAGTAACTTTAATGTTTGATTCAGTGCACACCATCTACAGAGCTCTCTCAGATTCATCAGTAGTAAAGTAGTAGTACTCCTGAGAGTTCCAGTGGATAATATGAAGTTTCTTTAAGAATAGGATTCATTCTCCGCAAGAGAAGCTAATAATAGTACCACTGGGACCTACAAGGCATGTCGTAAAAGGTGACTGATGTAGGACCTAGAGAAGCTACCCTAGTAAATAAAATGCATTGCAGAAATCGGATGTGCTGGCCTACTTGTAGGCGCATAACTGGCATAACATACAATCATTCTTAGGCTGAGATCACATACAAATCACACAGAGTGGATAACAAGTGGTCGATATGGAGCGTTCCAACAAGAACAAACCCACACCCTTCAGAACGCTTAACCCTTCACCATAGAGGAAATTTCACCATGCAATACTGGTGTACACCATGCAATACTGGTGTATTGATTGGTTAGCTAAACATAGGTTTAGGTCAGTATCTATTGTTTGGTTAGTGAGCTAAAGATATTACATCCCTTATTTGACTTAGGATAACTTTAAAGACAAGTTAAAAAGTCACTATAAATTAGGATTTGAAATGTTAATTTGAAAAATATGCATTTGAATTTGACAAGCAACATTTTCTTATCAAGCTATTTTGAGTTTTGTCATTTCTAAATAAAATGTCACATCAATAAATAATTTTCAAACCATATTATCCTAGGATATTCTTCATTTATACTATCTGGACATTATTGGGTAATCTAACTAAAATATATTTTAATGTTCTGTTCGTGGCCTCAGATAACATAAGGCTGGTGGGCTCAGGTAAAAATTCTAGGAAATAAGACCACAACTGTTGCATGATCCTTCCATTTCAGTATCGTTGTATAAAGACTAATTCATTTTAAAAACAGCACATGCTAAATGAAGGTTATATTATGTTACAAGTTAAGCTTAACAATAAGGAATATCAGTATTACTAACATTTTCATTAATAAATAGCCATAGAATTGAGTAAAATTACAAAAATGTTTAAAGTGTTCTATAAAACACATACAAAAACCAACCCTCATTAAGCAGGAATTTTCAATTTCCCATCTAAGCTAGTAGGCCGTATGTTGCAGGTGGCCACAGTTCTATTATACCAGTACTCTTTTATTAATATTAATTGGATTGTTTTGTTTGTATGTTTCACTTGTAATTACATTTTGTGTAGAAAGTACCAAAATAATACTGAAAATATATTACTTTCTTTTCAGGACTACTTGGCTCATACTGGTTCATTTGTTATGTTTTATATTGAATATGCTGCTATGCTGGTGTCTGCTGTTCTTCATTGTTTCAACAACACAATCCATGATTTACAGGTATAAATGGTTGTTATTTCTTGATTGAATGAATCATGATTTTTAAATTTTTTTCTGTCATTTTTTGATGAATAATAAATTTACACACTTAGTTGCTTCACATCTCACCTGGAGGCTGACTAGAAAGAACTTCTACAACTGTATCAGATTTAAAAAAATTATATTTCCATGCTAGCCCTTTGTACATCACTTTTTTTTATTGCTACTCAAGTTGTTATGGAAATGGAGAAGGAAATTAAAAGAAAAACAAACATAGCCTTAAAAACAAAATACAATAGAAATGATAGGGAAGAAAGATCAGAATACTAAGAGTATGCACAATCCCAGTGGTAACGTATGGGTGGGAAGCATGGACATTTAACAAAGCAGTGGTAAAGAGTACATGTGTTTTTGAATGTAAGTGTTACAGAAGAGTCATCTCGCTGGTGCAGGGGCCTGCAAGGGAAGCAAAGAATAGTACCACTGCAACCTACAAGGCATGTTGTAAGAGGTGACTAATGTAGGACCTAGAGAAGCTACCTTAGTAAATAAAAAACATCATAGAAATTGGATGTGCTGGCCTACTAGTAAGTGTGTAACTGCCACAATGTACAATCGCTCTTAGGCTCAGATCACATACAAATCACACAGAGTGGTTAACAAATGATCAATATGGAGCATTCGAAGAAGAAAGAAGAAGAGTCATCCATATACCATGGATAGAGAAGAGAACAAATAGATCTATACAGAAAGAACTCATAATAAAAACTGGCTGATGTCACAAATAATAATAAAGAAAATTGAAGAGATAAATTCTGAAGGAGTGTTAGTGTTAAAGGGGGTGACAAAGTTCTGCTCAGAACAAGCTATTGGATGGTGACTAAGTTTTTAAAATTATTATTGGGCTCTACTCAGAAGTGCCACAGATGAGTGGACCCAGTAAGATTGAACGTGTAAACTCTTGAGCGCCCAGAAGTGATCCAACAATAAATGTTGGTGACTAGTTTGCTCCACTTCTAAATTAGAGTATGACCAGAGAAAACTTATATAACTGTTTTATTTTATTTCCAGTCTGTCTTCAGTCTAGTACTAAATTCACTACTTAGTTGTTCCACTTAGTTGTTCCACTTAACTGTTCCATGCCGGGATGCCTCCTCCCATAATGGTCTTCTCTAACCCTTTGTGTCTCTTTATATTTTTAAAATAATTCAATTTTATCATTCTTATTTGTAGCATCAGCCAGTTTTGATTTTGAGTTCTTTCTGGATAGATCTATTTGTTCTCTTCTCTGTCCATGATATATGGAGGACTCTTCTGTAACACTTATATCACTTATATAAGTCTATAGTACTCGGATCTTCTCTTATTTAGTGGCTACTTCTTCATCTTGAGTTCTCTATTCTCTGTTTCATGAGAGATATTGAGTAATTGTGGGTGGTATAGACTGTCCATGTCATGGCTGAGGTGTACATCACATAAATAATAAATTTTACCAAGCATTGTCAGGATAGTTCCTTCTCTAATAAATTTGTTCATTCTGTTTTCAACCAGGCCTCATCTCCAGAAAAAAGTGCATCCATAGTTTCCAGGCTGACCCTATGGTGGACAACTAAGTAAGTTATTTGCTTCTTGATTTATTTATATGTAGTAGAAGAAGACTGTAGATTTCAAGTGACAACGTATGGACATTAAGCATGGACATTTAACAAGGCATTGGAAAAACATATATTTGCTTTTGAATATAAATGTTACAGAAGTGTCCTCTGTAAATCATGGACGGAGAAGAGAACAAATAAATCTATACAGAAAGAACACAAAATCAAGAAAAACTGGCTGATGCTACAAATAATAATGAAAAAATTGAAGTATTCTGGACATATAAAGAGGTAGGAAGGGTTGGAGAAGACCATTATGGAAGTAGGTATCTCAGCAAAGAAGAAAACCACAGAGAAGATGGATTCAGGATGTTACTTATTATTTGAGCATGATGGCTGCAGTGGCAGGACATCTGGTCAATGAGAGAGAAATTCAAAGTACTGTTAGGGTGGCAAAGTTCTGCTGAGGACAAGCTATTTGATGATGATGAGAAGAGGACTGATTATTGGTTACTAAACTGATGTCATTGCACTCTGGGCTGACCCATAGGTGCTGTGTCCCCCAACAGATATCGAAGAGTATGCATACTGATGGTTCCCTTAGCTCGCTAATTAAACACACCTCTCACTCTTCCCCTCAGGTATCCAGTTCGACTTGTACAATGGGTAACTCCAACCTGTCTAAATCGCTTGATCGATTCAACATCGATTTTAGTGTCCTCATCCAATAGACAGTCACGAAGAGACCGAAGAACATCCCCTTATCCATCTTCAACTCCCCAACAATCGTGCTGTTGATGCAAGCCTGTCCGCTCTCTCATTACCGTAAACACCCGCATGCCCAGGACAGTATATCCACGTAAGCCTCTGGAGGTTATAAACTTCTATAGATGACATCCACTCATACCGAAGCAAGTCCTTCTGGATCTTGTGAAGCATTGACTGAGAGTCAGATACAACAACGGCCCCAGTAAATGAAGTCCCAGAGAGCCAATGGAGGGCAGCAGTACGAGCTCAACCTCCATCCTCATACTAGAAATAGTTGTCCTGTATGCCTCACTTCACTCTGCAACAACCCTACCATGCGCATTAGCTAAGAAACCCCAACCGGACTTCTCACCACGATGAACCAACCCAACAACATCATCATCCCTTGCATAATCTTCTATCAGCTGATTACCAAGACAAGGCATGAGAAACCAAGATTCAGGATTCAAATTGATATCTTTACAATTGACTGTACAGAATAAATGAATGTATTTCATCGACATAGAAACAAGTAATAATGTATTGTAAAATCTCAGAAGAAAATAATTTTTTAACAGATCATAAATAAAGCAAAATCAAGTATTTTGAAGACATAATGAGACATGACAATGTTAAATTTCATAATACAAGGAAATATTTAGAGCAATCGGATAAGTGGAAGGTAAAAATAAAAGTGGGTAGATAACATCAGGATATGACAAAGAAGAGTTTATCAGCAAATAAATAGACAGTAAACAAGTATTAAGAGAGCCGCTGTAGCGTAGTTGTTAGTGAACTCTCTTCTCAAGGCAGGTGGTCTGGGTTCAGCTCCCGCAATGCGCGTGGAATTTTTCCCGACGCGACGGCTCTCAGGTCGACCCAGCCTCAACTGGGTACCAGACATGCTCTGGGAAAGTAAAGGCGCGGGCGTGATGCTGACCACATCACCCATCGTGTGCCGACGGTCAATGAAAAATACAGGCCTAACACTGTATTGACCTATATACCACGAGGTATGAAGGGTTCCTTTACTTTTCTTTTTTAAACATGTATTAAAGGCCTCCGAAGCATAAACAATTTTAAGGAGAGCTAGCTGGTTGTGCTCTAAAAATACAGGACTAGACAATGGATGCCGTAAGAAGTAAGGTTTGGTTGAAGCCTGTGTTTACTTTCTATTTATTTATCATATACATTGACTCCATTGCTTCCCCTGAGATTCTTAATAAAACTACTTACTCATTCAGTTTGTCAGTAAGTACTGATATGTCATAATATAGAAATTGTTAGTGACTCACTACAGCTGACTTTCACTATGAAGATGGTAGCTGATCTGATCTGGTTTAGTTTGAATGAAATGTGTTCCTTTGTAATGTTCCAGTTTAGTTATCCGTGGATACAGAAAACCTTTGACAGAAGATGACATCTACCAGCTGAACATGAGTGAGAGAGCCAGCACTATACTTCCAGTTTTTCTTCAACATTTGTCTAAACAAATTCAGCTGTGAGTACACAATTATATTTTTCTTGTTGTTGTTCCTCTTCTTCATCTTCATATGTTTACATTATTGGGTGTCATCTTGAATATTTTCAAAGTAAACAGCCTGTTGCTTTATTAAATTTATAAAGAGTTTGTACTGGAATAGAATTGGTAGCAACCAGTTTTCTATATTCCTTACATCTGGAGGACTTGCAGGGCATGTTTTACAATGACTTTGTTTTTACCACAGTCAGATTAATTAGAAATTATCATCTTTAGGTTGTTGTAATATTTATATATTTCAATTTTAATATTTATCATTCTCCATATCTTTTAAATATTCTAATTTTCTATTGTTTTCAATATTTTTGCATTTCCCATCACTTTCAGTATTTCTCATTTTCTGAAACTAATTTTTTTTATGAGGATAAATTCAAACTTATTTTTGATATCTGTAGTAGAAAACAGAAGAATTGTCCATCTTCATCGAAAGCATCACCACAGAAAGCAAAGTACACCAAATATTCTAAGGCTGATGAGAACAATCATCTGCCGTTGATACAGAATGGTGAGACACAGATCCAATCCAGTAAGAACATTGAGAATGAGGCATCAAACCTGGAAGATATTACTGTTGTGTTTAAGAATTCCTCAGAAGAAAGCCCAGAAAAAGGACTTGGAGTTCTCCTCTGGAAGGTTGGTTTACAAATATATGATTTCATATTTCAATGATTTTGTTGAAACTTGTTTTCACATAATTTTTTTAATGACCTGTTTTGGGATGATCTGTTGTTTTTAAAAAAAAAAAGGTTAATTGCATATCCTTTACAGGACTTTGCGAATCAACCCCAGCTTTTAACACTGTTTGTGATTTTTCTAGGCATTATTACGTTCAGTAGTTTGCTATTGCTTTCTAAACGGGTGTCATCGTCCTTTTGTAAAATCCACGCAAACAATTTGCAACCAAACTGTCTGCAGCGTGATTCGAACTCAGAGCGTCGGGGTTAATAGACCGAGTCACTATCCCCTAGGCCAGGGGTGGGCAACCTTTTGAGACGGAAGAGCCAAAAGTTTTAATTTACAAAATTTCTCAGTTTTTAAAGAGCCACTAAAATTGTTGTTTCAATATTATGGTATTTGATTAGGATTAGGTATATAAATTTGATTTTTAATTTAAAATAAATGGCTTTAAATACGAAATAATATTTATTCATATAAAAATTTAAACCTTAAATAAATGATTTTAATAGATCGCTACAATAGTTACATCAATGGGAGCATTGGCCTTGCATGCTTTTTGAAAGTTCGGTTAAATCTGGCTCATAACTTGTTATTTTCAGTTTCAAGCACGCCTCTAGATTTTTATTTGTTAGCTGGCTTCTTACTTTACTTTTATTATATTATGCAAGAGAACGCTTGCTCGCACGAATATGTTGACCCGAAGATCGTCAGCACTCCAAATGCCAACTTCTTCACCTCACTATAGCATTCTGGAAGACTATTCCATGCGTCAAATATGAGTGCCTCAACTCGCGGTATTTCTTTTAGAGCTGTCCACTTGTGCAGCGCAACGTGCATGCTTTTCTGGACCTCCAACTCTTCTAACTTGCTCTTGAGTTCTGTGAACTTGCCACTCCACAAGTGTTTGGTTTTCAAATCCAGCAATTGCATTTGAAGCAAACCGGCATCAATTTCAAATGGCTCAATGTTGATCTCATTTGTATTGAGAGGATTTACTATGAACGCCAGAGTACTTGCATTCGTTTTGAATTGCTCAAATCTCTCGGTGAATCCATTCTTCATTTTGTTTATAACCATGCTGAAGTAATTCGTGTCAATAGTTGCATTGGTTTCATCGCGATATTGCTTTAGATTTTCGAAATGAAGTAATTTACCACTCTCCAGGTCTTCGACAAAAAGAAATAATTTATTTTTGAAACAAACCACTTCCTCAAGCAAGACATAGGCTGGGTTTCCTTTTCCTTGCAGTTTTACATTTAGCTCATTTAGTTTCTTTGTGATATCCACCATGAAGTTGACTTTCTCTTCCAACTTAGGTGGACATCCTTTTCATTGAGTTTTACTTTAAGCTCATTTAGTTTCTTTGTGATATCCACCATGAAGTTGACTTTTTGCAGCATTTGTCTTCTTCCAATTCAGGATGGACAATACCTTTTTCATTTAAGAATGTTTTTATTTCACTCAAGCAAGAAGCAAAACGTTTCAATACGTTACCCCTGGAGAGCCATCGCACTTTATTGTGCAGAAGTAGGTGAGAATACTGGCTTTCTATTTCTTCAAGAAATTCCTTAAATTGGCGATGGTTGAGTGCTTTTGCCAAAATGCTGTTAATGATTTTAATTACCAAGTTCATGACCTCAACTATTTCGGCCGGAAATGTTTGGGCACAAAGCGCCTCTTGGTGAATTATGCAGTGAAACGTTAAATTTCGTGGTTTATTTTTGCGAAAAATCGTTGTTGCCCTTTACCTATTCCTGTCATACTTCTGGCTCCATCAGTTGCTATGGAAACGATTTTATTTATATAGATTTCACAGTCTTCCAGGCATTTTTGCACAGTATTTGCTATATCTTCTCCACGAGTTTGCCCTGAGAGCGGCTGCAATCCTAGCAGTTCTTCTTTTGGACCTTGGGACGACATATACCTGACGAAAAGGGTAACTTGTGCCGTGTCTTTTATGTCGCAAGACTCATCTATAGCAAGTGATAAAGCAGAAGCCAATTTGATGTCTTCCACTTGCATATGTGTTACATTTGAAGACATTTTAGCAGTTCTATCTTGTACTGTTTTAGCAGATAATGGCAAATCTTTGATTTTCTTCACTATTTCTGTTTTGTTTTTGAAATCACGAAACAGTTCTTCAGCTCCACGTATGGAACAATCTTTGACGTACTCACCATTAGTGAATGGTTTCCCTCTTTTTGCAATTTGTAGTGATATTGCAAAGCTTGCAAGATTTACATTATTTGAAGATTGCACCCAGTTTTTTAGCATAGAACTCGACTGTTTTTGTTTTTGAAGCTCTTTAACAGATTTTTTCCGTAAGCGTCACCGGTTGGATATTTAGCAGCAATTCGGTATGTTTTGTAGTGAAGTGTCTCTCCAAATTTGATTTCTTATTGTGTGCAAGTTTTTCTTGGCAGATGAGACAAGTTGGAAGGACATCTGTGTTGCATATGAACGCAAACGATTCCGTCCAATCCTGATTAAATTCTCGATTTTCTTCTTCAGTTCGTCTCTTTTTTTTTTATCAGATGCCATTCTTGAAGCGGTACTGAAATAAAAAATGTTTAAAATTTTATTTAGCTATCTAAAATTGCTAATATGTCACTAAAAAGCCACCGTTACTTAAATAGCTAATAGTTAATTTTGTTAATTGTTAATCTGTTACTAAAAAAAGTTAATTTCGTTAAACGTTAAAGCGTACATACCTTTGAGAAAATAATTCGCTTCTAAATCGTCTTCTTCTTGAAATCACGGAAATTTTTGTTTCTCTAGCGACGGATATGGCGCATTCATTTGCCGCAAGAACAAAGTGGCGTTGCAACCAGCTGCGCAGCTACATTTCGACAGTTCTTTAATTTGACTACCGGCAATGTATTTATTATAGGGACGCTTTATCCTCTCTCCTTCCTACATTCATGGTTTTTATCCTGTTTGCAATATTTCTTTGAGTTTTGAAAATAAAATAATATAATAATTATTTTTTTCGCATGGAACTGGAAGGCCGCAATTTGACATCGAAAGAGACACAACTTGACATCGAAAGAGCCGCATGCGGCTCGAGGCGTAGGTTGCCGACCCCTGCCCTAGGCCACAGACACCACCCTGTTGTTTTTAGCTGATCTTAATCATTCAATCAAGTGCCATGCCTGCCGGCATAGAAGGTCGTGTCTCTCACAACTATTCTCTCCTTGGTGCAGTTAATCAGTTCTAACATTGATCTTTTGTCAAACCACGATGTCAGACCATCCAATACCTTCTCCCTCTGCCTTCCATGGTCTCTCCTTCCCTGAATTTTACTTGTTGTCACCAAATGTTCTAAACCTCCTCTTCATTAGAACCTTCCTCTTAATCATTACTATCTTTTAAACAGGTAATTTTTAACAGCTTTTTAAAATACCTTTTGTGTGTATCCATCTTCTGTCTGATAATTTACTACCAGTTTTGAGGTATGCTAGCACCTGTTTTCAGGTGTGTTAGCACCTGTTCTGAAATGTTTTTAATGCCTGTTTTGAGGTGTGTTATCACCTGTTGTGACATATTTCACTATCTCTTCTTACTATTGGTTACTAATCTCTTCTTAACATAGACATCACCTATTTTGACATACGTCACCACCAGTTCTGATAGGTATCACCACCTACTTTGAGATGTATCAATTCTGACTTAATTTGTGTCCCAACCTTCTGTGAGGTGTAACCCCTTGTTCTGAGGTGTGTCAATACAAAGTTGTAACTAGTATATGGAAGAATGCCTCAAACTTAAATTTGTTACAAAAGTATCTCACAGTTGTGGCCTTCATGTATCTGGTGTGTTATGATAGACACAGAGTTTAGATTTGCTTTGATTACTGAACTTATTGAACTTGGTGACTTGCATGTTTCTGAGCGATACAGCAACACAGATTTCACATTTGAGCTGAATATCTTGAGTTTTGTTTTAGTAGAGCTAGAAGTAGATTTCCACACTGTGTGCAGGTTAGCAAAAGCTTGTCTGGCTTTCCTAATCCTGAACATTAATGTCCTCATCTGTACTTTCTGATTGACTGATCTTGCTTCCAAGGTAGACAAATTCACCATCTCTCTTCTATATCTCTTCCCAATCAATACTTTGTCTTTCTTTATATTGTTGCTTCACAGTACTTTTGTCTTCTCTTGAATGATTTTAAAACCGACCTGTTGCACCTTTTCTGCCAGGGCATACACTTTTTCCTGCATGTCCTGTAGTCTGTGTGAGAGCACGGCAAGATCATCCGCAAAGTCCAGGTCCTATAATTTTGACATAAGTGTCCACTGAATGCCTTTTCTGGGCCTGGCATGTGCCATGCATGCAACTCAAGTACCACCAAGAAGAAAAGGGAGGACATTGTCAGAGATTTGCTTATAAATATATTTTTTATTCTCTGTAAGCTTTAACAAGATTATCTCACTTTCGTTATCAGAGACTTGTTTATATTTTGTATTCTCTGCCCAAATCCTACTTAACCCGATACTTTGCTTGGATAACTTATTTAATCCATGACATCGTATCTCTATATATTTAATTATTTCTGAACACACTATATTTGTGCACATCCTCAGATACTTCTGTACACCTTCAGAAAACAGCTCATCAAATGTTGTCTTATGGAGCTGGTAGTTCTCTGCTGCACATTGTCAAGTCCACTTTTAATCAAGTAAGTCAACTTTCAGCACAAGAAGAAACTAGTCCAAGTAGCTAGTAGAGGGTGGGCA
Source organism: Arion vulgaris (assembly GCA_020796225.1). Classification (NCBI taxonomy): domain Eukaryota; kingdom Metazoa; phylum Mollusca; class Gastropoda; order Stylommatophora; family Arionidae; genus Arion; species Arion vulgaris. The sequence goes on along the minus strand of CM036761.1, from coordinate 63,673,801 downwards.
TCTGTGGCTTAGTGGTAGCGAGCTCGATCACAACCCAAGTGTACCTGGTTCAAACTTCACGACGGGCAGTTTGGAAGCAAATTTGTTTGTGTGGATTTTTGCAAACTGTAAAAATAGACCTCACCTTTCAGAACTACTGAACGTATAAGTGGCACCTAGAAAATAAACGACTGTGATTGATGGCGGCTTTCTGCAAAAAAGGATATTCTACAATTTTCAATTTTCAGCCAGTATATAACATACACAGAGACACAAAGGGTTGGAGAAGACAATTATGGAAGGAGGAAGACCCCAGAGAAAATGGATTCCGGATGTATGATGATTTGAGCATGATGGCTGCCGATGTGGGACATCAGGTCTAGGAGAGATAGAAATTCTAATTGACTGTTAGGGTAGTTCTGCTCAGGACAAGCTATTTGATGATGAGCTAGTAGATCAGCATAACAATCTTGCAGATGTATGATTCTTCTTCGAACGCTCCATATCAACCACTTGTTAACCAATCGTTGTGATTTGTATATGATCCGAGCCTACACGTGATTGTATGTTGTGCTAGCTATGCGCTTACAAGTAGGCCAGCACATCTGATTTCTGCGACGCTTTTTATTTACTAGGACAGCTTCCCTAGGCTCTACCTCAGTTGTAACAGGCCTTGTAGGTAGCAGTGGCATTACTCTTGCTTCCCGTAGGCACACACAGGCGATTTTTATTTATTCAATAAGAAATCTTTTTTTTTCAATATGTTTTTTTTTTTATTTCAGACTATTGATTGAATTCATGTCAAATGAAGAGGAACAAGATTGGCATGGATTTATTTTGGCTGCAACTTTGTTTGCTACTTCTGTAGTGGGACATCTACTGTTTCAATTTTATATCTTTGAAACCAATAAGTTTGGCATGAGAGTCAAAACTGCACTGTTTTCTGCAATATATAGAAAGGTATGGAAGAACTAGAGTTGAGAATTCATGATGAGGTTTTTCCAGCTAGAGTAAATGATAGTGATGTTTAAGGAGAATTAACTTAGTATCGCTGTGTGTTGTCGGGGCTTGCAAGGGGAGCAAAGAATAGTAACGCCCTGACCTACAAGGCGTGTCATAAGAGGCGACAGAGGTAAGGGCCTTGGGAAGCTGTCCTAGTAAATAAAAAGCATCACAGAAATTGGATGTGCTGTCCTACTTGTGAGCACATAACTGGAACAATGTACAATCACTCTTAGGCTCAGATTACATACAAATCACAAAGAGTGGTTAACAAGTGGTCGATATGGAAGCTTTGAAGAAGAAGAATAAACAGTATAATTCTAGTGCACTGGATTCTTCTTTGTCTGCGTACTCTGACCTCAACTTGAATATGCTCAAAGAAAACAATGGTCTGTCTGAGTTCATGTCATTAAGTCGGGGGTCACTGTGGTTAAGCACTGATCATGCATTCAGCAGATATTGGTTTGAATCCAGACCATGCTGTTCTGTTCACGTGTGCATTTTTTTCCAGAGACCTCTAGGACTGTTGCTAAAGCTACAGAGTTCTTGCTTTGTGCAGTACTCTGGTAGATAGCAGGCCATTTCTGAGGAAATTGACCGATTCATATGAGATAATTCCCAGTGCAATGAAGTAAATTCTTCAGCTTTAGACCTTTTTTATGTCTTTCAGTAGCTGCGAGGCAATATTTACTTGATCAAAAAATAATCAACAATATTTAGAGAAAATGGGGAGAGATCTGGAAAGGATGACTTTGAAGGCCGTGGTTGTGGACGATGTCTCCTATGGGCGAATGGTGAAGACGAAGAATCAACAATATTTACTTTATCAACAAATAATCAATATTTACTTTATCAACAAATAATCTATATTTACTTGATCAACAAATAATCAATATTTACTTGATCAACAAATAATCTATATTTACTTGATCAACAAATAATCTATATTTACTTGATCAACAAATAATCTATATTTACTATTATTTTCCTCCTCAACAGGTCTTGTATTTAAGCAGCGAAGCCAGACAACATTGCTCATCAGGGGAGGTCATACACTTGCTGTCAAAGGATTGTGAAGCTATTGGAACTTTAACTGATGAGGGATTTGCTTTAATAGAATGTCCACTAGAGCTGATTGTTGGTGTAATCATGGTTTGGAGGACAGTAGGAGTGGCCATGTTTTCAGGTGAGTCTTGAAGTTTGATAATAATACAATGTCTACTGGAGGAGAATTTGATAATAATACAATGCCTATTGGAGGAGAATTTGATAATAATAGAATGCCTACTGGAGGAGAATTTGATAATAATATAATGCCTACTGGAGGAGAATTTGATAATAATAGAATGCCTACTGGAGGAGAATTTGATAATAATAGAATGCCTACTGGAGAAGAATTTGATAATAATAAGATGCCTACTGGAGGAGAATTTGATAATAGTAGAATGCCTACTGGAGGAGAATTTGATAATAATAGAATGCCTACTGGAGAAGAATTTGATAATAATAGGATGCCTACTGGAGGAGAATTTGATAATAGTAGAATGCCTACTGGAGGAGAATTTGATAATAATAGAATGCCTACTGAGGAGATCATGTTCTGGTCATGGTATGACAGAAACATATACAAATGAAGTACAGTAGTTTTATAAAGTACAAAAACAAGATACAGCAACGCTTTCAATCAAAAGCTTTTATCAAGAAAAGGATACAAGACAAACAGGATGCAGATGATGGTCTTATACAACAAATATCATAGACACAATGAGACAAAAGCTTTATCAAGAAAAGGATACAAGACAAACAGGATGCAGATGATGGACTTATACAACAGATATCATAGACACAATGAGACAAAAAGCTTTATCAGAAAAGGATACAAGACAAACAGGATGCAGATGATGGACTTATACAACAGATATCATAGACACAATGAGACAAAAAGCTTTTATCAAGAAAAGGATACAAGACAAACAGGATGCAGCATGGTCTATACAACAGATATCATAGACACAATGAGACAAAAAGCTTTATCAAGAAAGGATACAAGACAAACAGGATGCAGATGATGGACTTATACAACAGATATCATAGACACAATGAGACAAAAGCTTTATCAAGAAAAGGATACAAAACAAACAGGATGCAGATGATGGACTTATACAACAGATATCATAGACACAATGAGACAAAAGCTTTATCAAGAAAGGATACAAGACAAACAGGATGCAGACGATGGTCTTATACAACAGATATCATAGACACAATGAGACAAAAGCTTTATCAAGAAAGGATACAAGACAAACAGGATGCAGATGATGGACTTATACAACAGATATCATAGACACAATGAGACAAAAGCTTTATCAAGAAAGGATACAAGACAAACAGGATGCAGATGATGGACTTATACAACAGATATCATAGACACAATGAGACAAAAAGCTTTTATCAAGAAAAGGATACAAGACAAACAGGATGCAGACGATGGTCTTATACAACAGATATCATAGACACAATGAGACAAAAAGCTTTTATCAAGAAAAGGATACAAGACAAACAGGATGCAGATGATGGACTTATACAACAGATATCATAGACACAATGAGACAAAAGCTTTATCAAGAAAAGGATACAAGACAAACAGGATGCAGATGATGGACTTATACAACAGATATCATAGACACAATGAGACAAAAGCTTTATCAAGAAAAGGATACAAGACAAACAGGATGCAGATGATGGACTTATACAACAGATATCATAGACACAATGAGACAAAAAGCTTTTATCAAGAAAAGGATACAAGACAAACAGGATGCAGATGATGGACTTATACAACAGATATCATAGACACAATGAGACAAAAAGCTTTTATCAAGAAAAGGATACAAGACAAACAGGATGCAGACGATGGACTTATACAACAGATATCATAGACACAATGAGACAAAAAAATTTCTTAGTGTCATAAAATGGAAATATGTGATGAGATATGAAATAAATGTGAAAAACTAGAAATAAAAGGTTAAAACAACCACAATAATAGCATTTATTTTAAAAATATATATGCATATATAAGGGATCATAAGAATAAACAATATAAAGAAGCATAGAAATGTAGTGCATCGAGTCCAAGAGGTCGCAAGGTACCATCAATAAATGTAATGTGTTGAGTATAAGAGGTCCAATTTCTTTCTCAATCCTGTTTTGCCTCACAATGTCAGGATAAGAAGATATTTCTAGAACGAGCCCTTGTGTGCACTAATAAATAGTGTCTTTCACCTCTTTATCTCTGAGATCCACCTTTGCATGGCGCTTTTGCTTTGTATCCATTGTATCACAGAAACATTGCTCTTAGGTGACTGTCTGTTGGTAATCTGCTTATGTGGCTAAACCATTTAATTTGTTGTTTCTTGATGAAGCTCAGTACTGATGTTGTACACACTTTTTTTCCTGATGTCTTCATTTCTCAACCGGTCTCTTCTGTTTCAGTTTCAGTTGGAATATCTTCATTGCACTGGACATGTCCTAGGTGCGATCTCCTTCAATATCTCCATCAGCGTCCAGCACTGACGTACCAGTTCTATTTGATTGATGAGCCTACTCGTATACCTGTTGTACCGCTCTTTTCTTGCCACACCAATCTTCAAACCCAGTTCTCGCAATCTAGTAGTTGACGTGAATTGGTTTAGATGGTCTTCGCCACGCCTATGAGGCGTTCACGATGTCAGCTCTGTCCATTGGCTGGCCGTCTGATATAGCGGCAGAGCCAGCCAGCCTGTCTGCTCTCTCATTGCACACACCCATGTGCCCGAACAAAGACAAGTGTAATTCTGCAAATTGTTGACGCCTGCAGTGATTCAGTCCATTGACTGCGCACCGAACCGGCCTCCACCTTCGGATCATACTCAATGAGTCACTCAAAATGCACGCATGAGTGTAGTTTGTGACTCTAGCCAGAGTAGTGCATTGGTCACCGCCATACCTCCATTGTCATGCTGCTTGTTGTCATACTGAATGCACCACTGGCTTTCTTGACCATTCTGCCACTTGAGCTTGCAGAGACGGCCCATGCAGACTTTTCGGGACGAACTACCGATCCATCCGTAGATCACAACGCGCTGCATTGCAATTTTCATCGATGATGGCTTTGACGCCTGCATTCAACGCATGGATTTCCTCTCTGCAACCTTTGTCAAATTTAATGATGGTTGAAAAGTGTTCCAGTATATTGGAAGCATCGGTATCCATTCTTCTCCATAGTCAATATTATTGAGCCCGCATACCAGCTGAACAGTATCTGCGCCGCAACCCATGACTTGCCCGCTTAACCGATGTCCACCACTGCACTGAGCTGTTCATGCAATGGGTGATCCTTTTGGCACTTATTTGAGATAGGCACGCGTCTGGCTATCTTGACTCTATACTCCATGGTCGGAAAATCCAGGAGAAACTCTCGCCACACAGGTCTCTTCTTGTTACCCCAGCATTCTGCATGCGACTTCATCTCTATCATGACTACTTTACTAGAGGGCACAATATACCATATAAAGATATAAAATTATTATCTAGAGAAAATCGACTCCTATCATCAGAGGAATATGAACATGACTCTGAAATGGATATTGCAAGCTCACAAATGATCAGTGCTATTGAAATGAGTGACTACAGGGATTACAGAGCATTTGCGTATATCATGTAAGTAGTTTATCACGATGGTGTAGGTGAACATGTCAGCTGGTGTAGGTGAAATGTCATGGTGTAGGTGAAATGTCAGCTGGTGTAGGTGAAAATGTCAGCTGTGAGGTGAACATGTCAACTGGTGAGTGACAGGCCAGCTGGTGTAGGTGAACATGTCAGCTGGTGTAGGTGAACATGGATCTCCCCAAACATTTGTTCAGTCTTGACTAATGCAACAAATACAATGTTAACGATTTGTGACTTTTGATAATCAGGTCTGGCAACGATGGGTGTTTTATTTGTGATCAAGACCTTCTCCGCTCGAAAAGAGGCACAATATGACAAGCAGCTTAAAGAGTATGCAGACCAACGGATGAAGATTGCTTCACAGGTCTTTAGTGGAATAAAGGTACTGTAATAGTGATAGTACCAACAAAATACAGGTATTTGTTAACTTTTGCTTGAGAAAAATCTTACACAGAAATTATCTACATGTAATTAGTCATGAAGAGTTATGGCATAGAGTCAAGCAAAGAACTACTAAGAAAATAATTGGTAGATGAAGATGGATAGGACACTCAATGAGGAAACCACTCAAATAACATTCTTAGATATTTACTGAACTGGAATACTTCAAACAAATGGAAAAGAAAACAGACCAAGGAACACATGGAGAATGCAAACTTTACAAAGACATCATACAAATGAGCCTTAGTTGGGGAGACAGGAAGAGGGCTACCCAGAACAGAAGAAGTTAGAGAACTATGGTTGATGGCCTATGCTCCATATAGAGGACTGAAGTGATGGGAAGTTTTAGAGTTCTCACAATACTAGAACTGTCGTAGCATTTATTTAAAGGTTAAATGTCAATGGCTTTTATCCTCATTAACTTTCTCTTCTTTATCTAAGGTCAACTTGAATAAGACGACATATGTTAAAAACAATTGTAGTTATTATTTTGTTTCTATCGCCTGCTATGAATTCAGGCATAGTCATGTTGCCTAATATAGCACCTCTGACTGATTTTTGCATGAAGACTTGCTTTCCTTATCACCAGTGTCCCTTGCCATTCAAGGAAGTTTTACTCCAACTTCAGAGGTACTTGTAATTTAGATCCCAAAGTTAAGGATCAGGGTCTCTTTTAGTCCAACAGTGTACTTTGTAACATGCATGTTTTAAGCAACGAGATTAGACCTCTTAAACATATATCATTTTTTAAATTAATTATGGTTTGATCATAAGTTTTGCATTAGTTAACATATATTCTATATATTTATTTAAATGCATAAATAATACAAAAATATGGCCAGTTCATTAGTCATGGGGCAATGTAAATAAAAATCATGAAATTTTCATTAGCCAAACATTAGAGAGTTAAACAAATTTATTTCTGCAGACGATCAGGCAATCATGTCAACAACAGAGAAACAGCTACAGCAATCAGAAACATTAACAGACTCTTGCTAACATACATCAAATACAATATGATAATAAACAGTGACAAAACTGACAAACTCACATTCACTCAAGAGGAAAACACTACAAATATCTCCATCAACAAGCATCCATTAAAACAAGTCAAACACTTTACATACCTAGAGAGCATTTTTTCAGCAATTGAAAGAACTAATGAAGAAAGAACAACTAACGAAATCCAACATAGATGCAACAAAGCAAGTCAAATCATAGGACAAATTTCACCAATTTTGAAATACCTACATGTCACCATAAACACTAAAAGAGCATTGCATAACACAATCTTTCTCCAAGCATTATGCTATCAGTGCCAAACATGGATGCTGACACTAAACAATAGAAGAAAAATAGTCACGACAGATGAAATCTCTACGCAGAATGTTATGATTATCAAGAAGAGACCAGTTTAGAAATAAAGACATTGGTAAAAAAGTTGGTACAACATCAAAGCTGAACTTCATCAAGAAACAACAAATTAAATGGTTCTGCGACGTAAGAAGACTTCCAACAGACAGTGTACCTCAAAGAGCAATGCTATCCCGATACATTGGATACAAGCAAGAAGGCTGTCCACGCAAAAGGTGTCCCTCAGAAATAACAGAGGCAGTGAAAAACACTATTTATGAAGCTCACATAAAAGACAGTTCTAAAAAATCTAATTTTATCCTGACATTGTGAGACATAACAGGATTAGAGAAAAGAAAGAAGCTCATGCATCATTTTGCTTCAGATTTCTGATATTTCAATAGAAACAAATGATGTCAATACAATTTTTGTATCAGGGATATCACAGGAGTTTTCAGAATAAATGGGGAAAACAACACTAGGCAGGGGCACTAGATTGTCCCCCTGATTTACTCCCAAGGACTTTTCCATAAATGAATGATCCTACAAGGTGGTGGAGGATTGAAACCAGTTTTGACATTTATTAAAACTATTATTTGAGACTATGAACTTACTTATTTTTGTACCCACACTCCTTAGGTCTTGAAACTGTATGCATGGGAAGAGGCTTTCAAGAATCGAATCTGTGCAATACGTAAGAAAGAACTGTCAGCCATTTTCAAGTATGATTTGTTACGTTTCTTCCTCACTTTTGCATGGACAGCGGCAGTTGGTTGGGTAAGTGCTAACTAAATATGCAGACAGTTATCAAAACAACTTCATGTAAAAATAATTGGGCTAAGTTTTTAGAAAGATTTAGTCAACATTTCATTTATTGAGTTGGTGAAAATAACAGTGCAGAAGTGATTAAGTCAGTCAAAATAACAATGCACCAAGTGATTAACTCTTTCCACGCTTTAAGCCGCACACTGCACCACGGCGGAAGTCCATTGCACGACATTAGCCGCACACTGCACCATAGAGTTGCTTCCCTTATAAGAAGTCTTTCTAATTCTACTTCTACTGTTTTACTTATACTACTTTTTAACTTTGCTATTCTATTGGGTTGTCCAGTTTTCTTCAATTTAGTATATAATAATATATATATGTTTATTTATTGACGAGTAGTTGCGATCGTTTTATTTTAAAAATGTTTTTTTACTTTCCTTGAATTAACTGCTTAAAATTGAGGAAATAACTGCGTGTGGAAAGAGTTAAGTCAGTCAAAAATAACAGTGGACTAAGTGATTGAGTTAGTCAAAATAACAGTGGACTAAGTGATTGAGTTATTCAAAATAACAGTGGACTAAGTGATTGAGTTATTCAAAATAACAGTAAACTAAGTGATTGAGTTAGTCAAAAATAACAGTGGACTAAGTGATTGAGTTAGTCAAAATAACAGTGGACTAAGTGATTGAGTTATTCAAAATAACAGTGGACTAAGTGATTGAGTTATTCAAAATAACAGTAAACTAAGTGATTGAGTTAGTCAAAATAATAATGCACCAAGTGATTAAGTCAGTCAAAATAACAGTGGACTAAGTGATTAAGTCAGTCAAAATAACAGTGGACTAAGTGATTAAGTCAGTCAAAATAACAGTGAACTAACTTCTTTGATTCAGTAAGTACAGTTTCACAGTATGATGATTCAGAAAAGGACATTGCAAAAATCAAGAAAGCAAGTCAAAATTTCACCATGACAACAAAATCTGGAAAGCCAAAGTATAAAATCTTAAAATGAAACTTAAAATATTAGAAGCAGTGTCCTGGTAGTTTATTTTTTTGTTAGTTTAGTCGTCAGATCATCATCCCTGCATATCAAACCAATTAGTCCATAAGGGCTCCGATCTCCCCCTCAGTTTGTCTCTCAGCGTGTGGTGACTAACGACACCATTTCTTTGTTGATTTACTATTCTTCTTTGATTACCAGCATAGTGTTCTTGTCTGGCTACACCACATTAGACTTGAAATTCTTGCAGTCTGGTTAGTGTTGTAGTTTCACCACTATTACCTGAATCATGTACACATCCTGTCTCCCTTAGGGAATTTATAATATCAGCCTGGTCCATTGCTCGCTCACTTTTTACTGCAGCCATACCTGCAAGCCTATCGACATGCTCATTTCCCCTTATTCCAGCATGACCTGGCCCAAAGATTAAACATTTTTAAACCTCCATTTAAGACCTCCATAGTTAATTAAAGTTGTGATATTGTTTCTGATTGGTGGATTCATTATATTTGTTCTGATTGGTTATGTTAATTTTTATTCTGGTTTATTTGCAGATGATTTTCTTTACATTTCTGACACATGTGCTCATTGATGAAAGCCACCATCTCACAGCATCAACAGTGTTTGTCACTATGAGCTACTTCATATACATACGAAAATCATCCAATTGTTTGGCCTCCGTTATAGACTTAATCATATCTGTAAGCAATATTTACGTAGTTGTTATAAACTGGGTCCGTGTTTGGAAGAGATTTAGCACCTATGTGTCTATCCGGAGTGTAATGAAGTCAGTTCAGTAACCAATAAACAATGTGTCAGTGTATCTCGGTGCTTCCTGTACAGGATTTAAACACCAAATGTTTGAGGTTACAATTATCTATACAGGGATTCCTAGTAGAGCCTTAGACGTAGGGAAATATGGGAACAAAGCAGTGCCAGGGTCATTCAGTTAGCACTGACCAAGACCATACTCTACCTTCTGTGGTGATCCTGAAACAGATTACTGCATTCCAATCTGGTAAAGTGAGTAAGGATAGAAGGGAAGCTACCATGCGATTAGGTAGTGTAAGTGCAGCCGCATATGGTATGATATCTGTTTGTATTACAGATAAGCAGAACCTCAAAGTAGATTCACTTGAACAAGTCTCCTGGCCATTGTCTTGAGATGGATAGTTGGCACAGAAGTTGTGGAAGTAACTGAGATACTAGTTATGGAGATTGTCCAACAAATTGTCTAAAGATGTGAAAGCATGCCACTCAGTGTCAATCGGGTTGGTCATACCAGAACTGCCTGGTCTTGGCGATACTATGTTAATGTTCCTGAACTGCTACCTAGAAGGCAAAACAGTAATATAAGACAATAGAGGCTGGTCCTGTTGATAAAATCATATCTGTCTGGTATTAATACGAGGTAAAAATAAAAGGTAAATATATCTCTTACCTAGTTTCAGAGCCCAGTGTTTATTTGGATACTGGTCAGTGGGACATATGCCTAGTCCTGTTAATGATCAAACCTACTCTATTCCAAGAGTGTTGTACAAAGCACAAACTGCTGTAACAATTCTAGACATCTCTGGAAATATACACATTTGAACTGAGCGACATGGTCCAGATTTGAACCCACAACCTTCAGTATACAAAATAAACATCTTAACCACTTCACAACAGAGACTGCCCTTACATAATAAATTTATCATAATTTTGACTTACTGTTTTGTCCCTCAGGGTGTCAACTCTGCTGAGAGAGTGGCTAAGTTCCTTGTGCTAAAGGAGATTCATAAGGAACCTGTGGTGTTGCAGTTTAAGGAAGACACAGTTTCACAGAGTACGTACTTACAGATAGACATATTATATGTTAGCTCAAATCGTTCTTTTCTCTAATTCTGTTTTGCCTCACAGCGTCAGGATAAGAAGAGATTTCTAGAACAGGCTTATGTGTGCACTTCATAAACAGTGTTTTTCACTGCCTTTGTTATCTCTGAGGTCCACCTTTTGTGTGGATGGTCTTTTGTGGATTGTCTATATATATCGAAGGTTGAGTGTAATGAATCACCAACATGTTTTGTTCAAATCAGATCAAGTACCATCTCCACATTGAAGGTTGACTATAATGGTTTTATTCCCCCAAACCTGTACGGCATTTTCACTCTTTTTCTCATATTTAGATTAAGGAAGGTGTTCTAGAGTATTTTTGGCTACATACCCAGAAGAACCTAGCAGCTCATGTTGATATGCTATGCCATGGGTAGTGGAGACTCCAGCTCAGATATAGTCTATGGGTGGCCGCTGCAGTATCTTCCCTAGCTCTAGAGCAGTAGGTGCTTTAGAAACACTAATTATAAACTATTCTTTTAGATTAACATAGATATTTTGTTGATATCAAACGATATAAGAAAACTAGTCACAACAGACATGAAGAGTCTATGCAGAATACCAATTTCGAAATGAAGACTTCAGGAAAAAAAGTGGGTACAACATGGAGATGGTACTCTCCTTCTCAAACAAACCACAGAATCCCAAATTAAGGGGGGATTCGGGTCTTGAAAATCAAGAATCTATTTTCGTTGTTTTCATATTAATATAAAATTTGTATAAGCATTTTGAAAGAGTATGACTTAGAATAGTAGAAAAAATTAGTAAAAAAAAATGTCAAAGTGTTGCCATGGAAACAATACAAAATGGCGGCCAAAAACAAAATTTCAAATCCTAAGGCTCTGAATCTAATGAATGTAAATGAATTCTGTTTTCACTCTAAGGTCTGCAATTGTAATATCTAAAATATTACACATGATTTTTAGGATATATTAAATATTTAATTTTTAAATAAATTTTTGGGTAAAAATTCCCTCAAAATTTGGTCAAAAAAGCTGTTTTTGGAGGGTGTGTTTACACAAAAATTCATAAAAATGTAATATTTAATATATCCTAAAAAGAATGTGTAATTTTGTAGATATTACAATTGCTCACCTTAGAGTGAAAACAGAATTCATTTATATTCATTAACTTCAGAGCCTTAGGAATTTGAAATTTTGTGCTTGGCGGCCATTTTGTATTGTTTCCATGGCAACGGGTTGACTTTTTTTTTTTTTACTAATTTTTTTCTACTATTCTAAGTCATAATTTTTCAAAATTGTTATACAAATTCTACATTAATACCAAAGCAACGAAAAAGTGTCAAGACCAGTCCTAAATGAGAAAATCTACAACTAGAGGAAAACTTAACTATCTAGGCTAGGTGTAAACTTTGATCATCGCTTGACATGGAAGTCACAAAAGAGAAAACATATTCCAAGTAAGGCCTAGGATGAGAATGAAGAATAAAACTTGCAGGCTCAACATGGGAAGCAAATGAGAGTGCTAAAATGGCTATATTCTAGACCATAGATTCCCAAACTTTTTCGACCCACCGCCTACTTTGCACATCATAAACTTTGTAACGCCCCCCTCCACATAACAGTTTGCCAACGCCCCTACCACATATATAAATGCTCTATTTTCTCTTTGACATAGAAAATTGATATATATTTCTGTCATATATAGTCTATTATCAAATGATTATATACATGAAATAGAAAATTGATGAAAAAGGGTCGGGTAAGACGGGCATAAAATAAATTCAAATTCAAATTTTAAATGTTCAGTCAATCTCAAAATCCCGAAAATAATTTATTTTAAAATATTTATTACTAATTTCTTCTTTAAGGAATCACCAACTCCTAATCGCCCGAACACTCTCCAAATTCTTCTGAACCCCTATCGCCCCCTAGAATGCTTCGGCGTCCACTGTGGGGTGGTACCGCCCACTTTGGGAAACGCTGTTCTAGATCAATCCTAGAATCTAGAATAGAGTATCAAGAAAATACCAATTTCGAAATGAAGACCAGGAAAAAAAGTGTGTACAACGTCAGTACTGAATTTCAGCAAGAAACAACAAATGAAATGGTTCAGCCACATAATCAGATTACCATCAGACGTCAAAGAGCAATGCATTTCAGATACAAGACAGAAGGTTGTCTACACAAAAGGTGAATGAATCACAGAAATAACAAGCAGTGAAAGACACCATGTGCAAAGTGCACCTAGAGTCTGTCTTGAAATCTCTTCTTATCCTGATGATGTGAGACAATATAGGTTTAGAGAAAAGAAGAAGATATATTTTCTAACATGTTTTCTTCTCTCTGCGTAACTTATTACTTTCTGCTTTCTTGCTCCAAGCACAGACACACTACAGGGTGTTCAACTTAAAAGCAGCCCGTGAATGGAGCTAATCTGGCATATATGTATGGAAATGAGAAGGTTCAGTTATGACATAGTATAGGTCAAGGTTGTGTGACGGTGTGTAATTGTAGTGCAAGAAGGGGCGATGAACAAATGTGACGTAGGGCGAGCTAGTCAGAACCAGTTTAAATAGTAAACAAACACAACTCAATGTGTACCTGGCAAGTTTCGAATTGTCAATGGGGCTGCAATTATCTTGAACACCCTGTATAAGAATCTATTTCTATTCTCATTTCAGACAGTGTTATATCAATATCAAATGGTTCATTTGCTTGGTCAGCCGCTAATCCACCAGTCTTGAAGAAGTAAGCAGAACATTGTTAGTCTGATATCCTTAGGTAGTAAGTGTATTAGTGGATTGACTGGTAGTTTTGTTAGTTGATTAATGTGTTTGTTTGTTAGTTACTTACTTCATTAGTTAAGTAGCATGCACACTAGCCAAAAAATCCCAGCCTAACTTCATACCACAATGCACAGAACCATTCTTAGTTAGTTATTGATGAACTATCTCAACGTGATCATTACTCTTGGAAGAGAATGTAGAGATTGGGGCAAAATGAAGGCTTATCTCGCAGTTAAGCAGCTGATAGAAGATAATGCAAGGGATGATGATGTTGTTGTATATACTGATGGGTCCGTTCAACGTGGTGAGAAATCCGGCTGGGGTTTCTTGGCTTATGCGCATGGTAGGGTTGTTGTAGAGCAAAGTGGGGCATACAGGACAACTACTTCTAGTATGAGGATGGAGGTTGAGGCCGTTACTGCTGCCCTCCATTGGATTTCTGGGACTTCATTTACTGGGGCAGTTGTTGTCTCTGACTCTCAGTCGATGCTTCACAAGATCCAGAAGGGCAGGTTTCGGTATGAGTGGATGTTGTCTATAGAAGTTTCTAACCTCCAGCGGCTTACGTGGATATACTGTCCTGGGCATGCGGGTGTTTACGGTAATGAGAGAGCAGACAGGCTTGCATCAACAGCATCGATTGTTGGGGAGTTGAAGATGGATAAGGGGATATTCTTCGGTCTCTTCGCGACTCTTTATTGGATGAGGACACTAAAATCGATGTTGAATCGATCAAGCGATTTAAGCAGTTTGGAGTTACCCGTTGTTCAAGTCGAACTGGATGCCTGAGAGGCAGAGTGAGAGGTGTGTTTAATCAGCGAGCCACAGGAACCATCAGTATGCATACTCTTCGATATCTGTTGGGGAGACTGAGCACCTATGGGTCTGCCCGAGTGCAATGACGTCAGTTTAGTAACCAATAACCAATAGTTAGTTATATAGTTTGTTATTTCATTATTTAGTTAAACTTTTTAGCTAGTTATTTCATTATTTGGTAAAGTAACAGAACTGATATCAGTGCGCACTGAGCTATCCTATAGGTGCTCATTCCCTTTCTGTAAATGTTGAAGAGTATGCATTGCTGATAATTTAAGCTGTTCACAGATACATGCATCTCATTAGTTTTAGCAGATATTTCTGCTGAATTATTCCACATTTGATGCCAAACTTCTCCATTCTCAAGATTACATTTTTGTCAGTGACTGAGCCACATGATCATATTTTTTTTAGATAGTCATCTGAATCAATTACTTAGTCACACGATCACATCCTCACTAATGATTGAGTCATCATCATTGAAAGTTGTTCCTGGATAGACCTTACTATATAACTCCTATCCAGATCAAATGTGCCTGCTACCTGTGTTTATGAACACAATATAACCACCTGTGCTGTTTGTCAGTTATCAGTTATATGAGGTCAGGAAAATAAATGAAAAGAAAACAGCATGCACAGTGTTCTCCTTCTCAAACAAACCACAGAATCCCAAATTAATCCTAAATGAGAAAAATCTACAACTAGAGGAAAAGCTTAACTATCTAGGCTAGGTGTAAACTTTGATCATCGCTTGACATGGAAGTCACAAAAAGAGAAAAACATATTCCAAGTAAGGCCTAGGATGAGAATGAAGAATAAAACTTGCAGGCTCAACATGGGAAGCAAATGAGAGTGCTAAAATGGCTATATTCTAGACCAATCCTAGAATCTAGAATTCCAGCATGGACAATGACAGCCAAGTCAAATTTTAAAAACTAAGCTACAGAACCAAACACAAAGATTCATAACAGGGGCATGAAGTCAACACCTATTACAAAACTAGGAAAAAATGTAGAAGACTCACAGATCGCCAGAAGTACTAAAGAAAAAAAATGTGTTTGGAAGATGTCTGAAACTGAGAAAATTTGAAGAAACAATTAAAATGAAATTAATATGAAAGCAGAGACTAATATTACTACATCAACTACAAAGCCAGTGCATTAAAAACTAGCATGCATAAATGTTGCTCAATGTTAGCGGCCGCCATGATTCTCAGCATGGATAGTGTGTTGCGAACCTTGGCAATAACTTTGTCGATAGAGTCCCTAAATCATAGACTGTGATCAAACTTCACACCCAAATAGCTCATAGACGCTTTTCGAGTGATTGTATGTCCGTCTATTTTGACATTTGATGTTTCATAATTTACAGTGTGATTATTTGAGCTGTTTAACTCAGAAACCATCATGATGTAGGATCATAGACATGTACTGGGGGACATTGATCACCTGTGAATCTCTGCATAAAATTCTGTATAGTTAGATCAATAACCAATCTGGATTTTTATTGCTATAAATGTGGACATTGTTCCTTGAAAAATAGATGTTGTGTCGATCCAGCGATTTAAGCAGTTTGGAGTTACCCGCTGTACAAGTAGAACTGGATGCCTGAGGGGCAGAGTGAAAGGTGTGTTTAATCAGCAAGCCACAGGAACCATCAGTATGCATACTCTTTGGTATCTGTTGGGGGAGACTGAGCACCTATCGGTCTTCCCGGAGTGCAATGTAGTCAGTTTGAAAATGAAAATCGTGGCATATCCTTTACAGGACGTAGCCATCAACCTCAGTCAACGAGTCGTTTATTTTCTAGGCACCACTTATACATTCAGTAGTTTGCCATTGCTTTCTGAACGGTGAGGTCTATTTTTACCTTTTGTAAAATTCCACGGAAATGAATTTGCTTCCAAACTTGCCCACCGTGGGGTTTGAACCAGGTGCGCTTGAGTTTGTGATCGAGCTCACTATCGCTTGAGCTGTAGTCAGTTTAACTCAGTTTGAGTAGTCAGTTTAGCAACCAATAACCAATTGTTTCTGAAATAATTTCTTGTTGTTCTTCTGCATTAGTTTAGACATTCCCAAAGGAAGTCTTGTGGCTGTAGTAGGCATGGTTGGATGTGGCAAGTCCTCATTGCTGTCAGCTGTATTGGGGGAGATGATTGCTCAGAATGGCAGCATTCAGAAAAAGGTGAGATTGAAGAATACACTTGCAGGTCTTAGTTTAGAAAATTAGCTGTAACACTGAGACTATCAGAAGCCTGAAAGTAATTAAGCACCAATATGG
This sequence comes from Arion vulgaris, assembly GCA_020796225.1. NCBI lineage: Eukaryota > Metazoa > Mollusca > Gastropoda > Stylommatophora > Arionidae > Arion > Arion vulgaris. Next base: position 63,656,831 of record CM036761.1, on the reverse strand, counting down.
TTAGAACAGCAGTGTATATACAACTATCTCATTTCTTCATTTAAGTTGATCTCTTAACTCCAAGTATACACACAATAAAACCACATTTTCACACTCTGATCTTTATAATAAAGAAAGAACACTGCTGTCCTGAAAGAACTGAATGTTAAAGAGAATTGGCTGATAAACAACATACTATACAGAAAAATTACATACTTTGGTCACATCAAGCGTCACGATGGCCTGGAAAGAACAATACTAGAGGGCAGCGTCCCAGGACGCAGAGGCAGACCAAGAAGAAGATGGCTACAAGATATTAAAGAAACCATGAATATGACTATCAACGAAGTGGGTGAACTGGCTAGAGACAGAGTGAATTTCAGATGTGCTGCAAAGAGAGCAACATCCTATAAATGATACGCACCTTGATGATGATGATCTTTATAATATAAATTGTAATGGACGGTGCTCTGATCAATTCTAGTATAACTTTCTAATGTTAAGCACTAGAGCACTATTTCTTAGATCAGAATGTGCAAAGTTGAAAGTCCAATTTTAGAAATTCATCTACTGCATTCTACAAAGAATTTCACACAAGTAACATGAAATGGATCTTGTGAAGTTTTGTTTCTATTTAGTGTTTCTGGTTCGTGAGGTTTCTTATCAAAACATTGCTACTACCAGAATGGTTTGTCAGATGGCTTGTTGTATTGTAAGAGTTAATTTGGTGGGGAATCTGAAACTCTAACCAGACTGCAGAACATTACACATTTCTACAAATTGTCACTATTTTCAAAATTACATTGAGGATCCGCCCGAGAGGTTACCGGGGACCAAGTTAGGAGGTGTAAAGAATAGTACCACTGTTATCTCCCACGCATGTCATAAGATGCAACTAAGGAGGTTGGTTGTGGGGCTAGCTACCCCACACCATAAAAAAAACTAGATAGCTAAAGAAACCACAACCAAGAAAATTCATAGCTTGCCACCCAAGGAAGAAGAAGGACCTGGCAAGGAGGGAAACGGAGTGCAAGAAAATGGGAAGAGAGATCTGGAAAAGATGGCCTTGGAATGCCTTGGTTGCTGCCTATGCCTCCCTACGAGCGAAGGGTGAGAAGAAGAAGACATTGTGAACCATCACCTCTGTTACAACGTTTATACACTGCTGTTGAGATCTGCCAATGTAAGAAAGAGCCCACATAGTTATTCTCCAAAGTGCAGTGATGATGGCCCTAGCATCCAGATGCTGCTACCTCTAATGTACTTTTATTTTAAAACAATATTTCAGGGAACAGTAGCTTTTGTTCCACAAGAAGCATGGATACAGAATGACTCTCTGCGCAACAATATTCTATTTGGTTCTAGCTTCAAAGAGGATGAGTACATGGAAGTGCTGCAGGCTTGTGCACTGACCTCTGACCTCAGCATTCTGCCTTCAGGGGATGAAACTGAAATTGGAGAAAAGGTGGATTACTTTGTGTTGTATGTTTATGTGTGGTGAGTGTGAGATAATGTGGTGAGTGGGTGTGTGAGTCAGTGTGTGTGAGTCATTGTGTATGGGGGGAGTGTGTGAGTCAGTGTGTGTGAGTCATTGTGTATGGGGGAGGTGTGAGTCAGTGTGTGTGGTGAGTGTGTGAAGTCAGCATGTGTGTGTGAGTCAGTGTGCATTTGTAGATTGGGTCAGTGTGTGTGGTGTGTATGTGTGAGTCATTGTGTATGTGGTGAGTGTGGGGGGAGTATCTGTGTGCGAATGTGGTGTGTGTGTTGTGATTAGCTGTGTGCATGGTGTGTGTGTGCCTGGTGAGCATGGGGTGAGGGTTTGTGTGTATTGAATGTGTATGTGTGTGCATGTGGTGAGTGTATAGCACCAGACACCTATGAGGATGTTTTGAGTTCCAGTTAGATATTCTTCCAATATGGATTTTACATTTCAACTTGAAGAATCTAGTATTATTTTCCATATATAACTAACTGTATCAAAGTGAAAAAGAAAATTGTTAATTTTATTTTTAGGGAATTAACTTAAGTGGTGGTCAGAAACAGAGAGTTAGTCTGGCTCGAGCTGTCTACCAGAGCAGTGATGTGTATCTCCTGGATGACCCTCTCAGTGCTGTCGACAGCCATGTTGGTCAGCACATTTTTAAACATGTCATTGGAAGAGATGGTTTATTGAAAGACAAGGTAAGCGTTAAATTGATACCATCTTTCTGAAGTCAGGACCATCTTTCCCTGACTGGTCATGTTGACTGTTTGTTTCTAGAATTTCTTCAATTTTGTCTACTTTGTTATTGCATTGAGAAGTGTGTTTGATAACATTGTGTCACAGCTTACAGTCAGTCTGTGATATTTGCTCCTTTTGACACAATGAGAGATCGGACATACTTGCATCAAAAGCATTGATTATTGGGGAGTCTAAGATGGATAAGGGGGATGTTTTTCAATCTCTTGGCGACCTACCGTGTAATTTCTAGTACGGATGAGGACACTAAAATTGACGTTGAATAAATCCAGTGATTTGAGGAGTTTGGAATTACACGTTGTACAAGTAGAGCTGGATGCTTGAGGGGCAGAGAGAGAAGTGTGTTTAACCAGCGAGCCACAAGAACCATCAATGCATACCCTTTGACATCTGTTGGGGGAGACTGACCACATATAGGTCTGCCTGGAGTTCTGTGATGTCAGCTCAGTAACCATTAACTTTTCAACACGAGTCCATTTTTAGCATTCTATTTTTGGGATCGATATGCCCTTCATGTTTTATCTCTGCTTGTCTAACAATTTTTAAAATCCATCAGATCATTATCATTGCACATTGAACAAGTCCAAAGATGTTCAATCTAATTTTCATTATATCCTTCAGCATACAGTGGCTGATGGTTCCATTCCTACCTTCGCTAATGAAACTTCTACTTTCTGTCTGGTGCTCATTTCTAACAATGCCATGTTTGACTCCCAAGTTCTCACAATCATGACAGGAATGCAGAACGCACATCATCACCTGAATCCTTTGTCCAGTCATTCTCCCTAACAGCAATCATGATTTCAGCGATGTCCATTGCTCTACAGCCTGCCACAAGTATGTGCTCATTCATTTCCCATGACTACCACATGCCCAGGTACAAAATGCTTCAGTAAATCCAAAATGGCAGGCTTTGGTATGAGTGGATGTCATCTATTAAAGTTTCTAACCTCCAGAGGCTTATGTGGATCTACTGTCTTCGGTATGCAGGTGTTTGCGACAATGAGAGAGTGGACAGGTTGTATCAACAGCATTGATTGTCAAAGTGTTGTAGATGGATTAGGGGGATGTTCTTTGTCTCTTAACGACTGCCTGTTAGATAAAGACACTAAAATAGATGTTGAATCGATCCAGCAATTTGAGTTTAGAGTTACCCATTGCACAAGTAGAACTGGATGCCTGAGAGGCAGAGTGAGGAGTGTGTTTAACCGGCGAGACCAGGTATGCATACCCTTCAACATCTGTTGGGGGAGACTGAGCACCTAAGGGTCTGCCAGGAGTGTAATGATCATGCTCAATTTTATAATGCCAGGTACAATGCCTAGCTGTTGAAACTATTAGGACATTGTTCAGTGTTAGCGTACCACAAGGTTTGAACTATAGTATATGTAGGTCTGTTTATTTTAGTATTATGTCCCCATAGGTAATAATCTGTACATACACTGTGACCAACTCCTTGGAAGTCAGTGTGGCTCAAAAACAGTGAGCGAGATGAGCACAAGTGAATCTTTCATTTCTCCAATCCTGTTTTGCCTCACAGCGTCAGGTCAAGAAGAGATTTCTAAACCAGGCCTTTGTGTGCGCTTGTAGATAGTGTCTTTCGTCGCCTCTGAGGTCCATCTTTTGCGTGACTGGCCTTTTGCTTTGTACCCATTGTATCGTAGCAGCATTACTCTTTGAGGTGCACTGTCTGTTGGTAATCTGTTTAAGTTGCAGAACCATTTAATTTGTTGTTTCTTGATGAGGTCTAGTACTGGCGTTGTACCCACTTTTTTCCTGATGTCTTAATTTCTCCCAGCATTCTGCATAGACACTTCATCTCTGTCATGACTAGTTTTCTTCTATCATTTGTTGTCAGTGACCAGGTTTGGCACTGGTAGCATAATGTGGGGAAAAAGATTGTGTTGAACATTGCTTTTTTTGTGTTCATGGAGGCATGTTTGAATTTTAAAATTGGCGTCATTTATCCTATCAATTTACTTTGTTGCTTGTGTGTTGAATTTCATTAGTTGTTCTTCCGTTTGCTGAAAAATGCTCCACAAGTATGTGAAGTCTTTACTTGTTTTAATGGGCTATTGTCGATGCAGATATTGGTAGTGCTTTCCTCTCTGGCGAATGTCATTACTTCTGTGAAGAAATGAATGAATGAATGCCAGCACAAGTGAATGGTATTACAATATTTGTGTTATCAAATTTTTACAGAATCATTATTAAGTAAGTGCTCCGTCACTTTAGGCTGCTAAAATGGATGACATATCTGTAGGGTCCAGATTCCATAAATATTTATTTTATTCCGTTGTCCTAATGTCAGAACCTTGTTTTGTGTAGAAATGTGTGTTTGAATGTGTATCTATGGATGCTAATCTGTACATATGTGTCTAGTGTTCTATTGTTATTACATTTTATGTTGTCTTTGATAAGGAAGAGAGCCGTATAGTTGTTAGTGAACTCTATACTAGTGGTCTGGGTGGGTATGGAATATTTTTCCCACCATAACGGCTCTCAGGTCTACCCAACCTCAATTGGGAACTAGGAAAAGTACTGTAGTAAAGGTTGACTACATCACACATCATGTGCCGACTGTCAATGAAAAATACAGGTCTAACACCGTATTACCCAATATACCTTGAGGTATGAAAAAGGGTTCCTTTACTTTACTTTGGTAAGGAAATTGGAAGATTTGCAATAGTATGTACAACAAATACTGCTTTATAGCAAACCTAGGTACTCAGTCTCTTACGTCAGATAGTGGAAGGGTTATTTATTCACAAAATAACTCTACTACACTTCAGGTAAACCTATAGGTGCTCATTTTATTTTAGTATATGGTGAGAAATTAGCGGCTCACATAATATGTTTAATGGCTTTCTTTATCAGATGCTACCCAGCTTTGACTGAAATGAATGTGAACAATAACTGAATTTGAGTTGTTTTAATTTGCAGACTCGAGTATTAGTCACACATGGTATCCACTGGTTACCAGAAGTTGACATTATCCTTGTTATGACTAATGGTCAATTAACTGAGCAGGGCTCACTAGATGATCTGATGACACACAATGGTCCCTTTGCTCAGTTTCTATCTCAGTATCTGTCCAAGAAGCAACATCAGCAGGCAGGAGAAGATGAAGTTACTAGTATTGGCAGCCCACATTCTGATGGTGGTCATGGAGACATTGGTTCTAATGGATCTTTGGATATGGAGCTGGATAATGGTAAAATTATCTTGTATATAGGTTACAAAAATGATAAATAATACAACTGTAATGTTAGGTAGATTTGAAGTGATAAGAAGTCCTCTTAGTGCTAGGCAATAGAACTTGGATATCAGGGGACCAGTTCTTTTTCTCCATATTCTAATCTTTCTCAACTAAAAGTAGTCCAATAGCATCTAATGGTGTAGTGGTGTGAAGTATTAGAGATCTCACAGTACTAGACTTTAGTATTTGGAAGTATGATGGTGAATTGTTGTCCTTGCTTATGAGTATGATACATAAGATCAAGACCAGTTTTGTGTGAAGGCAGTAAATACAACTATTGGAAAACATGACATTCCAGATGCTCACCATCATCTCTGTCCCAGGTCATTGTGGGTTGAAGGGAATGAGAGAGTGGATGCGCTTGTGATTGAGAATGGGCGTTCTATGAACAAAAATGACATTATCAATGCTCTAAGAGAAAACACACACACTGAGGATTTCAATCTTCTTCTTTTTTGCGTTCGTTCTTTACAACCAATTTTAATCACTCTTTGTGATATGTTTGATCTTTGCCAAGAACGTGTATACGTTGCACATTGGTTTGGTAGGCCCCTAAACGCATAGACTTCTACACGTTTAGGACACATGCATCTGGTTTCAGCCAAACCTCCTTAATCGCCTCTTACGACATGTGTGGCAGGTAACAGTGGCTCTATTCTTTACATCCTAAATTTGGGCCCTGGTAACCACTCGGGCAAGGATTTCAATGAAGCAGAAAAAGACATTCTCTATCTCGGTTGCACAAGCTAGGCATACTGATTGATGCGACAAGACGGGCAAACCATGCAAGACACCCCAGTAGATTCATCAACCAGCACAGATTGAGAGTTGCTAGTCTAAACACACTGAAAGACATGCTTGGGAGGAGATTAGAACAATTATGGACATGTCCTATGAAGATGATCCTAAAAAGAACGTCCTTGCTTGCTGATTTTCTTTTCTGACATGGCAAGCCAAGTTCCCAAATTTAATTTCAGTGTTCCTACACCAATATCTGGCTAGAAAATAGCACATACACCAAAAACAAATGAAGAAAAAATAGTTTCTATAGTATGCTTCACACTTTATTATATACAATATAAATTATTCATTTCATATTGAAAACATGAGCCAATTTATTTTTGGGTACAGCACTGCTTATGTATTAAAATAAATATAGCCTAATGCATTTCTGACATTGTAATTTGTGAAGTATAAAATAGCAACTATTTCACAAACAATATTTGGAATAGACAGTAGTTCTAGATCTACAACTGTGTTAGGTGAAATTAATGGCCAAACACATAAAAGTACTGTAGTTTCACAAAATATAATAACAATACACAGCAACCTTTAGAAGACCATTATCAAGCAAAGGATACAACAGATCTCTTCGTACATGATACACTACATACTTTTTATTTACGTGTTCCGCCATTGCTTCTTAGTTTTACTGCAGTTTTCCCTTATATTGATAATAGGTGAAATTCACAAACAGTAAAGTCAGTTCATTGCTAATAATTCATATTGTATTTCATCTGTGACCTGTTCTCACTGTATTGTGAAAGCATTTTTAGGTCTATAAAAGATATTCCTGAATAGCTGTGGAAGGACATATCATAAATAACCTGAGATACGCTGATGATACTGTCTTATTAGCAAGAAATAAAATGGAGCTACAGAAATTAGTTGATAAGGTTGTGACAGAAAGTAACAACAAAGGACTCAGTTTGAATATTAAGAAGACAGAAGTTATGATAATATCAAAAATGCAGATTTTGCCAAAATGCACCATCACAGTAAATGGGACTGATCTAAAACAAGTGCAGCAATTTAAATACCTCGGAGTCCTGGTAACAGCAGATGGCAGATGCCGGTCAGAAAAAAGAGCAGAATAGGACAAGCAAAAACATCATTCCCGAAAATGAGAAGCATTATCTGCAACAAGTCCTTGTCAATCCCGATCAGAATCCGAGTTATTCAGTGCTACATAGAACCAATACTGACATACGGATGCAAGTCATAGACAATGAACACACAGATTGAAAAATCTCTGAGGGCCACAGAAATGTGATCTTATAGAAGAATGATGAGAATCCCATGGACTGCTAAAATGACTAATGTTGAAGTGCTGAATGAGATCAAGACACAGAGAAAGTTTATCATCAATATAAGACAGAGGCAGTCATCATTTTTCGGACATGTGATTAGGAGGGAAGGTTTAGAACACATTGTGACAACCGGTAAAATCGAGGGTAGACGAGACAGGGAAGACAGAGAGAGAAAATGTTGGATAACCTGTCTTCATGGCATGGTAGAGTGTCAACATCTGAGTTTATAGCAAACACCAACGACAGAGATTTGTGGAGATACATGATCGCCAACGCCAGCCGGCACGGCACCTGATGATGATTCCATCTGTACAGTTATAGATTACACAGGTCTACAATTAATTTCTCTGTACCACTCTATCCTGGACCACTCGTTAAATCTCTTCAATTAAACTGAGTCTAATATGTCTCACCTCTCTCAGTAAAGTTCGTCAGTGGATAAGAATATTGATAAGTCTTGTTTTTTTTTAAATACTAGTTTAAAACATGTTTAAACTGAGACATGGCGCTTTCAACCTCAGAACAAATCTTTGTTGTTTATATCATTATGTGTTGGTCATACAAATAAAACAATATGATTGCACTCTGAACTCTTTGTGGAGAATCCAGTAACTCTACAGACGTCTGGTTAACAAAGAATAATATAATCTTCACTAAGATTAAACCTGTTTTAGAATAAACCTGGCTACTAGGAGAGAATAAACCATCACTTGCAATGTACTTCATAGTTGTTAGACAGCCATGACAGTATCCTACCTGAAGTAACGACTGCCCAACTCAAGCTATTTCACACCCTACATGATTGATTGATTGATTGATTGATTGATTGGACCATCATCATTGTACTTGGAGGGGTAATCATGTATACTCCGATCTCTTTCTTAAACATGAAGATCTCAGCGGCAGTGCATAAACTTTATAGCACCGTAGAAGATCCCAGATGTAATTTAGAAGATATAAATTAGAAACAAAAATTAAGTTATATACATATATTCTTCATCTCTCTCTCTGATACCAGAAACATGGATGTTCAATAGTTAGCAGACAAGATTGTAGATTTACAAAATAATTGATCTTATTTTATGGAAACTAAAGCCAAAAAAAATAAAGAAGTCTTAGAAAAATTAATAATCAAGAAAACTGTTAAAAGTGGAAGATCCACTATATAATGATAATGATAGTTTTACTGTCACAAACAGGAATGTCACAAAAAGGGTTGAAAAAGTAATAATGGAAGTGCAAATAATGCCATACCCTACAACAACAAATCAGAGCAATGTTCTGGGATTTGAGTTTAAAATCTAATAAGTTTGAAAAACATTTTTCTTTTCTCCAATCCTGTTTTGCCTCACAGCATCAGGTCAAGAAGAGATTTCTAAAATGGGCCTTTGTGTGCGCTTCATAGATAATGTCTTTCATCGCTCTAATATCTCTGAAGTTCATCTTTTACATGGCCTGCCTTTTGCTTTGTACCCATTGTATCGGAGCAGCATTGCTCTTTGAGGTGCACTGTCTGTTGGTAATCTGCTCGTGTTGCCGAAGCATTTAATTTGTTGTTTCTTGTTGAAGTTTAGTACTGATGTTGTACTCATTGCAATGTTGACAGAAACATTGCACATAAATGATAAAGAACTGACTAGTACATGGGAAAGAGGGAAAAATTATAATCTCTCATGGACTGAAAAAACTTGGACATCAATTTTGACAATTTAACTCTTTCCACGCTTTCCACCGTACACTGCTCCGCAGCGGGAAATCTGTTGAAAGCCATTCACCGTACACTGCGCCATTAGAGTTGATTCCCTTATAAGAAGTCTTTCCAGTTTTACTTCTACTATTTTACTTCTATTACTTTTTGAACCTTGTTATTCTAATAGGTTGTCCAGTTTTCTTAAAATTAGTATATAATAAGATATATATATATATGTTTATTTATTGACGAGTAGTTATGATATTTTTTACCTCCTTGAATTAACTGTTTAAAAATTGAGGAAATAACTGCGAGCAGAAAGAGTTAAGACTAACCCTCGTTATCTTTTATATTTGCAGAAATTATACGCAAGGACATATTTGAGAGATTGGTTATGTCTTGTTATCTTTTATATTTGCAGAAATTATCCGCAAGGCCAAATTTGAGAGATTAGTTATGTCTTGTTATCTTTTATATTTGCAGAAATTACCGCAAGGTCATATTTGAGAGATTTGTTATGTTTTGTTATCTTTTAATTTGCAGAAATTACCCGCAAGGTCATATTTGAGAGATTTGTTATGTTTTGTTATCTTTTAATTTGCAGAAATTACCCGCAAGGTCTTATTTGAGAGATTAGTTATGTCTTGTTATCTTTTAATTTGCAGAAATTACCCGCAAGGTCATATTTGAGAGATTTGTTATGTCTTGTTATCTTTTAATTTGCAGAAATTACCCGCAAGGTCATATTTGAGAGATTTGTTATGTTTTGTTATCTTTTAATTTGCAGAAATTACCCGCAAGGTCATATTTGAGAGATTAGTTATGTCTTGTTATCTTTTATATTTGCAGAAATTACCCGCAAGGTCATATTTGAGAGATTTGTTATGTCTTGTTATCTTTTAATTTGCAGAAATTACCCGCAAGGTCATATTTGAGAGATTAGTTATGTCTTGTTATCTTTTATTTTGCAGAAATTACCCGCAAGGTCATATTTGAGAGATTAGTTATGTCTTGTTATCTTTTATATTTGCAGAAATTACCCGCAAGGTCATATTTGAGAGATTGTTGTCAATTGAATCACATAAATCTGACCCAGTTGAAATGGGAGACATGGAGTCAGTAGGCGGTACAAGGTTGGCTCAATAAAGTTTTGTTGTTGAAACATATGTACATATAATTGGAGATATCCATTATTAACAAGTCAGAAATGGCTTGTAGGTTAACAGGTCAGAAGGTTGTGTTATCACCTTGGCTGTCCACGACCACAAAGATTTGATGATCTCAATTTATTGTGACAAACTCACATCTGACACAACTAACTTGTTTAATATTTTTTATTCTCATCAGAAACATCAGTCATACAGAAGACATATTGGAAACAAAATTAAACAAACAGTTAAGTGTTCAAGACAAAGAGAAGGATGATGGTGATGAATCAAAAAGATTGATAGAGGATGAAGAGTTAGCAGTAGGACGGGTAAGTTGAATGTACACATTTATTGATTTGTCTTGAGATCACTCTCTTTAGCTTGTTATGCCCTTGGCATTTAGGGCATCAACAAACGCACACCATTCTTCTCTATTTGTGCAGTGGCATCATGGCCTTTCTCTGTATTGTGTTTGTTCCAACTATGATTCATTTCTTTCAGTTCTTGCTCTATCGTTCTCCTCCAGGTTGTCTTGGGTCTTCCACGTTTCGTTACCCTCTAGAGTCCATCTCAGTGCAGTTTTCGTGTCAGAGCCAGTCTCCATGCGCATCACATGCCCGATCCATCTCCAGTGACGTCTTCGGATGATGGTGCTCATATTCTCTTGTTGACATTGTGTAAGCAGTTCTTGGTTAGAGATAGTATTTGGCCAGAACACACGTAAGATTATTCGCAGACAAGCTGTATGAAAGGTGGAGAGTTTGGACATATCTTGTTCTGTCATTCTCCAGCATTCCAACTGTATAGCAAAATTGATAGCACGCAGCTGCTGTATATATTAGTCTTGGTTCTAATGCTGTATTGGGCTGTCTGATTTCAGGCTGTCTGAAAGATCATGAAAGCACTACGTCTCTTACTCAGTCTGCTTTTAATATCAGATTCAGCGCTCCTTCATTGCTGATAACACTTCCAAGATATGTGAAAGTAACAGTAACTGAGAGTAAGACTGTTATTAATGCAGTTGTGATTGATTTTAACAAAAGTGTACAGAATGCTGTGGTACCGAGGATTGGCTTCATAGCTATTTATGACCGCTCCATAAACATGGGAAGGATCCTAAACTGCTCAGCAGCTATCGCATACTCACCTTGCAAAATGTATATGGCAAATTACTAGAGAAGATAGTGGCCAGAAAGGTAATGTGTCACTTAGAGACTGACTACATCCTCCTTGACACTTTGGGTAGCTACCAGCCAAAGAAAGGGACATGGGACAATGCAGGCACGTTTGCATATGATGTTTATGAAGGTTTCCAATCCAAGCAAGAGACTGTTGCTGTACCCATGAACTTGGAGCATGCTTATAACAAGGTGAATTTTTCAATAATGATGCGCTCTTTGATTAAATGTGAAGTTAATTCTTGGCTGGTGAACTGGATAGCTGCTTCTTTAATGGAGAGAACCGTTGCACTACGTTTAGGAACATGGACTTCGAATCCTGCACATATATGCCCAGGATTACCCCAGGGTTCTCCTCTATCACCCGTGTTGTTTAATATTTACACAGCAAATGTAGCTAAAATTCAGCCAACCGGATTGGGTCGGACATTGACATTTGAAGATGATATCTTAATATATAGGACTGGGTCAGATAGACGAGAGATGGTTGACAACATTCAGAAAACATTGCATACCATCTCGGGTTGGTGTAGAGAGTTTCACTCTCAGGTAAATCCTGAAAAAGCGTGTATGTTGTGGTGCTCGTTGAATAATAACATAGTCAAGGCTGATCTACCCGGTGTAATCTTTGATGAACATACCATCGAGCGCAGAGACAGGCTGCACTATCTTGGACTAACCTTTGATTGTAGTCTATCTTTCAAACACCATGTTGAACAGACGATACAACATTGCAAGCATGGTCTTGTGGCTCTCAAAGTTATGGTAGCCGCACACCTTGAGCAGAGACTACTTGTCCTTTTGTTCGATCGACTGGTTATGTCCGTGGTAGATTACGGACTCGGAATTCTTACGATATCCAGATCACATTGTGAACGACTCGAACGGGTTCAGAATGAAGGTATGCGTATAGTCCTGGACTGCACTAGAGATGCCTCCATTGTGAAGATGAGATATATGCTTGGCCTTCTGTCACTATGCTCCCGTCATGCAATCGCCCAAACCAAGGCATATATGCGGGTTACTGTGGATTAGAGACATCCACTGCACAAGAACACTAATGATGTTAAGGGCATGAGAATCAAGCGCGGCATGTAGTGGATGGCCCAGGCTGAGAGAACAATTTGCCAGGTGGCTACGGTTGCGACACTACCAAAAGGGAAAGAATGGATCCCAACAGATGGTAGCATGACCAACTATCTCAACGTTATCATTACTCTTGGAAGAGAATGTAGAGATTGGGGCAACATGAAGGCTGATCTCACAGTTAAGCAGCTGATAGAAGATAATGCAAGGGATGAGGATGTTGTTGTATATACCGATGGGTAGGTTCAACGTGGTGAGAAGTCCGGATGGGGTTTCTTGGTTAATGCACATGGAAGGGTTGTTGCAAAGTGGGGCATACAGGACAACTACTTGTAGTATGAGGATGGAGATTGAGGCCGTTACTGCTGCCCTCCATTGAATCTCTGGGACTTCATTTACTGGGGTTGTTGTTGTATCTGACGCTCAGTCGATGCTTCACAAGATCCAAAAGGGTAGGTTTCGGCATGAGTGGATGTCATCTATAGCTGTTGAATCAATCAATTGATATAGGCAGTTTGGAGTTACCCGTTGTACAAGTCGAACTGGATGCCTGAGAGGCAGAGTGAGATGTGTGTTTAATCAGCGAGCCACGGAACCATCAGTATGCATACTCTTCAATATCTGTTGGGGAAGACTGAGCACCTATGGGTCTGCCCAGAGTGCAGTGACATCAGTTTAGTAACCAAAAACCAATAGCAAAGCTCATTTCAAGGTCTTCTTAAGTTGTCTTCTCTTTCTTGAATCCTTTGCATTCCACTTCAATGCCTGCTTTGATATTCGTTGATAATTTCTCCTCAAGGTGTGTCCAACATATCTCCATCTTCTCTTTCTTATAACATTTATCACTGGTGGTTGACCAGACATTTCTCTGATTTTATCACGTCTCCTGAATTCGTTCCATTTTATGTACTTTTCGCAGAATTCTATTTTCAAATGCATTCAACTTGTTTTCTATATCTTTAGTCATTTTCCAACTCTTGTTGGCATATGTTAGGATTGATACAACATTTGAATTGAAAATTCGTAATTTAGTTTTAATACTATATAACTTACAGTTCCTATAAATTCCCAAGTCATCATATATCAGTTATTAATACATTTATGACAGATTTATTTACCACAGCCCTTTGTCCATCAGCGAAAGCTTTCTGTCTAAACTACTTTTACAATCGTATATATGACAGATTTATAAGTTGTTGTCCTTTGTTTAACAGGTGAAATGGTCAGTCTACACATCATTTATTAAATCTGTTGGCTATGTTTCCATGGTGACGTTGGCCTTGCTGTATTTCGGTTTTTACTGCTTCGACCTGATGGCAGGATTTTGGTTGACATTCTGGGTGGACAATCCAATCCTAAACAACAAGAGTGTGTCGGCAGATAGTCCTCTTCGCGAGCAGGAAAACGCATATTATATAGGAATCTATTGTCTCTGGGGTGTTCTGGGAAGTAAGTTTCTACTGCCATGTTTAGTTGAAGTCTTGAGTGTCCTTTGTGATACTTCACCACAATAATCTAATTTTCTATATAAAGTTTTAGGTTGAAAGGTTAAAGGCCACTTAAAGACCACAAATTAGTAAGAATTTAATTAGTTAAACAAATTAGTAAGAATTTAATCACATAAACAAATTAGTAAGAATTTAATCAGCTAAACAAATTAATAAGAATTTAATCAGATAAACAAGTTAGTAAGAATTTAATCAGTTAAACAAATTAATAAGAATTTAATCAGATAAACAAGTTAGTAAGAATTTAATCAGATAAACAAATTAGTAAGAATTTAATCAGTTAAACAAATTTTGTTTTCATTTTATCACTTTTTAAAAGTTAATTTACTTGTCTTCTCTTGTGACTATGAATTTATTGCTAGACTTTTCATCTTTTATCATTGTCTTTACATCACTCAAAATATAATCTTTTGTCATTGTATCACACAGATTATCATCTTTTGGACGTATATCACATTATCATCTTTTATCATTATGCATATCTCACTCAGATTATCATCTCATGTCAATATCTTATCTCTCTCTGATTCTCACCTTTTGTCATTGTATCCCTCAGATTCTCATCTTTTGTCATTGTATCCCTCAGATTCTCAACTTTTGTCATTCTCTATATATCCCTCAGATTATCATATTTTGTCATCAGTGTATCACTTAGAATGTCATCCTTTGCAATACCTTTCCTCACTTCACATCACTTGAACTTCACATTTTTATCATATCTTTTTTCAGCAATATCAATCATTATCTACAGTAACTTGAAGGCTTGGCGTCATATACACTCTTGTCATATTATCCATGAGAAACTTATCACCAGTGTTCTTTCCAGTCCCATCCAGTTCTTTGATACAACACCAATTGGCAGATTACTTTCAAGGTCTGTATTATATCTTAGTAAATATAAATTTTAACACTGGTGTCTTTAATATATGGAACACGTTTTAAGCCATCATTAAATTCAACAAAGGTTGCAGAGAGAGGAATTCAGTGGCATTTGATGCAGACGTCAAGGCCATCTTTAATTAAATCAAGGCCTATGTTCTCTAAATGCAGGAGAGATTAGACCCATGCTCTCTAAATGCAGGAGAGATTAGACCCATGCTCTCTAAATGTAGGAGAGATTAGGCCCCCATATACTCTAACTGCAGGATAGATTAGGCCCCCATATTCTCTAAATGCAGGATAGATTAGGCCCCCATATTCTCTAACTGCAGGATAGATTAGGCCCCCATGTTCTCTAAATGTAGGAGAGATTAGGCCCCCATGTTCTTTAAATGCAGGAGAGATTAGGCCCCCATGTTCTCTAAATAGTTATCGTAAGTTATTGATAACATATTGAGCATCGTCTCTTGTTGCAATGAACAAGTATAGTTATCGTAAGTTATTGATAATAAAACAAAGCAAAAGAAAAAAGGCAGCAGGGATAGATGGTATAACAACAGAAATGTTACTTTCATGTAAAACAACAGCAATAACATGGCTGACCAGAAATTTTGTTAACATAGCTTGGGAGGCACAAGAAGCTCCAGATGACTGGCAGAGAGCTATTATAGTCCCAATATGGAAGAACAAAGGAGATAAAAGAGAGTGTGAAACATACAGGGGTATCTCTCTTTTGAGCCATATAGGAAAAATGTTTGCAAAAATATTGGAGCGAAGAGCAAGACATATATTAGAGCCCCAATTAAGCAATAGCCAGTTTGGGTTTAGGAGGGGTAAGAGCTGCACAGACGCAATATTTACACTAAGACAGATATGCGAACAAACAATTGAATACAATCAAAGTAAACAACTTATATTTATAGACCAAGAAAAGGCATTTGATAGAGTAAACAGGTGCAAACTATGGAAGATCCTTGAAGAATATGGCGTCCAGGGACAACTATTAGGTAATATCATGGCCTTATATCAAGATAGCCAGAGTACAGTAAGAACAACAGAAGGAATGACCGACTGGTTCTCCATTACATCAGATGTTAGACAAGGTTGTGTCCTCTCACCACTACTCTTTATTGCATATATGGATAAAATAACTCAAGAGTCAAATTCAGATAATGATGAAATAAATGAACTGCTTTTTGCAGATGATCAGTGCCTGATACATCAAAATGAGCAAGATCTACAACATCATATTGACACCTTGAACAAAAATTGTATAAATCATGACATGAAAATCAACAACACTAAAACAGAAATAATGAATATGGGAAGAAAACATAATAATCTAGACATCCATGTCAATAGCACTAAAATAAACCAAGTGAAAGAATTCAAATACTTAGGAAGCATATTCACAGAAGACGGAAAACTGGATAGAGAGATAGAGGCTAGAGTACAAAAAGTAAATGCTGTAACCTACCAGCTAGCCCCTTTGTTAAAGCTCCCAAAAATTTCACAGGCAGCTAAGCAACAGATGATAAACAGCATTTTATACCTACTTTATGTTACCAGAGCCAAACATGGACAATGAGCAAAGCGCAGTCACAAAAATAACTACATGTGAAATGCATTGCCTGCAAAAAGTTACCAAAAACACCAGAAAAGACAGAGTCACCAACATCAGCATAAGAAAGAAAGTTGACACAGAACCTTGCTTGAATTACATTGAGAAACAAAGAATGAAGTGGTTTGGCCACTTAATAAGAATGCATCCATACTCCACAGTATACAGTCTTCTACAACAGAACATTGGAAAGAAGGCAAGAGGAAGACCACGAAAAAGATGGTTAGATGGCATAGCAGAATCCTGTCAAAGAGCAAAAATAACAATCACCCAAGCCACCAGAACAGCGCAAGACAAAAACAGAAAACCACGACACTGGGCAACAACCCGGTAGCAGTGTGACGACACTGGGCAACAACCCGGTAGCAGTGTGACGACACTGGGCAACATCCTGGTAGCAGTGTGATGACACTGGGCAACAACCCAGTAGCAGTGTGACGACACTGGGCAACAACCCGGTAGCAATGTGACGACACTGGGCAACAACCCGGTAGCAGTGTGATGACACTGGGCAACAACCCGGTAGCAGTGTGACGACACTGGGCAACAACCCGTAGCAGTGTGACGACAAAAGAAGAAGAAGATTGATAACATAACATGAAACATTCTTCTAATTCATCCACAGATTTTCCAAGGATATATCAGTAGTGGATACTACTCTACTCTTGTGGATGGAGATCTGGATAAATGCAGTCTCTGCCATCATTACAGCTATCGTAGCCATTGTTATCAATATCCCAATTTTTATAGCAGCAGTTATTCCTGTTGTCATATTGTTTTATATCATTGAGGTATTTGATGTTTGTAGTTTCTTAATCATATTATATAACATTTTTACATTTTGTGAGTCTCAGACACTGGAACGAGTCCGATAATTTGGAGTTAAATCTGGACATGCTAGGCAGTGTCGTCTTTGTGGTAGAGAGAGAAGGTATACTAATCAACTTCTCATGGGTATGGTGAGTAAATGGACTTTAGGATGGCTGCTGCAGCAAAGGACAGAACATTCATGGAAATGCCCAATATGCCATGACGTCGATCGCATAACATAAGATAACATTTTTACATTAAAGATTAACTGTAATAGATTCTCTAACATTTTCTATCAAAGTACTGTAGTTTAACAAAGTACAAAAACAACATACAACAACGTTTCAACCAAAATGCCTTTATCAAGAAAGTATACAAAAGAAGCGAAGAAATTCAGACTTCCTATACATCCGTTTAGATCTGTTAGGGGTTTATTGTCTGACTGTATATGTTATGTCTGCCGTAGAGGAAGTAGTAGAGTATTATAAATGATATCTTTATACCAACACTGTAATACCAGTGCGCTGACTTGGCACTGACAAAAGAATGAGAAGGGAAAAAATTTCCAACAGTGAAATAAGATGCTTTAGGAAAGCGGTAAATAAAACAAGAAGAAACCATATAAGAAATGAAGAAATTAGAAGAACAGTCAGAACAACACCTGCTATTAGATTCATTGAAAAACAGATACTCAAATGGTTTGACCACTTTGTGAGAATAAACCCGACTACATCAGTTGCAAGAGCATCCAACCGGAAAATGGGATCATCAAGAGGAAGGAGCAGACTAAGAAAAAGATGGATTGATGGAGTTACAGACATCTTAAAACTCCACAATATCACAGCATATCAAGCGACCAAGCATGCACTATCTCAGAAACCGATCATCAGTTAGAAATGCAATGCCTAACGGCAAAAATCAGAGAAGGACCCACACAAAAATACTGCTTGATTTTAAATTTTGTCTTTGTTGTATAGTTTTACTGCAGTTTTCCTTATTACAAATAGTAAACAATCTGATTTTTGTGCATGAGAAAGACTAAGAGACAGATGAATAAATGATGATTGCCAATAGCAATGTTGATCAACGTGCTGCGTCAGTGACAACTGCATGGACATTCCGTTCTTCAAGGCCAGCTTGGACCACAAAATTGTTGGTGTGCACTCTGTACAGTAAACCCTGCTACTTTACTTGGGGATTTTAATTTCAAGTACATCTGAAGTCAGAGTAAGACTTGTCTGAATGGTGAG
This sequence comes from Arion vulgaris, assembly GCA_020796225.1. NCBI lineage: Eukaryota > Metazoa > Mollusca > Gastropoda > Stylommatophora > Arionidae > Arion > Arion vulgaris. The sequence goes on along the minus strand of CM036761.1, from coordinate 63,638,094 downwards.
GGACACTAGTGATAAGGAAAGCAAGTCTTCACACAAAAATCAGTAAGAGGTGCCATATTAGGTGCCATGACTATTCCTGAATTGGTAGCTGTAAAAAAATATGAGGAAGACTAAGAGATAAATTAACAGACAACATTTTCTGTATTCTCTTTATGTTCTGTTATAATGCATTAGACTTTCACAAGAAATTTCTATTGTTGTCGTCTACTAATTGCTTCCCTCGTCAGGTCACAATCTTTCAACTCTCTTTCCATAATTCTTCACTACATTTCCATAGAAATGCAGACCTTCTTTTCCCATCATAGACAACATTATACAACTATTACAAAAGTAGAAGATCTTGCAATAGTGCAGGAGGAAGACAAGAAACAGATGGATAGATAACATTAGAATATGAGGAAGACAAGAAACAGATGGATAGACAACATTAGGACATGAGGAAGACAAGAAACAGATGGATAGACAACATTAGGACATGAGGAAGACAAGAAACAGATGGATAGACAACATTAGAACATGAGGAAGACAAGAAACAGATGATTAGACAACATTATGACATGAGGAAGACAAGAAACAGGTGGATAGACAACATTATGACATGAGGAAGACAAGAAACAGGTGGATAGATAACATTATGACATGAGGAAGACAAGAAACAGATGATTAGATAACATTATGACATGAGGAAGACAAGAAACAGGTGGATAGATAACATTATGACATGAGGAAGACAAGAAACAGATGATTAGATAACATTATGACATGAGGAAGACAAGAAACAGATGATTAGACAACATTATGACATGAGGAAGACAAGAAACAGGTGGATAGACAACATTATGACATGAGGAAGACAAGAAACAGGTGGATAGACAACATTATGACATGAGGAAGACAAGAAACAGATGGATAGACAACATTATGACATGAGGAAGACAAGAAACAGATGGATAGACAACATTAGGACATGAGGAAGACAAGAAACAGGTGGATAGACAACATTAGGACATGAGGAAGACAAGAAACAGGTGGATAGATAACATTAGGACATGAGGAAGACAAGAAACAGGTGGATAGACAACATTAGGACATGAGGAAGACAAGAAACAGATGGATAGATAACATTAGGACATAGAGAAGACAAGAAACAGGTGGATAGACAACATTAGGACATGAGGAAGACAAGAAACAGGTGGATAGATAACATTAGAACATGAGGAAGACAAGAACCAGATGATTAGACAACATTATGACATGAGGAAGACAAGAAACAGATGATTAGACAACATTATGACATGAGGAAGACAAGAAACAGATGATTAGACAACATTATGACATGAGGAAGACAAGAGGCGACTGAGGTAGGGTACTAAGAAAGCTACCTAGTAAATAAAAGCATCACAGAAAAAGGATGTGCTGGCCTACTTTTAGGCGCATAACTGACACAATGTAAAATTGCGCTTAAACTCGCATCACATACAAATCACAACAAGTGGTTAACAAGTGGTCGATATGTAGCATTTGAAGAAGAAGATCTGAATTTAGAGCATGAGGAAGACTAAGACAGAGATGGATATACAACACTACAAAAATACTACAACAATCTGATTTGAGAATAACCAATACAGTACATGACACAGATATGAAAACAGAGATCTTGTATTACATGTTTATATTTTCTCTGTCAACTATTCCCAGAGATTTTACCTGCCAACCTCCAGCCAACTTAGACGACTGGAGAGAAAGTTGCAGGCACCCATTTTTAGCCATGCTAGTGAGACATTTGCTGGAACCTCTGTCATTCGAGCTTTAGGAGAGGAGGACAGGTTTATTAGAACTGCAGAAGAAAAAATAGATTTCTGTCAGAAGATAAAGTTTGCTAGCTTTGCCTGCGAGAGGTAAGTTTCATGTTTTCTATTTAATGAGTTATCTTGCAATTGTGAGCTATATGGAATAAGTATATTTCATATATGTGCTTTTGAATATAAGTGTTACAGAAGAGTCCTTCATATATATTGGACAGAGATGAGAACAAATAGATCTATCCAGAAAGAACTCAAAATCAAAGAAAATTGGCTGATCATACAAATAAGAAAGAGACAATTGAGATATTTTGGACATATAAAAAGACATGAAGGGCTGGAGAAGACCATCATGGAAGGAGGCATACCAGAAAAGTGAAGAAAAGAAAGACCACAGAGAAGATGGATTCAGGATGTAACTGATAGTTTGAACATGACGGCTGCAGAGGCAGGACATCTGGCCTATGAGAGAGAGAAATTCCAGAGGTCTGTTGGGGTGGCAAAGTTCTGCTCAGTACAAGCTATTTGATGATGATGGAATAAGTATCCTATTTACTAAGTTTACTGTGCATTTGTAAGCTTTTCTTTTTACTGTCCAACTAGTGATATTATACATTATGTCATAACTTTCAACTTCAACATGCCTCAGTGTGTTTTTAGAGAATCCCAGCCACCTGTGTGTTGCCAGGGCTTGCAAGGGAAGCAAAGAATAGTAACGCTGCAACCTACAAGGTATGTCACAAGAGGTGACTGATTTAGGGTCCTAGAAAAGTTGCCATAGTAAATAAAAAGAATTGCAGAAATGGGATGTGCTGGTCTACTTGTAGGTGCATAACTGGCACAATGTAAAATTGTTCTTAGGCTCAGATCACTTACAGATCACACAGAGTGGTTAACAAGTGATCGATATGGAGTGTTCGCAAAGTTCCCTCCTAAGTATAATACGGCCTAGTTAGTGACATCATACACTGCCACATTAAGCCAAACCATTCAACTTTTTTTGCGATATGTCAATCTTATGTATCATTGCATGTTCTTACAGCTGCCATTTCATCACTATAAAGTTGGCTTATGATCTGTATTAAACGTAATGAAAATTTAATTTCTTGTTCTACACAATCAAATGCATTTGTTCAATGAGACTGTATAATGACTGACTGTACACAAAATGAAATATATACAATTTTTAAACCAGCTTAACTAACTCACAACTTGGTGAAGAAAGCAGGTAAAGTGTTGACAATAGCCACACTGACATACACATCTCTGCAGGAATAAACTTTCCAACTTTCTTGATGCCAGAGTTTAGCATTCTCCAGTTTTTCCTATGACACACAAACAAACAATCAGTTTTATAATTAAGATAACATCAAGTTGGTAAATATGTAACATTTGGTTAGAGTGTACCACTATGAGAGGGAATAGAAATTGTCAAAGATCTCTGTCACAACCAACCTTGATCTTGGTTCTCAATGACATGTCACATGATGATGGTCATTGTTATATAAGTAATGAGCTCCAGCCGGTGCTATGGAGCTTGTGATCAATTGACTGATCCTCCAATCTTTCAAACGCAATGTTGAACAAACGATACAATGTTGCAAGTATGGTCTTGTGGCTCTCAAGTTTATGGTAGACACATACCTTGAGCAGAGACTACTTCTTTTGTTTGATCAACTGGTTCTGTCCATGGTAAATTACATAAAAGTTTCTAACCTCTAGTGGCTTACTGTTCTTGGCATGCCGGTGTTTGCAACAATGAGAGAGCAGACAGAATTGCACCAACAGCATCGATTGTTGCGGAGTTGAAAATGGATAAGGGGGTTGTTTTTCTGTCTCTTCTCAACTGCCTGTTGGATGAAGATACTAAAATATATGTTGAATTGATCCAGCTATTTAAACAGTTTGGAGTTACCTGTGGTACAAGTAGAACTTGATGCATGAGGGGCAGAATGAAGAGTGTGTTTAACCAGTAAGCCACGGAAACCATCAGTATGTATACTCTTCTATATCTGTTGGGGAAGACTGAGCACCTATAGGTCTGCTCAGAGTGCAATGATGTCAGTTTAGTAACCAATATCTGGTAATAATCTGATACATATGATGAAAGTAAGAAAACTAATCAAATGTTATTGACTGTTTTATATACTGATCTTCATACCTGGATTCTTACAGGTGGTTGTCTATCCGCCTTGGTCTGCTCAGTGACTTACTAGTTCTAGTTACTGGACTGCTGGCTGTTACCTACAGAGATGACCTCTCTCCAGGAATGACTGGTCTTACTTTAAGCCTGGTCCTGATTGTAAGTTTTACCACAAGTCATAGTTTTACTATTGAAACCTTACTGAGTCATAGACAATACAAGTAACAATAAAACAACAGCCTTCGCTGTATAGTATTTACAATTAAAGTTCATATTCTTATTATTATCATGCGCTCGATCAGTTACTGGTGCAGAAATTGGTACCATCATGTCTCATGGTGTCTTCGTTAGCTCTTTATTTTAAAAGATTCAGTTTTCTTCTCTATTACTTGTATAGTCTAAGTCCATGCTTCATGAGTTCTTCCTGGGGCCATTGTTGTCTGAATGCATCAGTTCTGTATATATATATAAAACATCCTGTAGTCAGTATTATTTGTCCATCAACTCATCTTTGAAGATGTTCTAAAAGGGTCAAAGCCAAAGGATTGACTTCATTGCACCAGATTTACCTTATTTGGCTCGGCCCCTCTCCACAGAAATGGCATGCCATCTGTCAAGAGTAATGCACAAAGCATGAACTCTGTAGCTCCTACTCAAATCCTAGGGTCTCTGAAAAAAAATACGCTGGTGAACAGAACATGGTGTCTCATTTACATTGATATTGCGATCTTATGCTGTCATAACATAAAATGTGCTTGTTCAATGTATGTTCATGTAGAAGACATGATGCAGTATTTCATCACTAATTATCACATTTAGTTCAACCACTAACAAATTAAAAGTCACAGAAGAAGTTTACATAAAAGAGAAAATGTAGATGATCTTGCAATAGTTACATTTGAAATTACTACTAGACTATATTTTGTCACAAAGCTTCATTGCAGCTAAGCAATGAGTGCAATTTAAATGGCACAATGTTTAAATGTGAACTGCCTATAATTAAGATAGAAAAATTATCACAATACTGATATGATTCACTAGTTCTTTTAATTCTGAAATCACAATACAATAATATGAGACTTCTCAAGTAAATCTGAATAGTGTACGATAAAGATCGGTCCAGTCATTGATGCCGTCTATCTCAGACGAATGGTTCACTTTGGACAGCTAGATCTAGTGTGAGATATTTAATATTGTGGTTGATACTCGATGCAAAAGGCAACTGAAAGGCATAAACAATATTTGAAATATAAAAAGAAAATTAAACATTTTTTATTTCGGATTGCTTGATATCATTGACACAAGTAAAATGATGAAAAATATTCACAAGAATATCACAAAATGCACCGGTTGTTATGGACGCCGAAAGCAAACCGGCTTCGTTGCACAGAGAAATGGTAAGTTTTGTAGGTTAGAGACGTGTTGGAAGAGAGAAAAATGTTTCTAGTAATGAAAATGTACAATTTAAAGTAATCTTATAGTGCAGGTTGACACAAATATGCTGTTTATGAGTAGTACCCTGTGCGAAATTCACAAGGTTAAAAAAAATTGGTAGTGACCAGCGGAAAAAATATTAAATTTAAAATAGCCTCTACTTAACATATAATCATAGAATATTCCAGATCGGTAGAATATGTTAAAGTTGCACATAGAATTATCGGTTTTACTATATGAATGACACATATTTCATATGAAGCAATTGTTTACATGCCGTTTCATCGATTCGATCGAAAAAACACAATGGCTGACTTGTGTGAAATTTTTTACCGGCATGCTCTGTGCTGAAAAAGTTGTGCAAATAACTTAAAGATCGGTGTTGGTACACCGTGGGAACAATGCGGTCCAGATTCAAACTCATGACATTCAGAATGCAAAGCAAGGACTTAGCCACAGTGTCATCCTAATCCCAGCTTCATTTAGATGAATATTGTGTCTGTATAAAGATGTTCTTTAATATGTGACTCAACTATTGTGACATATTTATCTTCTGGACATGTCAGATCACAAGTAAGATACAACAACAAGTTAGGATTGCCAGCTTCATGGAGATGGATATGGTCTCTATAGAAAGAATATTACAGTATAGTGACCTACCTTCTGAGGTAAGTTCATTTTAAAAACTTTTCTGCAATAACCAATTGATGTCATTCATTATTAGAATGATTTTGTTAATGAATCAAATTGTTAACTTGTCCAGAGTTCATGCTAAATTGTATTTTTTTGGGGGGATAGATTCCATTATATTGTAGTTGTACTATAGCATCCATGTTAGATTGTATTTTTGTTTTATTATCCATGTCAAGCTCTACTTTTGTTTTATTATCCATGTCAAGTTCTACTTTTGTTTTATTATCCATGTCAAGTTCTACTTTTGTTTTATTATCCATGTCAAGTTCTACTTTTGTTTTATTATCCATGTCAAGCTCTACTTTTGTTTTATTATCCATTTCAAGCTCTACTTTTGTTTTATTATCCATGTGAAGTTCTACTTTTGTTATAGAACAAATGTTGTTGTACTTTTGTTGGTTAATGCACATGATAGGGTTGTTGCAGAGGGAAGTAGAACATACAGAACAACTACTTCTAGTATGAGGATGGAGGTTGAGGCTGTTACTGCTGCCCTTCATTGGCTCTCTGGGACTCCATTTACTGGAGCGGTTGTTGTATCTGATGCTCAGTCGATGCATCGCAGGATCCAAAAGGGCAGATTTTGGTATGAGTGGATGTCATCTATCAATGTATCTAACCTCCAAAGGCTTACATGGATCTATTGTCCTGAGCATCTGGTTTTTGCGGCAATAAGAGAGTGGACAGGCTTGCATCAACATCATCGATTGTTGGGCAGTTGAAGATGGATAAGGGGGATGTTCTTCAGTCTCTTCACGACTGCCTGTTGGATGAGGACACTAAAATCGATGTTGAATCGATCAAGCGATTTAGGCAGTTTGGAGTTACCCGTGTACAAGTAGAACTGGATGCCTGAGGGGCAGAGTGAGGAATGCAGGAACCATCAGTATGCATACTCTTTGATACCTGTTGGGAGGGGAGGGGCTGAGCACCTTTGGGTCTGCCCGGAGTGCAAAGACGTTGGTTCAGTAACGAATAAACAATAACTATAAAGTCCATGTTAAATTCTACTTTTGTTATATCTATCTCTAGCCTGTGATGCCCTTACTGCTTAGGACAACAACAAATGAAAACCATTCTGTTCATTTCTTGATCATCCTTTGTATTGTGTTCCAACTGTGATTCATGTCATTCAGTTCTTGTTCTGCTATTTTCCTCCAAGTGGTCTTCAGTCTTCCACATTTTTGTTTACCCTCTGGTGTCCATCTTGGTGCAGTTTTCGTGACAAAGATAGTCTCCATGCATATCACGTCTGACATATCTCCCCACCCAAGTGGTTACCGGGACCCAAATTTGGGGTGTAAAGAATAGAACCACTGTTACCTACTACACATGTCGTAAAAAGCGAATTAGGAGGTTTGGCTGAAATCGGATGCACGTGTCCGCTAGGAATGCTAACCCGAAACAAATGCTTGCAGAAAACGGATGCACCAGGCCATAAGGCGCTTAACATGGTGCAATGACCCCTCACAATGTGGAATGGGATAACGGATTCTACGGTCGCCAATCTGCCTTGGAGATTTAGCCATACAGTAAGAATGTCAGACCTACCATCACAAGGGTGGCCAAAACTCACAGCGGAAAAGGTCGGCGCAAATGGGGAAGCAGAAATCATAGGAATTATATCCTACAGAACTGCCCCAGTATGCTCTCCTCTTCTTTCTTCTTCTTTGCGTTCGTTCTTTACGACCAATTTTAATCACTCTTTGTGATATGTTTGATCTTTGCCAAGAATGTGTATACATTGCACATTGGTTTGGTAGGCCCCTAAACACATAGACTTCTACACGTTTAGGACATGTGCATCCGATTTCAGCCAAACCTGCTTAGTCGTCTCTTACGACATGCGTGGCAGGTAACAGTGGTTCTATTCTTTACACCCCAAATTTGGGCCCGGTAACCACTCGGGCGGCCCCCAGTATGCAAACTTGAAAAAAGAGGTGGTCCACTTACACTAGCTTCCAAGACGAACTGTATGATGTGGCTGATAATCTGAGGCAGATGACTGTCTTTATTAGACAATTGAAAATCCCAATCTAGTGAGAACGCAGAAGAAGAAGAAGATATATCTCCAGCATCTCTTTTGAATGATAGTGCTCATATTCTCTTGCTGAGGATGTATTAACAGTTCTTGGTTAGAGATAATTTATTTTACTAGACTTCCGTAAGATCTTTTGCAGACAAGTTAAATGGAAGGTGGAAAGTTCAGACATAATCTTATTCTTACATTCTCCAGTATCATGATTTATACAGTAAAGTTGGCAACATACAACTTTGTTGTATATTAATCTTGGTTCTAATGCTGTAATGGGCTGACTTCCTGACTGTCTTCTTCTTCGAATGCTCTCTTTCGACCAATTGTTAACCCCTTTTTGTGATTTGTATGTGATCTGAGCCTAAGAGCGGTTGTCGCAGTGACAGTTAGACCCTGGTCACCCTGACAGTTTGCGCCTACAGGTAGACCAGCACATCCCATTTCTGCAATTCTTTTTATTTACTATGGTAGCTTTTCTAGGACCCTACATCAGTCACCTCTTGTGGATTTCTACTCACAACCTTCAGAATAAAGGCAAACAGCTTGACCTCTTTGGCACAAAATCTCTATGTTCATGTTCTGTTGAAGGAGTTGGTGAAGGACAGTGGCAGGTTCAGTTATCAATATATCAGGTTTTCATTCCTTGTTTTGTCAACTTCCCAGTCATCCAGCTTAAAAATTGATACTCAGATTTGTCAACTTCCCAGTCATCCAGCTTAAAAATTGATACTCAGATTTGTTAAACTGATAAGACATTCAGATTTGTTAAAAGGAAAAGACACACTAGCTACTGTGTTAGTGCTCTACCATTAACACTTTCAGCTAGCTAAACCAAACTGGGAAACTATGGGTGGGGGCCTAATGAGTGCAGAGACATCACTTGTAGCCTGTATTTCTCGTTATTATTTTTTTAACAGCATAAGTTAAATTGTACTTTGTATGGTTTTAAATCACTAACTGTATTCATTCTCAGGCTCCTAGGCATCTCTCGTGTCCTGGCTACTCTGAGAAGTGGCCAACATCTGGCAACATCAGCTTCAGAAATATATGTGTTCGCTACAGATCTGGGCTCGACCTAGTTCTCAAAGATGTCAGCTTTGATGTACATGACGGAGAGAAGGTGAGCTGGAAGAATATAAACATGAATGAAAATTTCTACATGTTTATGAGACATTCCCACAACACATATTCCCAAGTTAAATATAAGTGATTGATTTTGTGTCTACCACATTGATATAGATTATTGAACCGCCTGTCGTCCGAGTGGCTACCGGGGCCCAAATTGGGGTGCAAGGAATAGAACCACTGTTACCTGCCACGCATGTCGTAAGAGGAGGCTAAGGAGGTTGGGCGTGGGCTAGCTACCCCACACCGTAAAAAACACTAGATGGCTACAGAACAGAGAGCAAACCGAGTAAATGCTGGCTGAAACCGGACACATCACCGAAGGATAAGCACCAGAGCTCCAAATGGTGCTGAAGATGTGACGTAAACACACTAATGCTAAAGCTGCATTAATCAGATTTCCATAGGAATAGAATTTATGGGGAGATCTGGTACATTGGTCTGGGCGGTGATCGCGAGAGAGAGAGAACCGCCTGTGTGTTGGCGGAGCAAAGAATAGTAACACTGCAACCTACAAGGCATTTTGTAAGAGGCGACTGAGGTAAGGGCATAAGGAAGCTACCGTAGTCAATAAAAAGCATAGCAAAAATTGGATGTGCCTTGTATGTGCTTAACTGGCACAACGTACAATTGCTCTTAGGCTCATATCACATGCAAATCACAAAGATTATTTTTGCCAGGCAGCAGCTTTCCAGCCTGCTCTTCTCAATTTTGAACTGCCAAGGATTCTTTTACATGCTCAACTTGAACACAGGACCTATGTTTTATCATCCATCTCCTTTAAGACTAGGAACTTGATCTCACCTACACGGAGATCAGGGATATCTGAGAAAATATTCTGATGGCTCCATGAGGGAGTGAGCTAAGTACCTTTGATGAATATGATGATGGTTATGGCATTGACTTTGTTGATTGTAATGTTGATTGTGATGGTAATGAAGGGATGATAGTTGGGTTATGATGATGATGGTAGAGATTATGATGATGATTGTGATAATTATTAGGGTGGTGGGGTTGATAACAATGAGAATGGTGATAACAATACTGATGGTGGTTGTGGTAGCGATGGCATTGATAATATTATTAGAATACTTTTGGTTGTGTGTCAACTCATTTATTCTCCATGCCTTATTTTCTTCAGATTGGCGTAGTAGGTAGAACTGGTGCTGGAAAATCTTCTCTGATGCTCTCGTTGTTCCGCTTGATCGAGCCCTGCCAGGGACAAATTGTAATCGATGACCTTGATATATCAAAGCTTGGACTCTATGAACTAAGACAGAAGTTAACGATTCTACCACAGGTTAGTGTAGACTTTAAAATAAATGACACTCGGAAGACAGTCTACAATAGACAGACCTGACATGAAGATCATTCTGTTCAGTGCCCCTATGACTTCCATGTTTAAGGATGAAAAAGAAGAAATCAATATGTTAAGGAATATGATAAACTGAGAACGATCTTCTGAATATATTGTCCATGAATATGTAATCATGAAAATAAAGGTATCAAGTGAGGCATGAGCCAGTAGTGACTCCTGCGAGAACTATCTCATCATCAAGTAGCTTGTCCTGAGCAGAACTTTGCCACCCCAACAGTCCTCCAGAATTTCTCTCTCTCATAGGCCAGATGTCCTTCCTCTGTACCCGTCATGTTCAAACCATCAGTTACATCCTGAATCCATCTTCTCTGTGGTCTTCCTCTTCTCTCTTTGCCGGTATGCCTCCTTCCATGATGGTCTTCTCCAGCCCTTCATGTCTTTTTTATATGTCCAAAATATCTTAATTTTCTCTTTCTGTCAAATCTATTATTCCTGAGAATTAATAACAATTCCTCTCATACCGTTATACGTTACATAGGGCCTGCAAGTAATTTCTCCGTACTGCTCTAACCTTGGCAACATCAGGCTGGCTGTATAAGGCAGGAGTAGCTTGTCACATTGTGCACATCCCAAATGACCTATTTAACTTTTATTTATGTACAAGGGCATGTGGAGTACAAGGCAATGAACATGCACATCACCTGGCTGATACAGCAGTGGCAGAGGAAGGATAACCATTGGATATTGATAGATGATTTTGAAAATATTTTAAAATCTCCATCCCTATCCATTGTGAAGGAAATGGAAGGGAAAATGGGAACTGTCAGACATGAACACTGTCTAGATTGCAGAAGCTTGGATTGAAAATTGGAGGGATCAGAAAGGAACAGCACAACAGGCATATGAGCAGGATCATCAATCAATATCAAACGGGTATGGTTAGTTGCTGGATACTATTGGGGATATTGCGAGGAGATGAGAGCACCTACAGACATGTCTGAAGTGCAATGAAGATATTCTAAACTGAAACTTTGTTCGAGACACTAGACATTAGATTGATCAACACAGAACGTTTGTGATTAGTTATCATAATCTGGTAATGATATTGGGAAGGAGATCAGAGCATTCTATAATGTTACTGTTGTGTTACATTCTATAATATGTTACTGTTTTGTTACATTCTATAATATGTTACTGTTTTGTTACATTCTATAATATTTTACTGTTGTGTTACATTCTATAATATGTTACTGTGTTGTTACATTCTATAATATGTTACTGTTTTGTTACATTCTATAATATGTTACTGTGTTGTTACATGCTATAATATGTTACTGTGTTGTTACATTCTATAATATGTTACTGTGTTGTTACATTCTATAATATGTTACTGTGTTGTTACATTCTATAATATGTTACTGTTGTGTTACATTCTATAATATGTTACTGTGTTGTTACATTCTATAATATGTTACTGTTGTGTTACATTCTATAATATGTTACTGTTGTGTTACATTCTATAATATGTTACTGTGTTGTTACATTCTATAATATGTTACTGTTGTGTTACATTCTATAATATGTTACTGTGTTGTTGCATTCTATAATATGTTACTGTGTTGTGACATTCTATAATATGTTACTGTTGTGTTACATTCTATAATATGTTACTGTGTTGTTACATTCTATAATATGTTACTGTTTTGTTACATTCTATAATATGTAACTGTGTTGTTACATTCTATAATATGTTACTGTTTTGTTACATTCTATAATATGTAACTGTTGTGTTACATTCTATAATATGGTACTGTTGTGTTACATTCTATAATATGTTACTGTTTTGTTACATTCTATAATATGTTACTGTTTTGTTACATTCTATAATATGTTACTGTTTTGTTACATTCTATAATATGTTACTGTTTTGTTACATTCTATAATATGGTACTGTTGTGTTACATTCTATAATATGTTACTGTTTTGTTACATTCTATAATATGGTACTGTTGTGTTACATTCTATAATATGTTACTGTTCTGTTACATTCTATAATAATATATTACTGTGGTTCAAACTCACAATAGAGGTACTCTGTATTTGCAGGATCCAGTACTTTTCACTGGCAGCCTGAGATCAAACTTTGATCCATTTGAAGAGTTTACAGATGGGGACATATGGAAGTCTATAGAACATTGTCATCTGAAGACATTTGTGGATAAATTTTCTGAAGGTCTGGACTTTTCTGTAGGAGAAGGAGGAGATAATTTGAGGTATGTCAGTCAACATAAGACAGAGTTATTGTTATTTGATTAATTTTGATTGTTTTGATTGAGAAGATTGTTTGGTAGTCTGTATAACTCAGTCGTTAGTTAACTTGCTTTTTATCTTCTTTGTTCATTTTATTTATTACCTCTCTGTATGAATGATGTTGTGAAGATTGTCTGTATAGCTCAGTCGTTAGTTAACTTGCTCCAACTTCAGAAGTACTTGTATTTTAGATCCCCAACTAAAGGATCCAGATTTCCTGCAGTTGTACCATGTGCCCACTGAGAATTTTTGGTTGCAGCTGCTGAACTTGAACCCCAGAATATCTACGGCATGAGATCATAAGCACAGCATGTTATCAACTTTGTTATCTGTTGTCACCTTAATGTTAGCGATAAATTGTAGTCCTATTGACTGATTAATTGCACCATTATCATTGCACTTCCATGAGTAACCATGTGTGCTCCGATCTCTTTCTTACACAGGAAGATCACCGTGCACAAACTTCATAAAACTGGCGTGTGTCCTCAGTGTAATTGTAAAGATGAGGATAATATGTTGTAGAAATTTTATTTTTGTAATCTTTCTAATTAATTTTGTCCTGACAGGGGCTATCCAGCCTGCAGTCTTATGTTTCATTGGAATGGGAATAAATAATAGAGATTCATTCATTATATTCTCTACAGCATTGGCCAGCGACAGCTTGTCTGTTTGGGTCGGGCTTTGCTACGTAAGACAAAGATTTTAGTTTTGGATGAAGCAACTGCAGCAGTGGATGTGGAGACAGATGATCTTATACAGAAAACTATACGGTCTGAGTTCAAATCTTGTACAGTGCTGACTATTGCTCATAGACTTAACACAATCATGGACTATGACAGGTATAGCTGTAGATTTTTTTGTTTTTATTTGTAAAGTCATCATTTCTGCTTACTTTCCTCTTGTTTATTTTTTTATTGTATCAAGTGTCTACGCAAAATGCACAAGTAACAAGAAGATACCAGCTTAGAAACAAAGACATTGGGGGGCTGTATAACATCAGTAAGCAGATTACCAACAGACATTGCGCCTCATCAATGTTACTCCGATACAGTGAATACAAAGTAGAAGGCTGTCCGCGCAAAAGGTGGACCTCAGAGATAACAGAGGCTGCAAAAAACACTGTTTATTAAGCGCACACAAAAGCCAGTTCTAGAAATCTCTTCTCATCCTGACACTGTGAGGCAAAACAGGATTACAGAAAAGAAAGAAAAAAGAATTAATCAGTTATATTAGAGCACTCAGGTGTAGTTTAGTGGTTAGAATAACAGCATAGTCAAGTGGTTAGGATGCTTGTGTAATCAAGTGGTTAGAGCGAGGCGTAATCAAGTGGTTAGAGCGAGGTGTAATCAAGTGGTTAGAATAACAGCATAGTCAAGTGGTTAGAGCAAGGTGTAATCAAGTGGTTAGAGCAAGGTGTAATCAAGTGGTTAGAGCAAGGTGTATTCAAGTGGTTAGAGCAAGGCGTAATCAAGTGGTTAGAGTGAGGTGTAATCAAGTGGTTAGAGCGGGGTGTATTCAAGTGGTTAGAGCGAGGTGTAATCAAGTGGTTAGGGTGCTGGTGTAGTTAGATGGAATATGTCAACAAATTATTTTTGTACTTTGTGAAACTATTCCCACTTTGTGTTTATGTAAAACATCCTTATTCTCATCGTTTAATAACAACTAAATGTTTTTTTATAATGAAGAAACTCATTATTAACTCTTCCACAGAATCTTGGTGCTGGATCAAGGCAGAGTTGTAGAGTTTGACCCTCCATCTGTGCTGCTGGAAAACAGTAGCTCCATGTTCTATCAAATGGTTTCAGAGTCAAATATTCTACACAGGTCACCTCATGAAGCATAGCTTGGTTATACATCTCAGACAAAGCATGGCACCTGTAGATCAGTATTGCTACATTAATAATAATTTGTTTCTTCAACACTTAAAAAACGAATACATTTATATGTTCTGTTTGTTTTAATGGAGTTACCTCCTCAATTGAACCTATGTTTATGTACTTTTTATTCAGTATATATATATGGAACTGCAGTAAAACTATTTGATTGGCAAAACACGTAATTACAAAGTACTGTAGTTTTACAAATTACAAAACAATGACAAAATACAGCAACGTTTCGACCAACAAGGCCTTTATCAAGCAAACGAACAAACAGGAGTGACAAATTAAAATGAAACACAAATGGACGACCAAATACAAACGTATCTATTATATATTAAAACAATAGTGACAGGAAATTACATACACCACACAAATAACTACTAAAACTTACCTAATACGTCACAACGAAGAGTTGCAGAGAAATGTCTAAATATTCAGTATATATATATATGGAACTGCAGTAAAACTATTTGATTGGCAAAACACGTAATTACAAAGTACTGTAGTTTTACAAATTACAAAAACAATGACAAAATACAGCAACGTTTCGACCAACAAGGCCTTAACGATTCAACCTACATTTAATAAAGAACATCTGTATTTCTAGTTACCTCCTCTATTCAATGCATTTTTATATCAGATTTTATTGGTTATTTCCTTTATTCAACCTAAGCATTGATTGTTTGTTTATTTAGAAAACATATCAAAGTTAATTTATGCACAAAGAGGTTCAATTAAATAATATGTAATATTGAACACATTTTTTTCTATAGAGATGATCATCTATAGTCTGTTCAACTAGTCATGCACACAGATAAAATTTTGTATCTTTGTAACCATTTGATTCAATAACTTGAAAACTTGCATGTGAACTACACATGTTCCTGACGCTACAAAATATTTTTGCCATTCAAACAATCATACCATTCTATAAGTTTCCTTCTTTGTGCTATACACTTAACACTTTTTCTGTAAAGATGATCATCTAGCTATTGTAAGATCAAAGTGTAGTGCCCAGAGATGATCATCTAGCTATTGTAAAATCAAAGTGTAGTGCCCAGAGATGATCATCTAGCTATTGTAAGATCAAAGTGTAGTGCCCAGAGATGATCATCTAGCTATTGTAAGATCAAAGTGTAGTGCCCAGAGATGATCATCTAACTATTGTAAGATCAAAGTGTAGTGCCCAGAGATGATCATCTAGCTATTGTAAGATCAAAGTGTAGTGCCCAGAGATGATCATCTAGCTATTGTAAGATCAAAGTGTAGTGCCCAGAGATGATCATCTAGCTATTGTAAGATCAAAGTGTAGTGCCCAGAGATGATCATCTAGCTATTGTAAGATCAAAGTGTAGTGCCCAGAGATGATCATCTAGCTATTGTAAGATCAAAGTGTAGTGCTCACTTGATAGCAGCCAAAGGATGGGAATCTTCATTAAATGACAAAATAAAACCACTTAAACAAACTCTGTGCATTCTCATTCGAAAGAATGACCTCAGAGTTTACACATTTTAAATGTCACTTTACTGAGTCCACCTGTTGTGTCACTTCCAGGTTGGGCCCAACTAAAACAAAAAGTTTTTGTTTTCTTAAAAAAGCAGAGCTGGGTCAGAATACTAAGGGCATGCATATTCCCAGTGGCAATGTATTCAGTGTGAAACATGGACATTTGGCAAGCAGTAGAAAAGCATAGATATGCTTTTTTAAAATAATTGTTACAGAAGAGTCTTCCATATTCATATGTTAGTGTTTTTTTAAGTAGTCATCCATATGTTAGTGTTTTTTGAAGTAGTCGTCCATATGTTAGTGTTTTTTTTAAGTAGCCGTCCATATGTTAGTTTTTTTAAATTCGTCACTCCTGTTGTTCGTTTGTTGATAAAGGCCTTGTTGGTCGAAACGTTGCTGTATATTGTCATTGTAATTTGTAAAACTACAGTACTTTGTGATTACGTGTTTCAACATTTGGCAAGCAGTAAAAAAGCATAGATGTGCTTTTTTTAAATAATTGTTACAGAAGAGTCTTCCATATTCTATGGACATAGAGGAGAACAAATAGATCTCTCTCTTGTTCGTTATTTTCAGCCATTTTTATCATTCTTATTGTGATATATAAACAGCCGTTGCCAAGAACGTGTTTCACATCACATTGTTCAATACCATTTGGAACTCTTGTGCTTATCCTTCGGTGAAGTGTCCGATTTCAACCAGCGTTTACTGGGTTCGCTCTCCGTCAGCCTTAGGCTGTCCCCAGCCAACCTACAAGGCAGCAGGTTGCTATTTTCTTTTAAGTTAGCGACCCTTAGACGACCTACCCTCCCGGGCTGTTGAGCGTCATCTGCCCAGAAAACCTGTCTTTTCTGGACTACTTGGTCTTCCTGTCGTCCAGTTTTGTGTACGGTTTACTCCGCTAGCCTTTGATTGTTCCCAATCAAACTACAAGGCAGCAGTAGTTCCTCTGAGCGGAAGCACGCACTGAATTCAGCCTCTGCTGGGCTTTCCAGTTTTTCTGCACATTTGGGTAGTTCGCTCAGCCCTCATGCCTGCAGCGCCGTGCATGTCTACCCACCGGTGGACCCACTCGTGCATCATCCGCATGCGTGCTCGCTCTTCACTGGTGCCTGCCCCACCATCTTCATCAGTTCTCACCGTGCTCACATTTATCATGCCTCTAGGCTGTCCAGACACGGGATTCAACTCAGGCCCTCACCTCAGGGCTCGAGTTTCGCTCCACGAGGGCCCACGTCTCTTCTCTGGATGCACCCCTCATCCCTTTATGGTTATCCGCTCAAATTTTTTCCATCGACCGGGAGAGACGTGCATTAATAGTCACTCTGGGATTCCGCTCATCTGTGTTACGGATCACATCCAACGTGACTACGTCTGCATCTCTACAACCACCAGAGTAGCTCTCCCTCGATCCCTACCCGCTTAGCCAGACAGGAACCAATGTCTGTTATCAAGCTCACCATGAGGAGGTGGGGTAGGGTCTTGATTAGTGCCAGCTCACTAATCCTGGCGCTGTGTTGTCACCATGCGCCTTTGACCCCAAAATAGATCTATTTAGAAAGAACTCAAAATCAAAGAAAACTGGCTGATGCTACAAATAATAGAAAAATTGAAGTATTTTAAACCAAAAAAAAAGGAAAGGTTGGAAAAGACCATTATAGAAGGAGGCATCCTGGCAAAGATGAAGATCACTAAGAACATGGATTCAAGATGTAACTAATGATTTGAACATGATGGCAACAAAGGGGCTTAGCTCTGCTCAAGACAAGCTATTTGATGATGTAACTATGTAGCCTTTTGTTGGTACCATGTTATTCTGTGTTTCTATTAATAATGTCTGTCAAAATTTAGTATGGGTAATATCCATGTTTCATCATGATACAATAATCCAAAAGTATGGATATATCCATGTTTCATCATGATACAACAATCCAAAAGTATGGATATATCCATGTTTCATCATGATACAACAATCCAAAAGTATGGATATATCCGTTTCATCATGATACAACAATCCAAAAGTATGGATATATCCATGTTTCATCATGATACAACAATCCAAAAGTATGGATATATCCGTGTTTCATCATGATATAATTACAAAAAAAGTATGGGTAATCTTTCCCAAGAAGAAAGATACAATTATGTTTCCTACTACCAACTTTTCTTTCATGATTTGTACACAAATGTGTAGGGAGTCTCTATATAAAAGTGGTTAAGATGTTTACCTGTCGTTCTGAAGGTTGTGAGTTCAAATCTTGAGTCACATGAAATTTTATCATGAGATCCCTAGAATTATTGCTGGAGCTACGGAGTTCGTGCAACACTCACTTTAGATGACATACCATTTCTGCTAACAGAGATTCTGCCATATGTGGTACAATCCGGTGCAATGAAGCCTTTATTAGACTTTTTTTTGTGCACAAAATGATTATTGCCTTTTTCATGTTGACCATGTTTTATTTTTTACATTTAAGATATACCAGTGACAAAATTTACAAATCATTTTTAATATATAAATAGTACAATTTTATGTTAAAATTATTGTTGAAATTAAAAGCTTATGAAAATGTTGTCAAGTCTTGTTCAGTCACTTATGTCTGAGACATCTTGGGAAACTTTTAATTTTTGGTCCAAGTATGTTGCAGAGGTTGTTATCTGCCCATGTTGTTTATACAACAAGCTCTTGATCTTCCTCATGCTGTTCTCAGACCAAGTTCATCTACTCTTATCTAGATTCTTTTCATGTCCTGTTTGAAAGATAAGAGATATCCAGTGCTGCCGTTCTGCCGTCTTTCTACTAATTGTTTTCCACTCTAGGCCATAATCTTTCAAGTCACCCAATGCAACAAAGGTACCTCTTACTTCTGTTTTCATAGCATAATATATAACACAACACAGTGTAGGTGAGATCAAGTTCCTAGTCCAATTGGAGATGGACGATAAAGTGTAGGTCCCATGTTCGAGTTGAGCACGTAAAAGAACCCTTGGCAGTTCCAAATTGAGAAGAGCAGGCTGAAACCCTTGGCAGTTCCAAATTGAGAAGAGCAGGCTGAAACCCTTGGCAGTTCCAAATTGAGAAGAGCAGGCTGAAACCCTTGGCAGTTCCAAATTGAGAAGAGCAGGCTGAAACCCTTGGCAGTTCCAAATTGAGAAGAGCAGGCTGAAACCCTTGGCAGTTCCAAATTGAGAAGAGCAGGCTGAAACCCTTGGCAGTTCCAAATTGAGAAGAGCAGGCTGTAATGGAAAGCCGCTGTCTGGGCAAAATCATCAGGAAAATTTAAAAATAGTTTTAAAATATTTTCACCGTCTTCTAAATTACATCAGGGATCTTCGCAGGTGCTACAGTGTCTGTGCACAGCCACCGAGATCTTCCTGTGTAAGAAAGATATTGGAGCACACATGGTTACTCACCAAAGTGCAATGATGATGTTCCTATCACTGATTCAATCAAACACAATATATTTTACAAGAATAGGTAGTCAACCCATTCTCCAACCCCCAACCTGGAAGTCACATTTATCTGCCCTCTATCCTTTAACCTGTCTTGACATGGGTGTCGCTACCAGAAGCAAAGATCTGTAATCATAGCTTTCTAACATGGGTGTCACTACCAGGAGCAAAGATCTGTAATCATAGCTTTCTAACATGGGTGTCACTACCAGGAGCAAAGATCTGTAAGCATAGCTTTCTGACATGGGTGTCGCTACCAGGAGCAAAGATCCAGTAATCATAGCTTTCTGACATGGTTGTCGCTACCAGAAGCAAAGATCTGTAATCATAGCTTTCTGACATGGGTGTCGCTACTAGGAGCAAAGATCTGTAATCATAGCTTTCTGACATGGGTGTCGCTACCAGGAGCAAAGATCTGTAATCATAGCTTTCTGACATGGGTGTCGCTACCAGGAGCAAAGATCTGTAATCATAGCTTTCTGACATGGATGTCGCTACCAGGAACAAAGATCTGTAATCATAGCTTTCTGACATGGATGTCGCTACCAGGAGCAAAGATCTGTAATCATAGCTTTCTGACATGGGTGTCGCTACTAGGAGCAAAGATCTGTAATCATAGCTTTCTGACATGGGTGTCGCTACTAGGAGCAAAGATCTGTAATCATAGCTTTCTGACATGGGTGTCGCTTCCAGGAGCAAAGATCCTGTAATCATAGTTTTCTGACATGGGTGTCGCTACCAGGAGCAAAGATCTGTAATCATAGCTTTCTGACATGGGTGTCGCTACCAGGAGCAAAGATCCAGTAATCATAGCTTTCTGACATGGTTGTCGCTACCAGAAGCAAAGATCTGTAATCATAGCTTTCTGACATGGGTGTCGCTACTAGGAGCAAAGATCTGTAATCATAGCTTTCTGACATGGGTGTCGCTACAAGGAGCAAAGATCTGTAATCATAGCTTTCTGACATGGGTGTCGCTTCCAGGAGCAAAGATCCTATAATCATAGTTTTCTGACATGGGTGTCGCTACCAGGAGCAAAGATCTGTAATCATAGCTTTCTGACATGGGTGTCGCTTCCAGGAGCAAAGATCCTGTAATCATAGTTTTCTGACATGGGTGTCGCTACCAGGAGCAAAGATCTGTAATCATAGCTTTCTGACATGGGTGTCGCTACCAGGAGCAAAGATCCAGTAATCATAGCTTTCTGACATGGTTGTCGCTACCAGAAGCAAAGATCTGTAATCATAGCTTTCTGACATGGGTGTCGCTACTAGGAGCAAAGATCTGTAATCATAGCTTTCTGACATGGTGTCGCTACTAGGAGCAAAGATCTGTAATCATAGCTTTCTGACATGGTTGTCGCTACCAGAAGCAAAGATCTGTAATCATAGCTTTCTGACATGGGTGTCGCTACTAGGAGCAAAGATCTGTAATCATAGCTTTCTGACATGGGTGTCGCTACTAGGAGCAAAGATCTGTAATCATAGCTTTCTGACATGGGTGTCGCTACTAGGAGCAAAGATCTGTAATCATAGCTTTCCAGATCATAGAGGTACTACACCAGCTCCTCAGCAGCAGCACAATGTAATCGACTTTGTTGGGAGCTCATTTATTAGAGGTCATATATATCTCTGAAGCTGGAGAAGGTGCGTCTGTATGGTGGGAAACACTGACAACAAGGAAAGCAGGCCTTCATGCAAAAATCAGTCAGATGCACAACCCTGATTCATAGCTGGTGAAGGTCACATATTGCTATTGGTCTGCCATGAACCAGCCTAATCTTAATTAACAACACATTTTGATGTAAAAACAAAAAAGTAAAGAGAACTGCCTCTCTTGATCACTTGAAACTACTTCAAGAAAAACAGTTTGTGATTATTTTATTAACAAGTGATTTTAATAACAGGAAAACACATAAATTATAAATAAATGAGTCCTTATAAAGAATATTTGAAGAACACAAATTACTACATACATTATGTGTTGTAGTACTGTTTCTACATTATCGATATACGTCAAGACTGCAGTAAAACTATGTAGCAATGGTGAGACACGTAAAAACAAAGTACTGTAGTTTTACAAAATCCTTTACTTGATAAAGGCTTTTTGGTCAAAACAGTGTTGTATATCGTTATTGTTTTTGTAAAATTACAGTACTTTGTATACATTTCGCCATTGTTTCCACAGAGAAGATAACAACAGATAGAAAATCTGCTCTAGTTAGTACAGTTGTAGTCAGCCCTACTATTCAACATTGTCTTAGATTGGGTGATGTGTAAAACAACTGAGGAAGATAAAGAGGTATCAGATGGGCTCTCACATTCACCCTGGAAGACCTAGATTTTGCAGATGACATCACACTTATATTTCACACACATAATGATATCCAGACTAACAACATCCTTAACATGTACAGCGCCAGATGGTTGGGTTGAAAAACAATCAGAAGAAAACAGAAATAATGACTCTGAACATCACCACTCCAGCACCAATCAAACTAGATGAAATAATGACTCTGAACATCACCACTCCAGCACCAATCAAACTAGAAGATAAAATCCATCCATATACAACTGCTTTCACATATCCTGAAAGTGTTATCAGCAACGAAGGAGGCACTGGATCTGACATTAAGAACAGACTGAGTAAGGCTTGAAATGCACTCATGACCCTTCAGACGTTCTGGAAACCATCCCAATACAGCAACGGAACCAAGATTAATATATACCACAACTATGTGCTATCAATTATACTATATGGATCAGAATACTGGAGAATGACAGAACAAAATATGTCCAAACTCTCCTCCTTCCAAATAACTTCTCTGTGAAAGATCTTATGTGTGTTATGGCCAAATACTATCTCTAAACAGGAACTACTTGCAGAGTGTCACCAAGAGAATATGAGCACCATCATCCAAAAAAGACGGATCGGACATGTGATACACATTGAGACTAACTCACGAAAACTGCACTGAGATGGACACCAGAGGGTAAATGAAAATTGGAATACCCAAAATGACGACAAGGAAATTAATCATAGCTGGAACGCAATACAGAGGATGACCAGGAATAAAGAAGAATGGTGTGCATTTGTTGCTACCCTAAGCACCAGGGGCATCACAGGCTAAAGAGAGAGATTTAATACAGTCTCCACAGAAAACAGAGAGAAAATCTATTCCTTGTAGCATGGTCACCACAGAGAATTTATATTCTATGTCGTACAATTTCCACAGAGAAGAAAACAACGGGAAAAAAAATATATTCCACGTAATGTTACCTTCAGACAAAAAAAAACGTGGTTAGCATCTCTGCACTGAAGAGAACTCCCATAGGTGCTCAGTCCATTCGGATATTTGAAAGTTTCTGCAACGAAGCACTTATGCGGTAGTTAGCGTCATCCCGGATTTGCAAAAACTCAATTTTAATTAGAGAATCGACTAAACTAGAAATTTATCATGGTACGTTATCAACTTCCTCCATGAAATAGAAGACTCCTAGCATTGCACCCTTTGCCACATCAAGTCAAGCAGAGCTGTGATTTGAAAGAATTCTCTGGAACATAATTCATTCAAATGTGTTGCCAAGGAATAGGCACCAAGTTCAAGGTGAAGAACGTGTACATGGAACCAAGCACATTGACAAGTTCATGGCCAAGAACATGTACACGGAACCAAGTATATTGAAAATGAGTGCAAACTCATACTAAGATCTGTCATCTGTGTATCGCCAGGGCTTTCAAGGGGAGCAAAGAATAGTAACACTGTGACCTACAAGGCATGTCGTAAGAGGTGACTATGGTAGGAGCCTAGGGAAACATCACAGAAATCGGATGTGCTGGCCTACTTGCAGGCGCATAACTGACACAACGTACAATCACTCTTAGGCTCAGATCACAAAAAATGACAAAGAGTGGTTTAACAAGTGCTTGTTATGGTGTGTTCAAAGAAGAAGAGGGTACTTAGATTATAAACAAACATTGGACAGTCTAAAACTGTTGGTATCTCCACAGAGCATGTCATAGAATGCTACTAGTGACAGTCATACATGCTTTTTTCTTTCATTCTCATATATTGTGTACTTCTCAGAGATGCCTCAATGTAACAACATTAATAAGAAAGTTTAAAACAGAGAGATGTGGCAGAAGCTAACACGAAGATCATCTTATCGATGCCTCCCACACAATATCAATGTTATGAAAATGAAAGAAAATTGAAGAATCCACACCAGCGCGTAAACAAAGGGATCAGACAAATTAAAATAAGGAATATCTCAGAATTTATTTGACAACATAAAAAAAACAAAAATTGTCATTAGGAACAAGTATGTCCTGTTACTATTAAGTTCAACACACACACACACAAAATTGTAATAAATTAACAATTAACTGTAAAGGCAATATCATAGCATTTTATGTTGTAAGGACATGAAGTATTACTAAGTCTTGGCAGTTTGATGTGACCAGTGCTCTTTCTTGATTAGTTTTCACCTCCATAACCCAATTAGCCAGGGTAGCGCCTGTAGCTCAAGCAGTAGTGAGATTGATCACAACTCAAGTGTACCTGGTTCAAACTTTGCGGCCGGCAGTTTGAAAGAAAATTTGTTCCTGGGGATTTTTACGAACAGTAAAAACAGATCTCACCGTTCAGAAAGCAATGGCAAACTACTGAATGTATAAATGGTGCCTCAAAAATTGACAACTCGTTTACTGTGGCTAATGGTGAAGTCCTGTAAAGGCTATGCCACAATTTTCATTTCAAACAAAGAATAGTGAAACAAATGCTAGACAATGCATATTAGACATAAAGATCAAACAAAGAATAGTTCAACAAATGCTAGACAATGCATATTAGACATAAAGATCAAACAAAGAATAGTTCAACAAATGCTAGACAATGCATATTAGACATAAAGATCAAACAAAGAATAGTTCAACAAATGCTAGACAATGCATATTAGACATAAAGATCAAACAAAGAATAGTGAAACAAATGCTAGACAATGCATATTAGACATAAAGATCAAACATAGATCAGTGAAACAAATGCTAGACAATGCATATTAGACATAAAGATCAAACAAAGAATAGTGAAACAAATGCTAGACAATGCATATTAGACATAAAGATCAAACATAGAATAGTGAAACAAATGCTAGACAATGCATATTAGACATAAAGATCAAACATAGAATAGTGAAACAAATGCTAGACAATGCATATTAGACATAAAGATCAAACATATAATAGTGAAACAAATGCTAGACAATGCATATTAGACATAAAGATCATACAGCAGAGAAGTATATTCAGAAAAAGGCAACTTGAAATCAAACACTGACCTCTATCCAAAGGGAGGTAGCATGTGGATATCCACAAGGATAGCATGTGTTAGCAAAAATGTTTAGGTAACCACCCAAAAAAAAGAAAGCCAGAATTGACTGTTTTTGTGAGAAGACTATTTCAACAGGTCAGTGTACTCTTCATCTTCGAGTTTCTCATGCTCAAAGTCTAGACAGAAAGATATGTTTCATTGATAAAACCAGTAATGATTCCCATTATATGTAAGATAACTAGGCACAGACATTAACTGTATAAGTAGATGTACTTCTTCTGTTTGTGTTCACCTGCTATGAATTCAGGCGCAGTCATTGCTCCTGGTATGTCACTTCTGATTTGTATTGAAGGCCTGCTTTCCTTATTATCAGTGTCCTCCAGCATACAGGTTTGTTTTCTCTGACTTCAGAGGTAACGCATATATCCTAAATACATTGTCAAGTATCTGCAACTGCTAAGAATGACATGTTCCATCTTTGGAGGTGGGTGGTGGTGGTGGGAAGAGAAGTTATGGAGTTTCCAGTTTCTTGCATGTTTTAATACTGTCAGACATCAAAGGTGTGAAGAGTAACCTACTCTTTGCATTTGAATCGGTGTATGTTCAACGAGCATGCCTTGGTGGTGATTTGAACATGCCCACATGCTGGTGAGCCCAGCGTCAGCTGCATCTATTAGAGGACGTGCTCTGTTAAAGGCTTCTGTAGGGTTATCTCATTAATAGTATAGAGTTTAACCACTGTAGACTGCGAGGGTTCAAGTTGGCTGAGTGCCCTAACCACTCAACTACACCAACACTCTATTACACCAATGCTCAAGCCCCTAGACTACATCAGCACTCTATTACACTAATGTTCAAGCCACTAGACTACATTAGCACTCTAACCACTCAACTACAACACTCTAGTCGCTAGACTACATCAGCACTCTATTACACCAATGTTCTAGTCGCTAGACTACATCAGCACTCTAACCACTCAACTACACCAGCACTCTATTACACCAATGTTCTAGTCGCTAGACTACATCAACACTCTAACCACTCAGCTACACCAACACTCTAGTCACTAGACTACAACAACACCAATGCTCTAGTCACTAGACTACATCAGCACTTTAACCGCTCAACTACACCAACACTCAATTACACCAATGCTCAAGCCACTAGACTACATTAGCTTAGAGCTCTAACTACATGATAACAGCAGTGAAAAACAACAAACTTTCAATAAAAATAACTCAAAACATTTTAACATATTTCAACAATTCAGAAATTATTTTGTCATGAACTTGAAAGTTGTGTTTAAAACATTAGTCATGTTACATCTCACAGGTCACAGAGGCATATTGAAATATCATTATTCAGAATAAACAAAATAAATACTACCTAGTTTCTGATGTAACTTGGTGATGTTACCTTTGGCTACACAACTTTGAAATCGTGAAATCAAAATATTATTTTACTACTGCTCATGTGTTGCGGTGCCCATTTTGGGGAAGAAGAGGAGAGAAAGAATAGAATAATAACACTACCACATTTAAGGCATGTAGTAAGAGAAGACTTAGGTAGGGGCCTAGGGAAGCTATCCTAGTAAATAAAAAGCATCGCAGAAATAGCTGGCCTACTTTAAGCACATAACTGGCACAACGTGCAATTGCTCTTAGGCTCAAATCACAAAGAGCAGTTAACAAGTGGTCGATATGGAGCATTCAAAGAAGAAGATTTTGCTACAATGAATTGTGAATTTCATTGATAGTGAATGAATTGTGAATTTCATTGATAGTGAATGAATTGTGAATTTCATTGATAGTGAATGAATTATGAACTGAAATATATTTTTAAAATAAAGATGTAATGTAATCATTATGATTCACAATATTTTTAATATAAGAGCTTAAGAAAGATAAATGTGAAATATTTTATTTGCTACTACTAGATGACATATATCTAGAAGACTACCATTAGATCTACAATATTTATTTACTCCAAGGCTGAGAAATAATAGATCTAATTGCCCGAGTGGTTACCGGGCCCAAATTTGGGGTGTAAAGAATAGAACCACTGTTACCTGCCACGCATGCCGTAAGAGCCGACTAAGGAGGTTTGGCGGAAATCGGATGCATGTGTCCTAAACGTGTAGAAATCTATGCGTTTAGGGTCTACCAAACCAATGTGCAACGTATACACAATCTTGGCAAAGATCAAACATATCACAAAGAGTGATTAAAATTGGTCGTAAAGAACGAACGCAAAGAAGAAGATAGATCTTAATTTTTAAAAATTTCCCATAGCTTTTTCAGACCTTAGGGTATGAAGTGCATGTCACTTTAAATTTCTAGGCCCTAGTGTGCAGGAGGAAGGACGGCCAAATTGTTTCCTCATGTATCAACTGCTGAGTGTGAAATTGAACCCACAACCCTCTTAAGTCCGAGTCGCTAGGTGAACACGTACGCATTACGCTAATCCGTCCCCAAATGTGAACACGTACGCATTACGCTAATCCATCCCCAAATGTGAACATGTACGCATTACGCTAATCCGTCCCCAAATGATAGATCTATAATATTTATTTAGTACAAGACTAATAAATAATAATCTGAAATATTTCAAAATATAATTTATTACAAGGAGTGGCGAATGATAAATATGACATATTCGTGAGCTCTAGGCACTTGCATATATAAATAACAGAATGAGGAAGATAATGCTATTGAAAATTGAAAGAGCACTTTATATTTAGAACATATTTATCCCTGGTCAACATTCCTAGTAACAGTTACTCTCTACTTCTAGTAACAGTTACTCTCTACTTCTAATAACAGTTACTCTCTACTTCTAGTAACAGTTATTCTCTACTTCTAGTAACAGTTACTCTCTACTTCTAGTAACAGTTACTCTCTACTTCTAGTAACAGTTACTCTCTACTTCTAGTAACAGTTACTCTCTACTTCTAGTAACAGTTATTCTCTACTTCTAGTAACAGTTACTCTCTACTTCTAGTAACAGTTACTCTCTACTTCTAGTAACAGTTATTCTCTACTTCTAGTAAGTTATTCTCTACTTCTAGTAACAGTTATCTCACTCTGAACAGTTACTTCTTCAGTAACAGTTACTCTCTACTTCTAGTAACAGTTATTCTCTACTTCTAGTAACAGTTACTCTCTACTTCTAGTAACAGTTATTCTCTACTTCTAGTAACAGTTACTCTCTACTTCTAGTAACAGTTACTCTCTACTTCTAGTAAGTTACTCTCTACTTCTAGTAACAGTTACTCTCTACTTCTAGTAACAGTTATTCTCTACTTCTTCAATGATCCAGGAATACTTAAAGGGATCTTGCCCTTTGTTGGAATATCATGTACTGTTTATGTTGTAAATAACATTGAAGAACTGGGGCGTCTGTTGATTTTCTTCTCATCACAGACACAAACCAGAATTGAACTTCTCTAGCACTATGGAGCTTTCTATGCTGCCTAATGGTGCAGGAACCAATGAATGTAGGGTTCATTCCTCACCACCACATTGCCTGCTGATGATGCAGAGTTCTGTCAACAGTTACCAAACCTTCTGAGGAGGAAGACCAAAAACTGCAAACATAACGGAGCACTTGCTAACGTTCAAAATATACTTGTCATTTATCATTTGCAATATTTAGGTTGAAGGTAAAACGAGAACAAGCAAAACGTGATTTAAAAACTGAATTTGGATAACAGTGTGCATGGAACCAATTCAGATTTAGGGAGTAGGTAGAGCACAGCAGTAATACACAGCAGCAATATGCTGGCTACAGTCACAATGTATAAGAGTTCAAGTCTAGGTACTATCAAAGTCTTAGTTCTTCCAAGAACTAACTGGTCTGGAAGATACAAAAGAGATGATAGAACTAGTCTGGAAGATATAAATAATGAGATACAAAAGAGATGATAAAATTAGTCTGGAAGATATAAATACGGATTTGACATGTCCTCAGGATGAGATAAGAAAGGCGGTCAAGACATAAAATGCAGTGGACACCACAGGAACAGCAGAAAAAGGGAGACCTAGGGGCACATGGAGAACTTTTGAAGCAGAGTTGAAAGACATGCGTAGGACTAGGTTTAGAAAGGCACAAGATTGACTTGAGTGAACATTTTTTGTCTCTGCTTTATGTACCCTTGGGTGCGATGAGGACCCATGATGATGATGAAAGTTTTAGTCTGTTAAAGATATCTAATTCTGATACCTTATAAAATGTGAGAGGGACTGAGCACCTACATGCAATGTTCATTCTAACAATTTTTCCCACCTCCGTTACTGTTTGGTGGTTAATTTGTTTTCTTTATCTTTTATGCTCATCTTGATAATGGCGTTTGTTAGATTGTGTTGTCACAGTTTGCAGCGAGGTTGCAATATCTGTAAATTTCTGCCAGACACCACTGTCTTAATCACAGAATTTTAGGTGCTGGGTTTGCCATCCCTCTATGATCTTGGTTCGTTTAGCCAGACTGTAATTATGCAGTATGTTACCAGGACCCCCACTTGAAGGTGGAGTATCATGTTGGTCAGTTTTAGTTCGATGACATTGACTTCTGACTTATTCACTGTGTCTTAGACTACAAGCAAAGACAAGTCCTTGACCTTACAAGCAAAGATACAGGAAATTTGATGATCGTCAAATTTGATAGGCAAAAGTGTTAAGCATTGACTTTCCCCTGCGCCTCTTCTTTTTCACTTTATCTATCAACAGCATTGTTAACATTCTTCGGTAAACTCACATCTGTATAGCTTTTACTGGCTGTTGTCTATGCACTACGGAGTGTCACCAAAACAAATTGTTTTTTCAGCAGTTGAAATTAATAGCTTTAAAACACATAATCTTTGGCAATGATTCCCCAGTGAATCGACTGTTCGGACCTGAACATCATCCACAAATCCAGGTGAGTGCTACTGAGATAGTCCAGTGGACTGTCATGAAGCTAAAATGATTCTCAAATTTATATCTCACAATTTCTCATGACATTGCAGTCTCAGTAATCTTGCATTCACAAAGATCAAAATGTGAAGCTCAACCACATCTGAAACAATTTAAAACAACAAATGATACAGACTAGATCCCAATTAAAATCTAAGATCAAAGGAATGGTACACTCATTTAGAGCAAGCTTCTGGCATCAGTTACTTTAGAGTATCTCCTCCAGGTGTTTGTCTGCACACTCCAATGAAGTATGGATGTAGCAAGGCTGCCTTGGCAGAGATTCTTCTACTGGGCTCATAAGTCAGCATTTTCTAGAAAATGAAAAAATAAAAGTAAACTAAAAGTACAATTAAACTCATCATCATCAAATAGCTTGTCTTGAGCAGAATGCTGCTACCCTAACAGTGCTTTTGAATTTCTCTCTCATAGGCCAGATGTCCCGCCTCTTCTGCCATCCTGCCCAAACCATCAGTCACATCCTGAATCCATCATCTCCAGCAAAAAAGAGAAGAGAAAGACCACGGAAAAGATGCATTCAGGATTTAATTGATGGTTTGAGCATGACGGCTGCAGAGATGGGACATCTGGCCTATGAGAGAGAGGAATTCCGAAGGACTGTTAGGGTAGCAAAGTTCTGCTCAGGACAAGCTATTTGATGATAAGTCTAACTACTCAGACCAAACACTGTTTTATTTGAATATATTCAAGCTGCCACATGAGAGCACACACAGATAATGAACAATGGATGCCCAAAACATCAACTCTCTTAAATGATGTAGACAATAATGATACCTGTAACAAGTCAATTCCTTCTGGACACAAGGTTGGGGTCAGTAGTCCAGCATCCTTAACAGGCCACTTGGGAAAGGAAGATTTGTAGTCTGGCAGACTTGTTACACCTGGCCAGCTGCTTTCATCAGGCGTACCTGCATACATATCAGATTGAAAAACTTCAAATGAAACTGTTTGATGTTAGGGACAATAAAGTTAAATTGGAATACCTGCTACTTTGGCCTGAAGTATGTTACTTTAGATTGGAATATCTGTTACGTGGAAATGGAATATCTACCATGGATGTTTGTTTTGTCCTAATTCTTCATATTCCCTAAGGAACATAGGGTTGCAACAGCCACTTTTCACTTATTTTTATTTACAGCCAACTTCTTTGTATTTTCCTTGTGGATCCCAGTCAAGCAAAAATCTGGTTATATTATTAGATTGTTTCCTGAGGGTGTGTGTACTGCATCATCGTTGTTGTTCTTTAATCTCCTGTGGTATTGGTTGTCGTCTTGTTCTCTTTGTGTTTAAAAAAATCATTTTTGGCCATCTGATCTGAAGTATGCGATGGAGACATCAATTGATGAAAACCTCTCCTTAATCTCCAACTGTATGTTTTGAACACATAGACATGCTGGGGTGAAATGAAATGAGAGGACAAGCTGACTTTCACTGAAGGAGGGGAAAAACCCTGAATAGGGTGAACATGATAAACATCCTCTGTTCCAAATATGATGAAACTGCACAATCAGACATTGAAATGTCTAAATAAAATAGGTGTTAAACTTGGACAAGTATACGGATACTATCTACGAGGTAGAGAGATTGATGTGCTAACCAACACCTCACATTGAATGTGGGCACACTAAAATGGTTGCTGCATTGGAGGACAGAGCATGCATGGGCTTACCCAATACATAAGGTTATCAATCTGGAATACTAAATTAAACTGTACGTGTTATTGTCTTGTTCTCTTCCACAAGTCTGTTTGTAATCACTTTTTGACATCTGATATGGACAGACATTCTGATAGCGTAGATCTATAGCTTAGATGTGATATATTTGTGATCAAGCTATAGAGATGGACAGATGTTTACACCAGACAAAAATGGCTTCACCAAATACTCTTGGAGACAAAATGAATAATGCATAATATTCCTAAAGAACATAAAACAGATTTGACAAAATAATGACATTTTTAACATCAGTTTCTCAACAGGTTACATAATGTACCAAACTGTCATACACAACAATGAACAAATAGATAAAAAAAGATGACAAGAAAATGTAGATAAAAATCTAAATATGAAAGTCAAGAATAAGAAAAATATATGACAGTCACATCAAGTGCCATCCTCACATTAGAGGTTGACTAATAGATCATCAACATTCTGTCTCTTGCCTATTGTCTTCTTTGAACACACCATATCGACCACTTGTTAAACCGCTGTTTGTGATTTGTATCGAAATAGGGGGAAGACTGCAGTAAAACTTGGTAAATAGTGAAACACGTACAAACAAAGTACTATAGTTTTACAAAATACATAATGTTTCATTTTAATTTGTCACTCCTGTTTGTTCGTTTGCTTGATAAAGGCCTTGTTGGTCGAAACGTTGCTGTTTATCGTCACTGTTTATGTATTTTGTAAAACTATAGTACTTTGTTTGTACGTGTTTCACTATTTGTGATTTGTATGTGATCTGAGCCTAACAGTGATTGTACATTGTGCCAGTTATGCACTTACAAGTAGGCCTTGCGTACAATTTCTGCAAACACTTTTTATTTACTAGTGTATCTTCCCTAGGCCCCTACCTAAGTCGCCTCTTACGACATGCCTTGTAGGTTGTAGTGTTACTACTCTTTGCTCCCCTTGCGAGCCTCGGAAACACACGGGTAAGGTTCAGATCAAGTACTATCTTCACATTTAATAATAATTGTTGTAGTGGATCTATAAAATTTCCTAACAGGAAATTTATTCATACTCGTTGTTGTCATCCAACTTACCATATTAACATTGCTGTCATGACTCACCCTTCCATTCGATAATGATTTTCAACATTGTATGTTCTACACATTCAACATATGAAGTAGAGAACATATACTACACATGAATTTATAAACAGCATTTACTTACCCAATGTACGGAAAATTCTAAAAAGTTGATCTATTTCAGAATCACCAGGAAACAAAGCTTGCCTTCTGACCTACATAAATAAGAAAGCACTAAAATTGAGGTCATGATTAATCTTGTTTACCTGTGGCTGGTCCAGAGGACCCAGATTGGGGCTAACAAAATGGACCACCACAGTTTATCATGAATGACATACAAACTGATTCAGTAGATTGTGTGTGGTAGCTAGCAACAGTATCGTGCGTTTTCTATACGATGAGCGAGCAGGTTTGTACCAAAGAAAAATATACCTCGAAGAGAAAGAGACTGTATCTTATAGATGAGACTTTGCTACATAGAGAAAGAGACAGTACTACTGTGAGAAAGACTATAAAGAAAGTTAATGTACTGCAGAGAGAGCAAGAATGTACTACAGGGAGAGACTATCACAGATATACAGTACTCTTAGTTAACCAGCAGTCATGGGGACTGGTGTGTATATGTATTTCCCTCATACTGTTTTACGCTACATAGGGCCTGCACGCAATTTCTCCATACCGCTCTAAAATTCATTTAATCTTTTCTATGGAATGAGGCTGATATTTCTCGCAGTAAAGTTTATTTAAGGATTTCCATAGAGCGTCCTTTCTTTCTTGAACTCTTTTATTCCCAGCTCAATGCTTGCTTTGTTATTCTTTGATAATTTCTTCTCAGAGTATGCCCAACCTATCTCCCTTTCTTTTTTATAACATTTGTTACTAGTGCTTGACCAGACATTTCTCTGACTTCATATCACCTCTCAAGACATGCAGGAAAAAGTGGATGCTCTGGCACAAACCGCAAAAGCAGTCGGCCTTAAAATCAGTCAAGAGAAGACTAAGGTAATGCGTAGCAACAACATACAGCAAGAGCCAATACTGATTGAGGGAGGGACATAGAAGATGTGGATGAATTTGTCTACCTTGGAAGTAACATCAGCAGATCAGGAGGTACAGATGAGGACATTAATGCTAGGATTAGGAAGGCCCGACAGGCCTTTGCGATCCTGCACATGGTGTGGAAGTCCGCTGCCATCTCCACGAAAACAAAGCTCAGGATTTTCAGCTCAAATGTGAAGTCGGTGTTGCTGTATGGCTCGGAAACTTGGCGAGTCACTAGGGCAAATACAAATAAGATCCAGACCTTTGTCAACGGATGTTTGCGCGGATCCTCAGATTGAGATGGTATGATAGAGTTACAAACACGGATCTGTGGATAAGAACAGGGCAGGAACCTATGATGACACAGGTCAAGAGGAGAAGATGGCGATGGATAGGCCATACCTTGCGGAAGACACAGTCGAGTGTCACTAGACAGGTGCTCGAGTGGAACCCGCAGGGAAAATGAAAAGAGGACGCCTAAGCAGACTTGGAGACAAGGTCTTACCGAGGAGCTGAAGAGTGCTCAATTGACCTGGGAGAACATAAAAAAAGAACAGCCAGAGACCGAGAAGAGTGGCGAACAACTGTTGAGGCCCTATGCTCCACGAGGAGCGGAGAGGATTAATGATATCACCTCTCCTGAATTCATCTCATTGTACATTCATTATTTTTCGCAGACATCCATTTTCAATTACATTTAACTTTCTATATCTAAGTCATTTTCCAATTGAGAGAATACTGAAATTAACAATTTGTAATTTAGTATTAAACATGGGCAATATGCATGACAAGATATTTGTCAGCAAATATGAAAACAATTGTAAGAATTAACCTAAACTTGTTCACAGGTTTTAAGAATGATACACGGCAAGGATACAACTGGCAACATGCTATGTTTAAGATATTTTACAAAATGTATTATGAAAGTGTTTGTGTACAATGACCTTAGCAAAAGATAATATGAAACCAAGTAACATATATTACCATTTCAACAAATATGCAGCCAAGACTCCAGACATCAACAGGAGTAGAGTAAAATCGACTGCCAAGTAAGATCTCTGGTGCTCTGTACCAAAGTGTCACAACCTTCAGAATAAAATGTGAAGACATCTGTATTATTATTAAATGTTATCCCTCCACATGAACTCTAAAGTTCATTTTTGTGGAAGATTAAATAAAAACCACTAGACCCCTATATATATCGCTATATAAACCACTATATATAGGGATCTCTTGAGCTGAACTTATAATCTGTAACTGTTGTCCTATGTGTTGGTTTGGTCAACAAAGTCGACCACGAAGTGACCTCTCCATGATGCATGTCTGAGTAATTTTTATGGAGTAGCTGAGTTTTCCAAGTGTCAACTACCCCCTCTCTACCTCGCTGATAGAATCTAGGAGTGCAAGCACGACTTCTGGTATCAGTTTGGTTGCAGGAGCTGCCGGTAGGGCATCACATGATGCTGTCCGTCTTAGGGGCTCCACTTCAGATTTTCTGTTTGGGTTTACTCCCATAGCCTTTGCCTCTACCGAGGCTCCCAAAAAGCAGTGTGGCTATTTGTCCATAGCTGAGAGTCTGGTTCTTGGATATCAGGGTTAATCCACCCATATCACAAGTATGGGGGCCAGACCTCCACCGAGATTTTTTGTTGGGTTTATTCTCCACAGGACAAGGTATCTCTATGGTGAAGTGATTAAGATATTTGCTTGTTATTCTGAAGGTTGCAGGTTTGAATTTGGACCAAGTCACATGTGCAATTTGTTCATGAGATTTCTAGAATTTGTTGCTGGAGCTACAGAGTTCGTGCTTTGCGTCACACTCTTGGTAGATGGTGTGTCATTTATGCCAACAGGGAAGGAGCCATATGTGTAAAAACCCAGTGCACTGAAGTCAATCCTCCGCCTTTACACCAGGCTGATTTATCTATTAGAGCAGTCCTCCATACTAGAACTTATAAACTAGTTTCATAGAAATTTCCACTCAGTTAAACTTAGTTAGTCTTTCCTCTTGGGCCAGTGGGCGCGCATGGTCATAGTTCTCCATGTCTCGCGGTTCGTTGCTATCTGTTTTAGGTCTTTAATGTTTACTAGGCCCATCGTTGAGCCTTCTCTGGTGATGGTTCTACGAAGAGTCTCTCTTGGTCTTCCTCATTTTCTTTTTCCCTCTGGTGTCCATATGAGGGATTGGTAAGGAGTCTTCTCTCATCCATTCTAAGTGTGTGGCCGATGTAGTTCCAGCGGCGCTTTCTTATAAAATTTGATACATTTTCTTGCTTGGTCTCTTGTCTTATTTGTGTATTGGGTCTGAAATCTGACCATTTGAGGTTCAATATTCTTCTAAGACATTTATTCTCAAAGTTATCTAATTTTCTTTCTAGAGCTTTTGTTGCTTTTCAGTTAAACTGCGTACAACTAAATCCAGATGAAACTTTTCCAGCAAGAAAAAAATTTGAAATAAAAATAATTTTTATAGACTAAAACACTGATATTGAAAACAAGCAATTATTCAAGCAGACCCGAAGCTGACTGCCCAGTTTGTTGTCCGCCGCAGTAAACTAAGTGCATGACCAGAGATCGCTAAAGAAAAGGATTGTTTACAATCAGATTTCAGATAAGAAAGAATGACAGATTGAATGATTGCAACAATCACATCTGACTTACCTCATGTGTATATGTTCTAACAGGAACACCAAAAGCTCGAGCCAACCCAAAGTCTGCTAACTTGATATTGCCATCCATGTCTATTAATAGATTCTGAGGTTTTAAATCTCTGTGCAAGACTCTATGGGCATGACAGTAGGAAATCCCACTCAGTAACTGATACAGATAACTCTGAAAACCAAATGTAATCAATGGATAGATTTTACAATATAAGAAAATGTACACAGAAATCACACATCAATTTACACAGAAATCACACATCAAACACATAAATTTACACAGAAATCACACATCAAACACATAAATTTACAAAGAAATCACACATCAAACACAGAAATTTACACAGAAATCACACATCAAATACATAAATAAGACCCCAAAAATGGATGATAACATTGAAGTACAAGTCTAAAAATGAAGGATTGACTTTATTGCACCGAGTTTTCCCATATGGCTTGGTTCCTCTCTGCAGAAATGGTACACCACCAGCCAAGAGTATTGCACAAAGCACAAACTCTGGCAACAATCTTAGGGTTCTATGATAAAAATGTACTTAAATCAGGGAATGCACTTAAAAAAGGTACAATTCGGACTCGAACCCATGACATTCAGAATGCAAGGCAATGCTATAACCACTTAATACAGGCTTATAACAACCAATGCAACACAAGAAAGACTAAAGTGATTGATGAATTTACCACATTGTAGATATCATACACTACCTGTTTACAATAACAAATGTTATACAAGGAACATCAATAGGTAGATGGATAGACAACATTGCAGAAATCCTACAACACTAGCTCAGAACAACCAAATCAGCACACTTGGCTAAGAGTCACACACTCCAACTCCATGACATTGGTGGATAGAAAACTAAACAGCATGACTCTTTGTACATAAGTAGATCAAGTGAGAAGGAAATAGTATACAAAGATGTTTTTCATAGCCCGCTATGAGTTCAGGCATAGCATCTCTGACTGATTTTTGCATAAAGTCTTGCTTTCTTTATCAGCAGTGTCCCTCATCATTCAGGCAAATCTTACTAACAACTACCATATTAGTCAAGCAGACGCTCTACAATTAGAAAGCTCAGGAAACCTACTCTATCAGAAAGAGTCACCAGAAGAAACACTAACCTGGAGTCAAAAACACAAACTTCACTGCCCGATACAGGGAATAAAAATTAAAACTCACACCTCCTTCAAGGATTGAACAAAACAACAATAACATTTCAAACCTCAGAGAGCTAAACTGACTCCAAATTGCAGAGTGTGCCCTACAATGAGTAAAGTAGTCTTCTACTGTAGCCTATTTTACCATGACTGTCAGTCTTGAAATGCATTAAAGATGAATCCGTTATCTCCCTCCTAGCAGCCAAGTTAGGTTCTCAGCAGACTTCACAGAAACAGTTATAATGTTCATCCTTACTTCATTAGCCACGCTTGTCTGCTTCCAGGATATATCCCAAAAAGCAAATGTTTACGTCAACATGCTACTCCTAATCTTGGTATTAATGTCTGCATCTAAGACTTTTACTGAGTTGTCTAATGCAACAAATATTTAATTCTTTTATGTCATGTCAGAGTTATTAAGAGTTAGTGGAGTCCACCTTGCCATTTAGAAGTGAATCATGGAGAAAGCAACAAACAAAAAGACAACACACAGATCTGGTTGCATATGACAAAAATAATCTAATGGAAAATTATAAAAGCAAAATAAAGGAAAAAGAACTTTTTTAGACCAGGTGGTATAATGGGCAATACAGTGTTAGGTTCATATTTTTCTTTGACCGTCGGCACACGTTGGGTCATGCGGTCAACATCACTTCGGCCGCCTTTACTTCTTTGTGATTTTCCTGGTACCCAATTGAGGCTGGGTTGACCTGAGAGCTATGGTAAACTCTAAGGAATACTAAAAATGTCTTTAATAGAAAGTGAGATATTTTAACAGAGAGTAAGACATCTTAACACAGTGACATATATGTTAACAGAGAGTGTGAAATACTTTAAGAGACTAACAGACAATTTGAACAGAATAACAGACATTTTAAACATTGCCTTCATTCCATGCATATATATTTGAGGACAATGTGTAACAAACAAACCTTAATAAGAGCTGGATTGATCATCTCATTGTTTGGGAATGTATCCATATACTTTTTGAGATCTTTGGTCAGGTACTCGAACACTAGATACATCTTCATCTCACAGTGTATGACATCAAGCAGTCTGTCAGATAGGATTGTCAGCGAGTGTTATATAGATTAGCAGGATAATAGGAAAGATGATTTTGTGCAACTGGATTATGGGGAAGAGGATTATACAAGATGGATTATTGGGAAAAGGCAGAGGAAAAGATTTTGGGCAGCAAGATTATAGTGAATAGATTTATTGGGAATAGGATAATGGGGAAATAGAATTACAAGGAACAGGATTATGATAACGATAAATGGAACATCGCTAAGAAACAATAAATGCAACATAAAAATTCAAACTTTGCAATGGTGGCAGTCTATGGTTCAGAGATGTGAGTAATAGCTTTGTCTTCTATGATCAACATCAGTCATAGAATGGTACACCAGAGGTCTGTGTCTGTACCCACTATTTATCTTGAAGCATTGCTACTTTAGGCCAGGTATCCGTTCTTTGACTGGAAGGATGTGAGTTTCGCAAGATGTGTTCTCGGATATGTCTGTGTGCTCTGCGGTCGCAAGTGGCAGAGTCTCTGGGGTCCATTTTATGTGGGTTAACTCTGAGACTGCAATGTTCAGTTCTGAACATCTTTGCCTGTTTATTTCTACTGAGCCTATTTATGCTGTCTTGTAGTCTTCATTTACTTGTCTTAACTCTGTCTTCAACCATTGATTCAAGAGTGCCATTATTGCCTTCAACTCTAAGATAGTTGAGACTGTTATCAGTTTCCTTCCATCCGTGCTATTCCTCTGCATTCCCATTTCTAGAAATACTGGAGAAGACTGTGATCCCCTGAATGACCACTGTTTTTTCAACAATTCATTATTTATTTTCATTTCTTGGATGAGTCTGTCCTGTTGAAATAAAAATCAACAAACATGGAGGTATTCACAAACACAAGAGAGATGTTTAACACTCTTACAATTCTATTTGTTAAACAGTATTTAGTTTTATTTGAGCATTTACTAGGTGACAATCAGATTGAACAAAACTAGTGAAAATCAGATATATAAATATCTGAGTGGCCGCTGTAAAAATGTTAATAAATTAGATAAATATCTGAGTGGCCACTGTTATGCTGTCTCGCAGTTTATGGCGAGTCTGCTTCTTTCTGTCCTATACATTTGTTTTCAGAACTGCATTTTTGAAGCCATGTTTGCTTTCCCTTTTCAATATCTACTAGTTTTGCCAGACTGCAGATGCCAGAGCCACCACTTGGAGGTGGAGTAGGGTCGCAGTCAACTATGGTTCTCTGACTAACTTCTGTCATCCTATTCACTGCATCTTAAGTCCATGTGTATATAACAAGGGTGATACAGGAACTATCAGCAAGCATACCCATCACTATCTACACTGAATGAGACTGAGCACATAAGGGTCTGCCCAGAGTGCAGTGGTCAGTTTTGTTAACTAACTAACCAACAAGCTGTTAGATCTCTAATACTACATATCCCTACGTCATTATAGAATTACCTTGACATTTTTTGTCAAGAATATTTACACATACCTAACAACATTTGGGTGCTCCAGTTCTTTCAGCAAAGAGATTTCTCTAATGGCTGTGCTGGGAACTCCTTCACTTTCTCTGTGAAATATTTGATAAAACAAAATGAAATGCCTATCATCAGTGACTAACATGAGGCCGTACACCAAGTATTTTACTTAATGGCTTCGCTTCTACTCCTGGAGTGTAAAGGTCCATAAAGACATCATTTTAGTCAAAATTTGGATGTGCTTTCCTACATGCTATAGGGGTCTAACAGTGGTGCAATGTACTCACGTTCTCAGTGCAGAGCACAATAAGTGGTTAATTTGGTTGATAAGAATGAATGTAAACAAACAAAAATCAATTAAAGTCTTCTTCTTCTTCGAACGCTCCTACTCGTTAACCACTCTTTGGGATTTGTATGTGATTTGAGCCTAAAAGCGATTGTATGTTGT
Source organism: Arion vulgaris (assembly GCA_020796225.1). Lineage (NCBI taxonomy): Eukaryota > Metazoa > Mollusca > Gastropoda > Stylommatophora > Arionidae > Arion > Arion vulgaris. The sequence continues at coordinate 63,597,504 of CM036761.1, read as the reverse complement.
GCCAGTTATGCTTCTACAAATAAGTCAGCACATCCAATTTCGCAATGCTTTTATTTACTAGAGTAGTTTCCTTAGGCCCCTACCTCAGTTCTCTTACGACATGCCTTGTAGGTCGCAGTGTTACGATTTGTTTTGCTTCCCATGTGAGCCCCGGCAACACACTGACAATTTCAATACTAGAGAGATATATTTCTTCCGATTTCCTTTCTTCCATTCGCTTCAAACGTTGTCTACATTTATAATATTGTTTCTTGTGTAAACTTTGCTGAATTTTATACTTTACAACAGAAGACTGTCTAGTTTTCTTTCATGTGTACTTTTCACTAGGCAATAAGTTTGCCTCAGTATATCATATGTGGAGCAGTCTTGACGTATGTACCACATCGTTCTGTTCACACGTGCATTTTCCCCAGAGGATTGTTGCAGGAGCTACGGAGTTTGTGCAATACTCTGCGGATGGCTTATCATTTCTGCGGAGAGGGACCGAGCCATATGGAATAAACCCTGGTGCAATGAAGTCAATCCTTTGGCTTTAGACTATGTAGTTTGGTGTGCCTGAGCAAATGTACATATGGGTGAATTGCTAATCTTGAATACATGTAGCTATGGAGTCAAGTATGTCCTGTTCTGAGAAGCAAATGACAACTTGTTCTAATCTGGTCATAGTTTTGTAGCAGTCTTGTTTAAAAAGGGTTTAAAAGCCGAAGGATTGGACTTCATTGCACTGGGTTTTACCCCATATGGCTCGGTCCCTCTCCGCAGAAAGGGCACGCCACCTGCCGAGAGCATTGCACAAAGCACGAACTCCGTAGCTCCTGCAACAATCTTAGGGGTCTCTGGAAAAAACTGCACCAGCGAACAGAAGGCTGCAGTCGGTTCGAACCCACGACCTTCGACTCGCAAGACAAAGGGCTTAACCACTCAGCCACAGAAACCCCTGTAGCAGTCTTGTGTTGGTGCTAATGACTTTTTGATTGATTTGATCATCCGTTTCTTATGATGCATCAGGTTTTCATCTGCAGCTCTTTTCTTGATTAGTGGATCTGCTAACTCATTTCCTGGTATTCTGTAGTGAGGTGGTATCTAATGCACGGCAATCTTGCTATGCTTGTACAGTTCAGAGAGTAGCAGTCTTTTCTATCATGGATACAATATTAACACTTTCGCTGCCACCGGGGACAAAAGTCAGCGAAGAACAAACTCCCTTTCGCTGCCGACATATGCTGTCGACGATGTCTTTTAAGCGGGAGTATCGTTTGGAACGGGTCGCGTGACGTACTATTTCCGTATTGTTCCGCGAGCTCTCCAAAATGGTGGATCTAACACACATGCGGTAAACATCGGGATAAGTCCGATTTTTTGTAAGTAAACAAAAATTTTCAAAATGGACGATGTAGCTGATGAATAGTGATGTCCAAAATGACTCTTTTTCAGACTTTTTAGCCAGTGATAGTGTTAAAACGAACTCTGAATGTGATATGAATTTGAACTGTAATTCACGTGACGATGTTTATAGATCGATAGCAGATATTGTCACGGTTACGGGAGTAGATGACGGACACCTATCTCAAAAACGACGGCATATCATACTGTGGATAGGTATGAGGATATCAGTTACTACAATAGCTTGTGGATTATAAAGAATATATTCCACATATAGACAGGTTAGTAGCTCATTAATATATGAACACTATTCCGTAGTTTAAAAGTCCTAAGTTTATTAGTTTATTTTTACGATTTTTGAAATTGTCACTCTGAAAACTGATCATACCGAAAAATAGCGGGACACTGGGCCAGACTGTTGAAAAATGTGTGGCAGCGAAAGTATTACTGACTTACTACATTATTACAATTAAGTGACTGCTGGAGTTTGAAGATATTCATGAACTGTGGTCAAATGAAGAGACACAACTTTATAATTATAATAATCACTTAGTGGCAACATTGGTAAACAATGAGTGGTAGAGGAACATAAACATTAACATTGTGAACTTTGAGAATGCTTTTGGTATCATGCCAACACAGACTATGGAAGATACTAAGAGACTACCTACGGCATACTGTTGAAGGTGGCCAACATCAAGGCCCTCTTCTGCAAGGACCTTATGTAAGATAAAGAACTCAAACCAGAAATTACAAGTAAATTCTGGCGTATGGCAGGGATGTGTGATGTAATATTTTTGGTTTAATCTGAAATTGGATTGCCTACTGGAGCATACTTTCAAATCAGGTAAAATGGGACATTATATAGACACCCTTCACCACAATGAAAGATCTGACTTTACAGATACACTGTCTTTCTGTCACAAACATATTTTATAAAACATCCTTGAACTAATAAAAATTGCAAGAGAAGCAGAACTAGAAAAATAAATATAAGCAAAACTAAAATTATTACAAATAATCCCCATCATCAGACCATGTGTATCAATGAGGCCAAGTACTGGAGTATATCGAACTACGGTAGAACAGTTCCAACATATCTAGGTAATGTCATAACACTTCAAGGTGATGTAATATCACTTTACTTATAGGAACGATTTTCTGGCCAACACTATGTTACTAGTGTCATAGCAGCTAATGAGCGGAAAATCATAACGACGGAGATGAGGTGTCTTAGAAGAGCTGCAGGTGTGACAATTGTCTATTCGCAGATGGAGTTGGCTGTCCACTCTTGCCGTTAAGTGTAGGGATGGGAGCTTTAATTTGTGTTCTAGGGCCAGATGAGTCGCCTTTGTTGTGTTATATCCGTGTTTATGTAGTGTGGTCTTGATATTGCCTATCCATCTTTTCTTGGTCCTCCTGAAGTAGGGGCCATTTTAGGTGGTAAGATTGGTTGTTAATTTGTTATAGTTTGATCCTTCTTCTTCCTCATTTCCCACATTTGGCGTATTGGATTGTTTGTTTGCTTGGAGGTTCTGCTCTATGTAGTAGGAGGCCTTGATTGTGGAAGAGGGCGGGCGGTGGTGTCAGGATGGCTTGATTGTAATAGTTTCCATTTTTGGTGCTAGTGTCCCGGAGTGGTAGTAGTAGTTTGGGTACTCTCTTTCATTTGGTTAGTGGTATATTTTATATATTAGTGATAGCGGCCCATTTCCTAATTCGTTATAGTTCCGATGTTATTATTATGTTCTCATTTTAGTTCTGATTGATGACGTTCCAAATTAAGTTGATAGCGTATTCTTTTGTACAACGTCATTTTCATACAAATTATAATATATTGAACGACTATGGATTCAATTCCTATATCTTTATTGAATAATAGACCAAGATCAACACAAGTCCATCCATGTCAATTGTTTACTAAAAATGTTACTAACCCGTCACTACACAACACTACGTCGATTGGTTTTTACTACGTCAATGTCTTGTTTTAGTGTTACCCTTCTGCTTAGAGAGTAAACACTAAATCTGCTATTAAAATATCTAAATATATACAAACTACACACTAAAGCTAACTGTCTGGTTCATCAGCTGCCATCTGGGGAGGGGCTATGACACTCCCTTAGCTCTAGTACCTGATCTCTTTTCATTGTATGCTGTTATTGGTGGTTGGTTGTAGTTAATTCTCATGAAATGTCCAAACCACTGCATTTGTTGTCTTTTGACGTATTCGGTGCATGAAGTTATGCCCACTCTGCTTCTGATGTCCTCATTTTGTAGTCTATCTATCCTGGTGACCCTCCACTGCCTTCCTCAAGCATTTCATTTCACATGTGGTGAGCTTTCTGTGGTGTGTTGCTGTAAGTGACCAAGTTTGGCACTGGTAACAAAGTGTTGATAGGAAAATACTTTTTATCATGTCTTTTCACTTCCATCTTGATCTTGGGGTGTTGGTGCCAACTGGTAGGTCCCTGCATTTGCTTTTTGCAACTTAGTCTCTATTTCTCTATCGAGTTTTCCATCCTCTGTGAAAATGCTGCCTAAATATTTGAATTCAGAAACTTGCTTTACTCTGGTGTTGTCTATTTGTATGTTTGCTTGGCGTTCTGCTGATTTTTATGGTCTCGGTCTTTTGTTTGTTGATTTTCGTGTCATACTTCCTACATGCTATTAGCAATAAATTCATGTGATGTTGTAACTGATCTTCATCTTCATCGATTAGACTTGGTCGTCTGCAAAAAGTAATTCATTGATTTGGTTATTTAATTGGTTGTAGTGATCCTTGTCTATGTCAATAAGGTCTTTTCGCACTGTGCCTCTTTCACTATTCTGTCTATATATATGTTGAAGAGAAGAGGTGAGAGCACATAACACTGTCTTACTCCTGATTTTGTTTTAAATGAGTCTCATCCGTCTGTTGTTCTTACCACACTGTGGCTATTTGTGTATATTGCTCTGATATTGTCTAGAAGTTGTCCCTTGATCCCATAGTTTTCTAGTGTTACAATAAGAGACAAAATTAGAAATGAAGAAATGAGAAGAAGACTGGATGTGAAACCAGTCATGCAATTCATAAAAGAACAACATATTAAAATGGTTGGACACCTGACAAGAATGCCCTGGTATTGCCTACCACAGAGCCACACAGAAAAAGTATAACGAATACAGAGCAAGACCACACACAAAAAATGGAGTGACTGCATTAAGAACAGCCTTATGAAAATTAATAACAGCTTATATAGTATATGAATAATGAAAGCACTATCTTGCTAGATCTGTCACACAGATTTGAATGCTGGACCAAGAATGATGTACACACAGCAGTCTGCCAACTTTTTATCACCCATGTCTGCGTAGAATACAAAAGTTTTATGACCAATGTATCAAACAGTAGACTTCTCTAAGACACTAGCAATTTTAACAATTCTAACAATTTTAAAAAGGCTAGGAGTCATAACTTGGTTGGTGGTCGCCAGAATAACCTGGAGACTACAATCAATAGATAGAAGAAATGTAACTTGTAAGTAGTATCTTTGACATGGACTTGAGCACCGACCTAAAAGCAACAAATTATAGGGGCGCATGGAAAGTCTGTGTTGAAGGCTTGTGTTCCACAAAGACGACATGTTAGGCATGATGAGGATTAAGTACGAAGCACTAGTGAATTAACTTTTCTTATTATACTACAGTTACTAACTAAAGTTAAATCTTTCTTCACGAATCACTTTTACTAATAACTTTAGTTTAAGCAAACTAAAATTCTAAACAGAAACGGTAGATAAAAAAGTATTGCGAACATTTTAAAACATTCATAGTTCAATATATTTAAAGAATAAATTACATACACTATGATAATAATTTGCATAAAATAGTAAAAGATTGCTTCTAAATACTGACTGAGGTGATAGAATCATAGATCGGAATTGATCAAACTTACGCATCCAATCTAATTTTCTTCAGAGCGACATATTTGCCCGAGACCTTTTCTCGAGCTTTGTAAACGACTCCATATGTGCCTTCTCCTATTTTCTCAATTTTCTGGAAGTTTTCCATTGAACTTTCATCCATGCTGAATTTAGCTGACTGTCCTGCATATGCTGCCAGATTGATAACTAAACTTGCTCGACTTGAAAGAAGTTGATCAGAAAGTCTCCACTCTTGACAACGACGAAGCTTCCCGCGTTGACAGAACCGAGGTAAATAAAAATTGAACTTGTCATTGGTTGAAAATATTTTGTTACGGGTCAAAGTGTGAAAGGTTAAGTTTGTTGACAACCTACACGTGGAACATTTAACATTTTGTACATTCGCCGGTCAATCACATTTGTTGTATGTTAAATTTAGACAATGTGTTGTGCTTTTACTGTTAATACAAACTACTGCAGTAGTATTATATATTTCTGCCCTAGATAATCATGGAAGGTCGTCAAAACGTTTCAGACAAATACTTGTGTGCTTTATAGAACTACTGACTAAGTTACTTCGAAGAAAGTCACCTGTATGGATTCCATCTCACTGTTGACTGTTGTAGACAACGAGAGTGCCGATGCCTTAGCTAATTAAGGCAGTGTCAACGAACAAATCTACCAGCCACTGTCTTTTAAAGAGATCAAAACTTTTATAGAGAGAAAACCTGCAGTATATTGGAAGACATACACACATGGAAAATACTTCTATAAAGACCTCAGCTTAACCCCTCCCACAATCACATTTAGACACATATTTAGAATTGGCTGTGACTCCCACCATACAATACGTCCCCTGGATAATCGTTCTGACTATACCGACTTACCAACAAGCCAATCGACGAACCAACACGTAAAATAGGAACACAATTATTCACAAGATTCATTTGATGTTTTTTGTGTGTAAATTTTTGTAGAGTGCAGTAGCAATAGCACCTTCATCTCTGCACATTATGAAATAGTGCTTTCGCATTTAACAAAAGAAAATTGTAACAAATTTTGCAAGAACATCATTTGTTAAAGATATTATTCTTTACAAATGCTAAAAGTTAACAGAACAGGTAATTTAATTTCACCTACTCGTCGGACACTGCAAACTCAACAGACTTACATAGAATAGCAATAAGATAAACGGTTATCTGCCAGTGTCATCAGGCGGAACAGACACCGGAGCATGTTCTGCAAGATTGTCTTGCTCTTGGGGAACTGAGAAACAACATGTAGCCACACCTAACTGACATTAAAGCTAAACTTGTGGGAAACTTGACGGACATCAAACTGACTAAGCAGTTTGTGGTCCACTGTAGATTAATGCATGGCCAGTGATCGCCAAAGAAGATATTTATTTTAATTTTAGTCCTTCCCGTTATCGATATCAAACATTTCAGTATGTTTATAAAGAACAGTAAAAACAGCTTTCAAAATTAAAATAATAACAATAAAAGCGAAGACGTAAAAGATCTATGATAATATAACAAGAGGGTTGCGAAAACAAGCGTATTTTATCGTCAACGACCCTATGGAAGACGAACAACAATATGGAAGACAAACGATGATGATAATTAGGATTTATATCAAGGTTTGGGTTTCTATGAATATATAGCTTCGAGGATCTCAACTAGGAGACATTTTCCATGAGAGGTAAGTGGGGATTGTTTGGGTTACAGAGGGGAATCTGGAAATTGGTCTCTAGTTTATCTCTAGTCTGTTATTTTCCAAACTCGTTCTTCCTAAATTTCCTTATCTCGACCTATATCTCAATATAAATCGAATCTGGACCGAGACACGTGTACAATTTTTTCATAAGATCCCTAGGGTTGTTGCTGGTGCTACGGAGTTCCGTGCACTGCAGCTGAGATCTTCCTGTGTAAGAAAGAGATCGGAGCACACATGGTTACTCCCCGAAGTGCAATGACGATGATGATCATATCAATCAATCATTACACACAACGATCGTTTGGTGTTCTTTTTCTCACGCTGATAATGAAGTTTCTTTTCTGAGTTGATCTCTTTCAGTGCGTCAACGTTAGCTTTCTTATAATGTCCATAATATTCATAGTATTCTCCAACCTCCAGAGTCTCAATGGATCTACTGTCCTGGATGTGCAGATACACGCGGCAACGAGAGAACGGACATCGAAAGAATCGATTTTCGGGGAGTTTATGGTGGATAAGGGAAATGCTCTTCAATCTCTTAGCGACCTACTGTTAGATGGGATCACTAAAATCGATGTCGGATCAATCCAGTGATTTAAGGAGTTTGAAATTGTACCTTGTACAAGTAGAACTGGATGCTTGAGGAGCAGAGAGATGAGTGTGCTTAACCAGCGAGCCACGGGAACCATCAGTATGCGTACCCTTCGACGGCTGTTGGAGGAGACTGAGAACCTATGGGTCTGTCCGGAGTGCTGTAACGCCAGTTTAGTAACCAATAACTAGGCATTCTTCTGTAAACAGCATCTTAGTGACCTCCAGAGATTTTGTTGTTTGTTTCAACAACCAATAGAGTTAGAAAAAATCTGGTCAGCAATGGCGGAATGCAGAAGTCCATTCAGAATCAGGACTGTTTGATTCTGGACACGACTTTGTTAGATCATTCCCGCCATGTTTGATCGAGTATTTTCCTGTTTCATTTGCCGAGCTACTGAGTTAGTGCTTGAGCAACGCTGTGAGCTATGAATGTTACATGGAATGCTTTTTGCTGTGTTAATCGTTCGTTTGTTGTGATTGTGTGTATTCAGAAAATGGCGGAGAGCGGTTTAGACGAACCAACTCAATCTGCCGTATGCAGTGTTTTGCGTGTGCAGAAAGCTGGATTTTGTCGTTGATTGATGTTCCCTTCGACATGAATTGCAATTCAAATGATGAACAGTTTTGTGTTGACACTTTAGCCACGGCCATATGCATTTATGCGGTGCTGGTTGCTTTTGTGGCGGTACGGCTGTTTCATTCTGGAATTAGTTCACGACACAGGAGATAGTTGTTAGCATTTCGTATGATTTTGTTGGCACAGGAACGGAGCAATTATGGGGTGATCCGTTGCAGTAAAGTTGGAACCGTACATATCAGCTATGAATACAGCTAAATATGTAAGAGAGAATGTGGCGATGAATTAAAACCAATCTCAAAAAGCAGCATAACAACGTAACCAAATATAAACTAATCGAATCTCACAATAGAAGAGATGAGTTAACTTGAGGTACACCTGGCAAGGAACAGAAGGACAAAGAAGAGGTAAGTGAAGTCGAAGTTTCATCAAAATATAACGTTAACTACCATGAAGTTAGTTTTATGGTAAATAGACTGTGACTAAATTAGCTTATTAGAACAGCACAGTCATCAGTCGTGTATCTACAAACATAATTATTTATACTCGGTATATTAAAAAACATGGGGAAAGTCCGTCATAATAACAGAAACAAATCACAAACTAATATTGTATTACTTTTCCATCCATATTTGTTCAATTTTTAATGAATGCGCTTTTTTTTCTATTTAGGTACTCTTTTTCATTCAGTTCTAAAATAAGTTGAATCCCCAAATCCGACCGAGGCATGTCAAATATATGTCAATCTGTGGACTGTATTACACACCATGAGCAGACCTGTAGCCACCGAAAGCAACCACAAAAAATGTATAAAAGTGGATGTGGCATAACACGTTAACATTCAATATACAAATACTCCATGGATTCTCCGAAGGGAGTAATTTTTATTTTTCATGCCTGTTGGTCTACACGCTCTGATATAACCAAATCAAGGTTCTTCCATTGGTTGAAAAAAACGTGCATCGGCTTAAAGAGACTTTAATCCCATACATAACAAACAAACACACAAACAAACAGACAAACATTAACATTTATATTTGTTAGTAATGTGTTCAACCACAGCCAACTCTAACTGGGCCTGATAACTGGCGGAGAAACCCCTGACATAAACAGTATTCATCATTAGTGCTACAATAAACTTCGCAATCTCGGTAGTGATTTTGTAGACAGTATTCATCATTAGTGCTACAATAAACTATCTAGACGCTACAAACTTGGACTTGATGTGGTGAAGGAAATTATAGAATGGATAAGATTGCTCGTCATTGAGGGAGCTAAAAGCATGGGCATTGAGGACATCATAAATGATCTCTGCTCCCAATATGGTCTTTTCTTCTTCTTTGCGTTCGTTCTTTACGACCAATTTTAATCACTCTGTGTGATATGTTTGATCTTTGCCAAGAACGTGTATACGTTGCACATTGGTTTGGTAGGCCCCTAAACGCATAGACTTCTACACGCTTAGAACACATGCATCCGATTTCAGCCAAACCTCCTTAGTCGCCTCTTACGACATGCATGGCAGGTAACAGTGGTTCTATTCTCTACACCCCAAATTTGGGCTCCGGTAACCACTCGGGCGCCCAATATGGTCAAAAAATAGAATCATAGACATTGAACCGTCTGATTGAAATAGGGTAATATCTATATCCTCTTCGTGTCAGTTTGACACTTAAGGCTTTCACAATAAACGTCTATTGCTGCCATTTTGCCGCCTTTCTACCAATTTTTTTTCTACGCAAGACCGCGATCTTTCAACTCTTCTTCCACATTTATTTTCCATGTTTTTAAGTCCGTCTTTTTTATCAAGACTGTCTATGAGTATCAGCCCTCACTCGCAACAAAACTCAACCATTTTCATTCCCATGCACCGGAAATGTGTTTTTCCTTGTATGTCTCTTCTTAATTTTCCATTTCTAATTATACCAATTATTGAATGCTGGAGGTATTCCAGAAAATACCTGCACAAACTCAGCTGCATAGTGAGTATCTCGTTTCCATGACATCAGATAATAGTCCCTAAATCATTAACATTCCCTGTGCCGTTCTGGCGTCACTTGACATTTCTTCAATTAACTGTGACCTGTTTTAACTGTTTGTTCTTCTTGCTGAACTCCATTCCAGCTAATTAAATTTCTAGTGCTGTATCTTTCTTTCTTTCTTTCTCGAATCCTGTATGCCTCACAGCGTCCAGGTTTGGCACTGGTAACATAATGTGGGGAGAAAGATTGTGTTGAACATTGCTGTATCTTCTGTTGTAATGGACTTGTACACGACAAGGACAACTAAATTATAAAACTCTGCTAAACACTTACAGGATTACAATCTCAGAACCACTGTCTTAAATGATAAATGATATAGCAGGGCACAACTATCAGCACGCAAACTGATTACATAATCATGCACACACACACACACACACACCGTGTTAGATATAACGTTGTTTGATTCGTCTTGGTGTGTTTGCTCAGGATGACATGCAAGTTCTTGACTTTTACACTAGTACATAGTTATTCATCATTGTCAACGAGCAAGATTGAGTCCTAGATTCCGGAAAGTCTAGATTGTTTATAACCTGAAATCTACAAGATGTATAAAACTGTGATGGTGCCCAAGAATGAATCACTGCCAGGTTTGTGTATCGTTTTTAAACAGACATTTTGTTTGTTTAGTGCTGTAGTGTAGGCAAGCATGTCTCTATATAACTTGTTTGTTCACAATCTTATAATTTTGTTCTCAACTGTATACAAATTGTCCGCAACATTTTCATAGCTTAGGGTATGAAATGTCTATCACTTCAAATTTCTAGACCCTAGTGTGCAGTAGGTAGGAGGATCAATTTCTTTCCTCACATATGAAACGTTGAGTGTTGGATTGAACCCACACCAATCCTGTGTCCGAGTCGACAGGTGAATGCTTACGCATTACGCTAATCCGTCCCATATACCGATGCTATTCGACCTAACACAATAAACATGGAGCAACAATCAACATGGTGCAACAATCAACATGGTACGACAATCAACATGGTACAACAATCAACATGGTACAACAATCAACATGATACAACAATCAACATGATACAACAATCAACATGGTGCAACAATCAACATGATACAACAATCAACATGATACAACAATCAACAGTGCATGGCAAACAGCAGTGTATAACAATAGTATATATCTTTTTGTTAAATAGTGCATATACAACAATCAACAGTGTCTCTATAGAAATAACAGTATATAACAACAGCCAATGTATATTACACCAGTGTGCCACATGTTTCACCATTATCTCCGGTGTTGTTCAATGCCTACACTGTGAGAATCACAAACGGGCATATCACGGGGCGGAAGAGACCAATGTCATGTGCAGACGATGTTTTGGTGTATCGTCAGAGCAAAGGTCGTGGAAGAACATCAGTCATAACTCGACATAAGTAGATGATACGAGGGAAGTAGGAGCCTTGGTCAACCCAACAAAGAAAGTTGTGACATGGTTGTCTTTGAATAAGCGTGTCGTCAATACTCTAATACCAACCGTGAGAGACTTCCGTGCGCAGGTGTCTCACATATGCCCAGACCTACTCGTAGAGCCTTTAATACCAAGTTTTGTCAATCGTAGAATAGAGATTTTGTCATCGAACAGAATAACTTGACATAAGACTCGACAAAGGAGATAACAGAAGTCTGCATCACAGTGTCAAGAAACTAGAATTGACCAAGACCCTTCTATACTTTCAAATAATTACACTAGTAACAAGCTGCTTCAATGCAGCTGGTTAAGCGATTAGAGATCGAAGAGGGTAGACAAAATAATATCCCGAAAATATTGCACTGAAAACAGATGTGTGGTGCAGTTTTCGCATTCTTGATGCAAACTATGACACAGCTCAACATGTCCAGCCAAATAGAAGAAGAAGAAGAAGTAAGAAACAATAAAGACTAGATAAACAATGTAGAATAGGATTCAGATAAGTGTATATAATAAAAAATGTTTCTCTTGTCTATTCATACATAGGACGGACCGAAGAAATGGTGGTCAGTACTAAACATACAGTTCTGGGCTCAACTACAGTTCCACCATTTCCAGCTAATATGGAGACTGCATTGCTTGGTAAGTTTCAGATAAAATAAAAATATTTTCATAATCATCAGATAGAAACGAACTTGTAAAATCTAGAGTAGCAAACAATATTACTAAGTAATATAAAACAAATACAAGTTCAATATGTAGAGTGAAATAAAACAAAGGCGTTTCCTATTTTTGTCAGATAAAAATACGCCTGCAAAATTATGCTGAAATCTATACTAGAAGAAAGGAGGGGAGACATAAAGACAAGAGGAAGACAGCAATAATAATCGTCATCAAATAGGAAATAGTCATGAGCAAAAATTTGCCACCTCAACATTTCTTCATAAATTATCTCCCATAAGCTATCTCCCATCATCATCAGTCACCACCTGAATGTATCTTCTCCGTGACCTTCCTCTCCCATAAGCTTCTGTAGCCGTCAAGCTCATATCATCATCAGTCACCGCCTTAATTTATCTTCTCCGTGACCTTCCTCTCCCATAAGCTTCTGTAGCCGTCAAGCTCATATCATCATCAGTCACCGCCTTAATTTATCTTCTCCGTGACCTTCCTCTCCCATAAGCTTCTGTAGCCGTCAAGCTCATATCATCATCAGTCACCACCTTAATTTATCTTCTCCGTGACCTTCCTCTTCTCCTCTATGCCGGAATATCTCCTTCCATAATGGTCTTCTCGAACCGTTCAAGTCTTTTTATATTTCCAAAATACGTCAATTTTCTAATTCCTAATTGTAACATCAGAAAGTTTTATTTGATTTTCAGTTCCTTCTGGGTAGATCTATTTGTTCTCTTCTCTGTTTGTGATATACGGAGAACTCTTGAGTAACGCTTCAAAAGCACATTTATGCTTGTCCACTGCCTTGTTAAATGGCTATTTCACATCCATAAGTTTAGCATTACAAATAGGAGGACGACATCACAAGATAAATAAACATCAGTATATCAAAGTGTACTAGAAAAATGTACTAGAAGAAAACATCCTCTACGGTGACTTTTCGCATAGAGCACTTTCTTTCTCTTTATAGCAAAACTACCAAGGTCTTAAGCATAGCTATACATACTAAAACAAACACATACAAAAATAGTACGTCCGATGGTATATATATTAATGTGATACCTTCTACCAGAAAAACAGACAAATAAGTTTTAGGAAAGCTAGACATCAAGAAACAATTATTAAGAGAAATAAAATTCAGACAAGTAAAGTATTTTGGGCACATAAAAGACATGGCACTATGATAAAATCTTTACTAGAGGGAAAGTTGAGGTGGGAAGAGCAAGAGAAAGACCGAGAGATAAGTGGGAGGAAACTTTAAGAAATGGACAGGTTACAGTCTGGCGGTGTGCAACACCAAGGCGAAAGACAGAGGATGCTGGAGATTCATTGCAGCCAACCTTCGATGTTGAGACGGCACCTGATGATGATAATGATACCTTCTGCAAACAACGTAGACGCAAAATAGTTGTGTAAACAAACTCTGGTGTCACAAAACAGTCGTGATTATAACTCAGTAATATTTATGGTCAAATTGCAAAGGGTGCAGCGAGGGTGGGGTGGGGAAGGAAAGGGGGAGCTCCGAGGGGGTGGATATGTTTATGATTTACACGGATGAATCGGTAGTTTGCCACGAAAGGTTCGCATATACCTTCTCTGCAAGTTCATACGGCAGAAAGAAGGAAGCCAGTGATACATTTAGTATTATGGCAAGTAGCATGACAATGGAATTATTTGCGATGACTAAGGCACTAATATGGCTGGTCTCAAAACTACACTCATGCGTGCATTCTGAGTGATCTATTGAGTGTGATCCAAATGCTGGAGACTGGTTCGAAACGAGTCGTTGATTTTCTGAACGGTGAAGTCCATTTTTACCTTTTGTAAAAATCTCACGAAACCGAATTTGCTTCCAAACTTGCCCACGATGTTTCCATACCATTAATACAAACGATTCTCTCTTGTCCGATTGTCATCAGCTTGTATTTCTTATACAAACGATTCTCTCTTGTCCGATTGTCATCAGCTTGTATTTCTTATACAAACGATTCTCTCTTGTCCGATTGTCATCAGCTTGTATTTATACTGTGGCTTTCATGTGTACGTGTTGTAAAAGTTATGTTGAAAAGTTGATATATTGTTAAAGTTTTATAGAGAAGTGGGTTCTGATCACATATGTCTTGATATCCCTGCATCTCAACAGGAATGGGGTGCTTCTGGGGCGTTGAAAAGAAGTTCTGGGCTCAAGAAGGGGTGTTCTCAACACAGGTCAGTGCACTATAAATGAACAGTGTAGTCTTATAACATGCTATGGGACGTTGTGGTGTCTGACTCTCAGTCGATGCTTCAAATTGAAGAGCTTCGTAAATAAAGTGCCTATCCCACATTTTTACAGTTCTGAGAAAACGAGCATTCCAAATTTTGTGAGTGCATTATCTTCATCTTCATTAATACAAATAAAAATGTTGGGTCTATCCCACGACAAAGAACTTGTGAGTGTACACACTACATGGTTCCTGTTACCTTATTTTGACCCCACAAAACCTCATTTTGATGGAAGAGTGGGATAGGTCACAGCCAACTCTAACTGGGCCTGATAACTGACGAGAAAATCCCTGACCTAGTTTAAGTTGGAAGCTGGAATATATATTCGTTTGATGGAAAATTACAAGGATTTGAGGCAATTTTACTCAATTTTGTGTGTCTATGGTTATTTATTGATGAAAAATATTGATAATATTGATATTCCTTATTGCTAGACTTAACCTGTTTGCATAATATAACTTCGATTTAGCATTTTGTGTTGATTTTTAAAAAGAGCTCGTCTATATACAACAATACTCGAATGCGAGGTCACGTGGTGTAGTTGGGGTCTGATTTCCCATAATTCTTACCTGAGTCCGCAGGCCCATAAGTTTATAGTTGGCTCTGGATAGGCCCTTCTTCCACTAAGTCCTTCAATTGATTGTCCAAAATGGCATGTTGCGTTATGAACGGATGTTGTCTATGAGGTTTACATGAGTTGTCGCGGCGGATGTGGGTATCCGTGGCAATAAGACAGTGGTGGGGAACAGAAAGTAGTATACATGATCGTCTACCAACCAAATACAAGAATTGAAATACTTAGTAAGTATATTCATAGAAGATGGACGACTAGACAGATAGAGGCTAGAGTGCAAAAAGCAAATGCTGTAACCTACCAGCTGGCCCCATTGTTAAGGCGCCCAAACATCTCACTGACAGCTAAACAACAGATGATCAACAACTTTTTCATGCGTACTTTGTGTTACCAGAGCCAAACATAAATAATAGCAAAACACGGTCGTAAAAATAACTACATGTGAAATGCGCTGCCTACGAAAAGTTACCAACAATACCAAAAAAGGAGTCACCAATATCAGCATAAGAAAGAAAGTTAGAACAGAACCTTGTTTGAATTTACATTGTGAAACAAAGAATGAAGTGGTTCGGCCACTTAATAAGTATGCAACCAAACTTCATTGTATATAGAGTCTTCTACAACAGAACACCAGGACAGAAGGCGAGAGGAAGACCACGAAAAAGATGGTTAGATGGCATAGCAGAAAACAATCAAAAAGCAAAAATAACTATCACCCAAGCCACCATAGCAGCGCAAGACAAAAACAGAAAACCCCGACACTGGGCAACAGCCCGGTAACAGTGTGACGACACTGGGCAACAACCCGGTAACAGTGTGACGACACTGGGCAACAACCGGTAACAGTGTGACGACACTGGGCAACAACCCGGTAACAGTGTGACGACACTGGGCAACAACCCGGTAACAGTGTGACGACACTGGGCAACAACCTGGTAACAGTGTGACGACACTGGGCAACAACCTGGTAACAGTGTGACGACACTGGGCAACAGCCCGGTAACAGTGTGACGACACTGGGCAACAACCCGGTAACAGTGTGACGACACTGGGCAACAACCCGGTAACAGTGTGACGACACTGGGCAAGAACCTGGTAACAGTGTGACGACACTGGGCAACAACCTGGTAACAGTGTGACGACACTGGGCAACAACCCGGTAACAGTGTAACGACACTGAGCAACAACCCGGCAACAGTGTGACGACACTGGGCAACAACCCGGCAACAGTGTGACGACACTGAGCAACAACCCGGCAACAGTGTGACGACACTGGGCAACAACCCGGTAACAGTGTGACGACACTGGGCAACAATCCGGCAACAGTGTGACGACACTGAGCAACAACCCGGTAACAGTGTAACGACACTGGGCAACAACCCGGTAACAGTGTGACGACACTGGGCAACAACCCGGTAACAGTGGGACGACACTGGGCAACAACCCGGCAACAGTGTGACGACACTGAGTAACAACCCGGCAACAGTGTGACGACACTGGGCAACAACCCGGTAACAGTGTGACGACACTGGGCAATAACCAGGTAACAGTGTGACGACACTGGGCAAAAACCCGGTAACAGTGTGACGACACTGGGCAACAACCCGGTAACAGTGTGACGACACTGAGCAACAACCCGGCAACAGTGTGACGACACTGGGCAACAGCCCGGTAACAATGTGACGACACTGGGCAACAACCCGGTAAACGTGTGGACGACACTGGGCAACAACCCGGTAACAGTGTGACGACACTGGGCAACAACCCGGTAAACGTGTGGACGACACTGGGCAACAACCCGGTAACAGTGTGACGACACTGGGCAACAACCCGGTAACAGTGTGACGACACTGGGTAACAACCCGGTAACAGTGTGACGACACTGGCAACAACCCGGTAACAGTGTGACGACACACTGGGCAACAACTCGGTAACAGTGTGACGACAAATGAAGATCTACAAATGTTGAAGGAGATTAAGCACACATGGGTTGGCCCATATTGCTGCTAAGTCGATTCAGTAACCAAAAACGACTACAAATCTTAGTAAGAATTATATTTCTAGTTTAAACTTCCAGGTTGGTTACTCCGGAGGATTCACTCCCAACCCGACCTACAAGGAGGTTTGCACTGGGCAAACAGGTCATGCAGAAGTTGTGAGAATCATATACGATCCGAGTAAAACAAGCTTTGGCGCATTACTACAGGTAAGAAACTATGATAAATTAAGACATACAGGAATGAGATTACAAAAGTTAACTAACCAGAACTGACCAATAAAAGACTATTCATTGGACCGAACAGTTCATACATTTCTTATCTGTCCATCATTTACTGATCCATCAGTTCATACATGGCCAACCATACGTTAAGACAAGAGGGTAGGTGTTACAAATGCCACTGTGAAATAGCTTTAATTAAAATAGTTTGTACTGGTCTTCTATATTTTCTCACAGTAAACTACCAAATACAATTTCTTTAATTCATTTTGTCTCTCCCCCTCCCTCCCTCCCTTCCCCAACCCGATAATATTTATGTGGACGTCCATGAGCCCAGTACGCTAAACTGTTCAGTATCTTCTTCTTCTTCTTCTCTCTCTTCTCTCTTCTTTCTCTCTCTCTTTGTCTTCCTCTGTTTCTCTGCCTGGTAATTTTTTCCTGCTGTCACACTGTGCCCTAACTCTTATCTTAATATTACACACCCACTCCTCCCCACTCCCCTACCCCAACAAAAATAATATGAATAAAATGACTGTTAACCTCGGATGTCTGTCTAAAGTTTGATTTTCTGTTGCTGTGTTTTATTTGGTTTATCTCTGTTTGCATATCAACATTAACCCTTTTAGCAGTCCATGAAATTCTTATTATTCTTCTGTTAATCCCATCACCTTCTTGTAGGTTTCTTAATTATCCACGATGCATATCCCTATACCACTACTACAATTATTAAACTATTTGTGAAGTGTACAGAAATTATCAGACAACATACCGAAACACGAATCACGGTAGTTTTATAAAGCACCAAAAAAAAAAACCAACTAGACATTGCAACGTTTTCACAAAAAGGTTTTCTTTCAAACATAGGATACAAAAACAACACGTAATATAAGACATGATAAGACGACGCTACTTTCGGTCTTCTTGCGAACTGATCAACCTTGTTATTATATTGCATGATAGTAGGACCAGCAGGGTATAGAGGGTTCTCTCCGACCGCTACAACCCTTGACCACCGCTGGCCCTATTATCTACAACCCTCTATAACGTGCTGATCCTACTAGTAGTGGCCCCCTGATCGCTACAACCATCTACCACCCTCCAGCTCCACCATCTACTAACAGTGAATCCTCACCATCTACTAGTAGTGGACCCATTGGCCCCCACCCACTGGAACCGTCTTTCTAAAGTTTCCACAAACTCCCACTCCACTTCTACTCATTTGTTCATTTACTCGTATTTCTTACGAAGGTTTGACTTCTATCTACTAATATCTTTCAGGTATTCTGGGAAAACCATGACCCAACTCAAGGTTATCGCCAAGGAAGAAGTACTGGTACTCAATACCGATCTGTAATCTACGCCCTTAACAACCAGCAACTAAATGAGGCGGAGACTACCAGAAACGAATACAATGAAGCTTTGAGCAAGGAAGGTTTAGGACCTATTACTACTGAAATCTTACAAGCTGGCAAATTTTACTATGCAGAAGATTACCATCAGCAATATTTGGACAAGAATAAAGATGGCTACTGTGGTTTGGGCGGGACGGGAGTGCTGTGTCCCAGACGTCCCAGAGAATAGACCAACAAAGTGCAATACATCTACTTTCAAAGAATGAATTATTATACTTTTTTTAAAAGGAAATTATCTTAGCTTGTTTTAATCAGGTAGCCTGCTGAAGGAAACAGTAAATCCCACCGCTATCTAATATATAGATCATAAAGTTCACTCTTTAATTAACTTCTGTTTTCATGTTGATTTTAATTGCTTCTGTTTCCTATGTTTACAAAAATGTTTTCTTCTTTCCTGTTTTAAAAAACTTTGTGTTTTCATGTATTTTTATTTGTTTTTGCTTTGATGTATTTTTAATCGTTTCTGATTTCATTTTTTTAATTGTTACTGTTTTAAATCATTTCTATTTGTTTTTGTTTTCACGTACTTTTTATCTTTTCTATTTTTACGTATTTTTAATTATTTCGGTTTTGGCGTGTTTCTAATCATGTCTGTTGTCAGTTTTATTGACATTTCTGGTTTCAATTTAGTATTAATTGCTTGCGTGCTCACATTTTAAATAATTACTTTTGCTTTCCAGTACTTTTAATTGTTTCTGTTTTCTCATATTTAAGTTACTATTCACTTTGTTGTCATTATTTGTTATTTAATGTACAAGAATTAATGTAAAACAGAAAGTATGACAATTCAGCGAAGGTCAACAGTTTTGTTTTTTCCGATCCAGAAGCACTTGAGCTTTACAGCTCTTAGGCTCGGTGCCATGGACATCGTAACCCTTCGGTTCGGTGCCACGAACACCGTAAATCTGGGGAATCTGTGGTTTTTCTGCCATCCCGCGGAATTGAACCCGCACACACAGAGGGATAGTCACCCGTAGTCCAACGCGCTACGAACACGCTGGGCAGACGGGCAAGGTTAACAGTTAAAAATTATGCTTTGATCGAGAGATTTTAATCAACCACAGGTCATGAAAATATTCTACCCTCACAGGGGCCAAAAAAGAAAAAATGATACAGAGGAAACAGAAGGTACCCAAACTACTTGTTATGATTTTTAGAAAGTCGCATTACAGAGATTTCTTCGTTGTACTTTCGACTCCTTAATCCTACCAGCTGAAAGTAGGGATCTTTACTTTCGGAGTTGAAGAACATTTTGATCGTCAGAGCTACGTAAGCACGTACATGCAAATATTTGTTTATGATGTATGATATACATCTATTACCTGTTCATTACGTGATTCTTGGTTTCATTTTCGGTTCAATATGTAATAATATTCCTGAAAGTAGAAGTCAATTTTCTGGAATGTATTGCTCACCATAAATCTTTCCAAAACAATGCTGTAATTCAGTGGTGCCCAATGTTTTATATATATATTGGGACGCATTTGCCTAATTATTACCGTGAAGGTGCGGGTACTGTGTGGTATATTCATTAATAATATTAACAGTAAGAATAATAATAATAATAATAGAGTCATAGTAATATTGAACTAAATAAGAACAGATGAAAACGTAATCCTGATTAAACGTATATTTTAAAATAAATATATTGACCTTATGAGCAATCTGAAACATATTGTTATTCGGAAATACTTTGAAAAAAAATTCTGATCAGCGTTAAAGCCTATAGATTAAAATATGCAACATGGGCGCCATAACACTTTCGGGCACCACGTTGGACAGAACTGCTGTAGTGTATTTAAAACATTGACATGGACACATTTAGCATATTTTACATACGCTAACTAAACGAAAATTAACATTGATATCCAGATTTCAATGATAAAATGTCACCTTAAAGTCATGCTCATTAGCATTTTATATGCATATTTTAAAAATTACTTTTACAGAGAGCATAATTTTTAAAACCATTTTGTCTTAGTTGGATATGTCAACTGTCTGTTCAATTAGCAACGCCAACCATACGTACCCGCTTCTCCAACTGTTCAATTAGCAACGCCAACCATACGTACCCGTTTCTCCAACTGTTCAATTAGCAGCGCCAACCATACGTACCCGCTTCTCCAACTGTTCAATTAGCAACGCCAACCATACGTACCCGCTCCTCCAACTGTTCAGTTAGCAGCGCCAACCATACGTACCCGCTCCTCCAACTGTCTGTTCAATTAGCAACGCCAACCATACGTACCCGCTTCTCCAACTGTTCAATTAGCAGCGCCAACCATACGTACCCGCTTCTCCAACTGTTCAATTAGCAACGCCAACCATACGTACCCGCTTCTCCAACTGTTCAGTTAGCAACGCCAACCATATGTACCCACTTCTCCAACTGTTCAGTTAGCAGCGCCAACCATACGTACCCGCTCCTCCAACTGTCTGTTCAATTAGCAACGCCAACCATACGTACCCGCTTCTCCAACTGTTCAGTTAGCAACGCCAACCATATGTACCCGCTTCTCCAACTGTTCAATTAGCAACGCCAACCATACGTACCCGCTTCTCCAACTGTTCAGTTAGCAACGCCAACCATATGTACCCACTTCTCCAACTGTTCAGTTAGCAACGCCAACCATATGTACCCGCTTCTCCAACTGTTCAGTTAGCAACGCCAACCATACGTACCCGCTCCTCCAACTGTTCAGTTAGCAGCGCCAACCATACGTACCCGTTTCTTTCGCAATTTCTTTCAAACAATAAACAGATTGAAGTTCGAGACCTTTTTTTCATATATTAACCATCTATTATTTTGTATTACATTTCAAACATTTTTGTTAAACAGCTTCTTTGGCAAGCAAACTGGAACATACAGGACTCTCTCTCTCTCTCTCTCTCTCTCTCTCTCTCTCTCTCTCTCTCGATCCCTAAACATACAGGACTCTCTCTCTCTCTCTCTCTCTCTCTCTCTCTCTCGATCCCTAAACATACAGGACAACAACTTTTATTCTGAGATTAGAAATTTAGACATTAACAGATTGATTGATTGATTGATTGATTGATTGATTGATTGATTGATTGATTGATTGATTGATAAGACCATCATCATTGCATTTCAGTGAGTAACCGATATTTTTCTTACACATGAATTTATCACTGGCAATACACGAATCCAGTAGCACCGGCGAGGTTCCCCGATGTAACTTTGAAGATGGTGAAGATATTTTGTAGGAATTTTATTTTGTCATTTTTTTCTAATGAATTTTGCCCTGGCAGGCGCTTTCCAGCTTGCTCTTCTCGATTTTGAACTGCCAAGGTTTCTTTTATGTGCTCAAATTGAACACGGGACCTACGTTTAATCGTCCGTCTCCGATAGGACTAGGTACTCAATCTCACCTACACTGAGATCAGAGATCTCTGGAAAAATATCCCAATTACTCCACGCGGGAACGAGCTGAGTACCTTTGAAACGAGAGGTGAGCACCTAACATATACGTCACAGAGACCACCAAAGACATTAACTGTCGTAGTCAAATGATTGTCTCAGACTTGATTCACTAGACAGAACCATTAGTTGAAACTAATAATAATAATAATTACGTCACAGAGACCACCAAAGACATTAACTGTCCTAGTCACATGATTGTCTCAGACTTGATTCACTAGACAGAGCCATTAGTTGAAACTAATAATAATAATAATTACGTCACAGAGACCACCAAAGACATTAACTGTCCTAGTCAAATGATTGTCTCAGACTTGATTCACTAGACAGAACCATTAGTTGAAACTAATAATAATAATAATAATTACGTCACAGAGACCACCAAAGACATTAACTGTCCTAGTCAAATGATTGTCTCAGACTTGATTCACTAGACAGAGCCATTAGTTGAAACTAATAATAATAATAATTACGTCACAGAAACCACCAAAGACATTAACTGTCCTACTCACATGATTGTCTCAGACTTGATTCACTAGACAGAGCCATTAGTTGAAACTAATAATAATAATAATTACGTCACAGAGACCACCACAGACATTAACTGTCCTAGTCACATGATTGTCTCAGACTTGATTCACTAGACAGAGCCATTAGTTGAAACTAATAATAATAGTTGCAGTCGTCTATTGCAGGCGATGATGACAACAACCTCAGATGTGTGTTGTTGCTCGTCTCCAGTGTGTATCGAAGTGATTGTAGAGTGTACAATCCTCATCCACAGCTAGGGAATGCATGATCATGGTTGGACATGTGGGTTCTTTCGCGCGGCTCGTTTTCTCTGCGCATCAACAGTAGAACGATTCTCAGCTATGCGAGTTCCTCTTCTGTTCTCACAGCACCCCATTTGAAGATTTTGTACAAGGTATTCTCAGCTATTGTACTGACCTACGGTTGTGAAAGTTGGAAATCAACAAAGAAAATTGATAAGAAACTGGACAGCTTTGAGAATAAATGTCTACGAAAATTATTAAAAGTAAAATGGAGTGATTTTGTTTCTAACAACACAATGAGAGATAGAACACACCAACAACCCGTATCAAATATTATAAGGAAACGAAGGTGGAAATATTTAGGTCATGTTCTTAGATCAGACGAAAAGAGACTAAATCGACAAGTCCTTATGTGGTCACCAGTTGGGAAAAGAAAACGTGGAAGACCAAAGACCACTCTTCGAAGAACCATCCAACAAGAAAGTAAACTATTGGGATGTAAAACCATACAAGATCTCCAACTGCTAGCAAAGAACCGTATCACATGGAGATCTAAAACCTCTGCCCTATGTGCCGCCTTTGGCTCGAAAGGAATAAACTAACTAACTAACTATTCTCAGCTATGCAACTTCTTCTGTTCTCGCAGCACCCCATTTGGAGATTTTGCACAAGGTATTCTCAGCATGTGGTGACTATATTAAAGCATTTTAGAGACACTGAAATGGTATCTACAGCTTTTTTTCCATTCAACAACTTGTCGTTTTCCGCCATCTAGCTCGCCATACATCAGTTGTTTTGGGATGCGTTTATCAGACACCACAGCAACGTGATCGGTTCATTGCACTAGGGCATTTTGCCACAAAGTGTGGATACTTGAAATCTTGGGTCTCATCAGGACTTGAGTATTTGGGATTTTGTCCTACTACTTTATTTTGAAACAGATCGAAAACTCTCTGAGGGTCACAGAAATATGGTTTTACAGAAGAATGATGAGAATCCCATGGACTGCTAAAATGACTATGATGAAGGTGTTGAATGAGGTCAAGACACAAAGAAAGCTTATCATCAATACAAGAAAGAGGCAGCCATCATTTTTCAGGCATGTGATGAGAAAGGGAGGTTTAGAACACATTGTAACAACTGGTAAAATCGAGGGTAGACGAGACATAGGAAGACAGAGAGAGAGAGAGAGAGAGAGAGAGAATTTTGGATAGTATGGCGTCATGGCGCGGAAGAGCGTCAACATTTGAGATGATAGCAAACACCAGAGACAGAGATTTGTGGAGATCCATGATCGCCTACGCCAGCCGACACGGCACCTGATGATGATGACGTGATTTTTAAAAGTATGCGGAGACAACTTGTATGGAAGTGGTTTAGTTTTCTTGCGTGTCTGCTATACACTGTCATTTTCTCACTGGCGTACAGCCGAGTGGTGAGCCCTATGTTCCCATAAACGTTTAGCGTTGTGACGACGCTCATTTCCTTCCACTCCAATACAGCGACGCACAGTCTTCCAAATGCAACACTGGCTTATATAGTGTTCGCATGTCGTACTCCGGAATCTTTAAATTCGACGACTGATGAGTACACGTGGGAGGGATCGGGATATGTATATAGATGTCTCTTTGGTAGCATGATAGATCGATATGCTGATAGATTGGTAGATATAGATAAATTAATTGATAGATCGATAGATAAATAGACATATAGATTGGTAGATGTAAAGATATGTGCTAAGGAGTAGGTGTACTGCCGCTGATGTCTTCATGTGTAATAAATATATCAGAGTTTGTATGGTTATTCACCAATGGTGATGCTCTAATCAATCATTTAATCAATCATTCAATCAGCTAAATAACAGTGGAAAAATCAGAACACGTTCTACACAGTTTATCCGGTGACGATTTCATACATGTTCAGATTATCCAGATACTCATTTTAGCTGGGCATGCTAGAGATGTCTATCTTCAAATGGGAATTGAACTCACTTACGACTGGATGTTGATGTAATCGTACTAGCAACTGATCTACATCATCATCATTCAATAGCCTATCCGGAGCAGAACGTTTCTACCCTAACGGTCCTTCTTAATTCATTCCTCTCATAGGTAAGATGTCCCGCCTTTGCAGCCGTCATGTTCAAATCGTTAGTTACATCCTGAATGTATCTTTTTCGTGGTCTCATCTTCTCTTTGCTGTGATGCCTGCTTCCATAATGATCTTCTTCAAGACTTTGTCTTTTTATATGTTCAAAATACTTCAATTTTCTCCTTCTTATTTGTAGCATCTTCCATTTTTCTTTGATTGTGGGTTCTGTCTGGATAGATATGTAGTTTTCTCTTCCCTTTCCACGGTATACTGATATATACATCTTTTAACTTCCCTGTCCACGGTATACTGATAGATAAATCTTTTCTTCTTACACTGGATGTAAAATGTGTATGAAATAAGTAGAGAAAAATAAATAAGAATCCCCAACTAGAAAATGTGTATAAGACTAAGAATAGAAGAAAAGAAAGAAAAAACACAGACTAGAAAATGTTGTACAAACAGTAAAAGCATGAAATAAGAAGAAGCATTTGACTACCACATTGTTTTATAGATCCAGTACAGAAGAAGAAGCATTTGACTATACATTGTTTTATAGATCCAGTACAGAAGAAGAAGCATTTGACTACCACATTGTTTTATAGATCCAGTACAGAAGAAGAAGCATTTGACTATACATTGTTTTATAGATCCAGTACAGAAGAAGAAGCATTTGACTACCACATTGTTTTAAATATCCAGTACAGAAGAAGAAGCATTTGACTACCACATTGTTTTATAGATCCAGTACAGAAGAAGAAGCATTTGACTACCACATTGTTTTAAATATCCAGTACAGAAGAAGAAGATGACAACCAGACTCGAAAATTTGTAAGACCGAGAACATAAGAAAAGGGGGGAAAATACCGACTTGAAAAATTGCATAAGATCGAGTATAGAAGAAGAGGAAGAAAAAGAAATGCCGACTCACAAAGTTGTAAAATATCCAGTACAGTAGTAAAAGAAGAAGAAGAAGAAAGAGAAGAAGAAACACCAACTCAATAAGTTGTATAAGATTCAGTATTGAAGAAAAATAAGAAACACTATCTCTTAAAATTGCTTAAGATCGACTACAGAAGAAGAAGTAAAACACAGACACAAAAATTGTATAAGATCCAGACAGAATAAAATGAAGAAGCATCGACTCTATAATGTTTTAAGATCCAGACAGAAGAAGAAGCATCGACTCTATAATGTTTTAAGATACAAAACAGAAGAAGAAGCATCGACTCTATAATGTTTTAAGATACAAAACAGAAGAAGAAGCAGCATCGACTCTATAATGTTTTAAGATACAAAACAGAAGAAGAAGCATCGACTCTATAATGTTTTAAGATACAAAACAGAAGAAGAAGCAGCATCGACTCTATAATGTTTTAAGATACAAAACAGAAGAAGAAGCAGCATCGACTCTATAATGTTTTAAGATCCAGACAGAAGAAGCAGCATCGACTCTATAATGTTTTAACCCTTCGCTGCTACATACTTTCCGAAGGCTGAGCTAAAAATAGCTACTCTTTCTTTCTAGGTCACAAACGTGAATTTACGCCTATAGCAGTGACAGTAGCAATGCATAACGTGTTAACACGTCTTTAGCCCACAGAGGAGAGATAGCAACAGACGTGTTAATGCGTCTTTAAAAGTGAATGGGAAAACGTATATATACGTCCTTAGCAGCTAAAGGGTTAAGATACAAAACAGAAGAAGATAACGGAGTAAAAGAAGAAGAAAATACACCGCCTCGAAAAGATGTATAAAATTGAGGACAGAAGAATAAGAATAAAATGAAGAATAAACACCGACTGGGAAAATTGTACTAGATCGTGTACAAAAGTAGAAGAATCAAACAAAAATGAGACGATTATTAGAGTAAACCCGGTACAATGAAGTCAACCCTTTGTCCTTATATGGTAAGTTTTAAATAACAGTTTGAGAAGCCGTGATGTCAAGTAGATGAAGACTATGTACCGATCCTATAAGAGAAATATGGCTGGGGTTGTCTAGCTAGAGTACATGTAAAAAAAAAAAAGTAAAGGAACCCTTTCATACCTCGTGGTATATGGGTCAATACAGTGTTAGGCCTGTATTTTTCATTGACCGTCGGCACACGATGGGTGATGTGGTCAGCATCACGCCGGCCGCCTTTACTTCCCAGAGCATGTCTGGTACCCAGTTGAGGCTGGGTCGACCTGAGAGCCGTCGTGGTCGGGAAAAATTCCACGCACATCTGATTTGCCTTGCCTGACCAGCCTTGCGAAGCGAGTTCACTAACAACTACGCTACAGCGGCTCTCCTAGAGTACATGAGAGGGTATTAAAGTATGCCAAGGGAAATAAAATATGCATAACAACTAATTCAGTATTAACTCCTCATGGACAAAACGCCACACTACGTGGCTTTGTGTTGACGCCTTTTACCAGGAGCCAGATTAAAGGGCGTTTTTATTCTAAAAACAAATGGCTAGTAAAAAAGAGCTTTTGCCCTGGTCGACTAAGAGTTAAAGTGGAAAGTTAGCTCGCAGCTACCACTATCACTACCAAAAGATCTTGTTTCCAGCTGGCGTAGGCGATCATGGATCTCCACAAATCTCTATCTTTGGTGTTTGCTATCAATTCAGAGGTTGACGTTCTACTGTGCCATGAAGTCAGGCTGTCAACAATTTCCTCTCTCTCCTCTGTCTCATCTACCCTCGATTGTACCACTGTGTTGACCAGTCATTAAACGATGGTGTCCCATTAGTTTTAAAGTGGTAAGTTACTCTCCTTCACAAATGCAAGGAATACATTTAAAATTACTTGTCTCATAGTACAGTCGTTATGGGGAAGAAGTTTAACAAACTTCTCTTTTACTGTAAAATTCGAAAAGAGCATTCTTACAAATACACACAACTGTGAAATATCCAAACTAGCCGTGTTTTCATCCAATTGAAGGGACAAATATTCACACGACTGCACGACAACTGAGACTGCAAATTATTAGAAATCTGTTCAACCCGTCTAGCTACAGTTTGATGAGACAAGTGAATACTCTGAATGGAATACATAAGTTCAGATTTAGCTTCATGATCGTCGAACAGAGTTTCAGTTGCAATGACCATCGTTTCTTTAACTATTTCCCTATCGCTACAATTTTTCTTTTAGCTAATACATGACAGATTTGTAAGAAGCTATCGACACGTTAATTGATTGTTTAGAAGTTTTTGTAAATACACTTCGTTGCAATGTTAATCTGGGTTTAAGATCCCTCACTTTGTCTATTTTAGTTCAGAATTCATAGGATATTCACTATTAAAACAGTAATGATTAGTGAAGAAATGCCGTTCTATATCCCCCTATTACTTTTCCTACTAATAGATCGCTATAATTACACAATAGACACGGATTCGCCTATGCATTCAATGAGACAATATTGATCCGTCCATTCAGAATTAAAAGTGTAGTTCCATTGCCGTTTACCCATATTTTGTTAATGACAGATGAATTCAGATGATACTAATTAACAAATGTTAAACCTTTCGCAGCAGCTAGCACAGATCAGGTTATAATAGCAATTAAAAAATAATAAATAAGCTCGATTATAAATAACACAATGTTCCTACTCTAAACGAAAACTCAATGCACCGTTCATTCAAGCTTAAATCCCGATGTGGCCGATAAATCAGAGATTCGGCACGGATATGTTATTTGTTTGAAGATATAAATTTTAAGATGAAGTCGGCACTTTGTTCGGTGAAAAGTCAAAGGATATGGTTAGTAGCAGTAAAATGGTTACACAAAAAAATAAGATTGCAAAAGGGGAAGACAGTGTTCCCGGGAGTGCTGTGACAAACGAGGGAAACATTCTGTTATCCATAAATCCCCATAAAGTTCTGATTAACGTTAAAGCCAGCGGAGTAACTTGGGGCGCCAAAAATGCGTAGCACAGGCGTCCTGGCGTCCGTGGACACCGCGTTAGACAGTCCTGTTCTATAAGCAAAGTGTCGTACCGATTAGATCAACATATTCCATATAGTTTAAGCTACATCCCATATCTTCCCTGAACTGGTTTTAAAATGTAGACTGTCTCCGATTACTATTGTCATACATAGCTATAGCAAATTCAGTGAACTCGTTATCCGTTTGTGTGTACAAACATTAGCTCTGACCAATCCACTTCTTGTGTGTCAAGTTTATCTAGTACACCATAACTGAAACATATGTTGCTGAAATATGAAATAAATGCTGCATGAAATAGACTCCCATGAACTTTGACCGCAGTGCCCTAGAGATTACAGAAAGTGTGTAACAATTTAACACCCCCACATAAGACGAACTTGGCAACCGTGTGGTGTAGATTTGGACTCGTTCATATTCTGGGATTAGGAGATTGATTGTGCCACTTTGGTATAAGTTGATGACGTGACTTGGTCATTAGCTCATCATCATCAAATAACGTATCGTGAGCAGAACTTTGCCACCCCAACAGTCATTTCTCTCTCTCATAGGCCAGATGTCCCGCCTCTGCAGCCGTCATGTTCAAACCATCGGTTACATCCTGAATCCATCTTCTCCGTGGTCTTCCTCTTCTTCTCTTTGCTGGTATGCCTCCTTCCATGATGGGCTTCTCCAGCCCTTCGTGTCTTTTTAAATGTCCAAAATACCTCAATTTTCTCTTTCTTATTTGTAGCATCGGCCATTAGCTACTTAGTATAATAAGATTATTTAAAACAAACAACAACTTACAAACGCATGCATTTATATCAGTGCAAGCCATTGAACTGAAGGACACGCAGTTCTGGGTCATTGAAGTGCAAAGAATGGTCTTCCTTTTGAGACATTTGCTCATATAGATCCAAATGGTATTTAAAATCGTTAAACTTAGAAATAGCAAAATATGATTATAATTTGTGTCTTTCAAGAGAACATAAGATGGCGTGTCACCGCTGTGGTAAACAAACTAAATGTTTGTAGAGAAATGTTTCCTCACATGCACTTAGTGCACATTCCCAGAGAAGGAAACTCAAGCAACTAATGTCTCACTGACTGTGATGATGTTTCATCTGTTTAGTGCACATTCCCAGAGAAGGAATTCAAGAGTCCACTGAAGTAATCTCACGAAGACGAATGTCAGATTTAGCAGCACAAAACTAAGATCTGAGATGAAGTGTCTATGCAGAATGCTTGGAGTATCAAAAAGAGACCGATTTAGAAATGAAGACAACAGGGAAAAGTGGGTACAACATCTCTAATAACTTCGTCAAGAAACAACAAATTAAATGGTTAGGCCACATAAGCAGATGACCAATAGACAGTGCGCATCAAAGAGCAATGTTACTTCGAAACAGTGGAAACATGAATGTGATCAGTCAGATGTGTCGCAGCGAATAACAATTTCAGAACCGCTGTTGTAATAAATACGTGACCTACTTAGTAGGACACGACTATCAGTACGTAAACTTGTATCTTAATCACACACTCGTCCCGTGCTAGACATAATATTGCATTAATTAATCTTGATGTGTTTGCCTACGATGACATGCAAGTTCTTGGCTTTAGCAACAGTACACGTCTCCATCATTGTCTATGAGAAACATTAATCTTTAGGTTCCGGAAAGTCTAGATTGTTTATAACCTGAAATCTACAAAATGTATAGAACTGTGATGGTACCCAAGAAGGAGTCATTGCCAGGTTTGTTTATCTGTTTTAAAACAGACATTTTATTTGTTTATTAGTGTCATATCATATGTAGGCGGTCACGTTTCTCTCGGACTTGTTGTTTCTAATGCTATTTATCAACTATAAATACAGGTTATTCGACCTAGCGCGGTGTACTGGATTCAATTAACACTATTTTTGTAATATTACAATTACAATGTCAAATGTCTAGTATTATGTAATATATAAATTATATAAGTATGTTAGGTCATTAAGTGTAACAGTCACAACAGTACAACTGTAACAAACAACATTGAATAACACACATCATTGTACAAAAACAAAAATTATACAGCACACAAAAGTGTACAACAAACAGTGTAAAAGAAATTCAAATAATATTGTCTAGTGTTGAGTTTTTACGTCGATTTCCTAGTGAAGTCAGATTAAAATTGGGTTTCCCGTAGCATCTGAGATGGGGAAATGTCATATTCACTGCTGGGATTACACAGTAGCCTAACTGCTCTGGCACTTTTAGCAAGCGGGAACTGACTATTAATTTTTGAGCTAATTTCATAATAACTTGTGTGGCAGAGGCATAGGTACACATTCTTCAGCACATGTTGATGGATATTCGCTCTGTTTCATGTAACTCACTAAACAAACATTAAATTGTGTTCCACCAGTTGACGATTGATAAGACTAAGACCATCATCATTCAGCTTCAGCAGATTAAACATGTGTAATCCAATCTACTTCTCATACAGAAAGATCGCAGCGACAGGGCACAAATTCCGTAGCACATTCGTGACTTTCCGATGCAATTTAAAGAATGGTGAACATTTTTAGAAATTTAAATTATTAACAATTTTTTCAGAGCAGGGGCTTTCCAACCTACTATTATCGATTTTACACTGCCACGGGTTCTTTAACGTGCTCAATGAGAACACAGGGCCTACATTTATCAAGTGTCACTGATATGACTAGGAGCTAGATCCTACCTACATTCTTGTCTTTCTTTCTTTCTTTTGGCCTTCTCTGCTTTTTTACTGCTAGGCGTAGCAGGTTTAACTGATGATCGGTTTCTGAGATAATGCACGCTCGGTCGCTTGATATGGTGTGTGGAGTTTTAAGATGTCTGTAACTCCATCAACCCATCTTTTTCTTGGTCTGCCCTTTCCTCTTGATAATTCCATTTTTAGGTTGTACGCTCTTGCAACTGGTGTATTCGGTTTCATTCTGACCAAGTGACCAAACCTTTTGAGTCTCTGTTTTTCAATAAATCTAATAGCAGGTGTTGTTCTGACTGTTCTTCTAATTTCCTCATTTCTTATATGGTCTCTTCTTGTTTTATTTACTGCTTTCCTCAAGCATCTCATTTCGCATGTGGTAATTTTCCATTCTTGTTCTTTTATTAGTGCCCATGTTTGGCACTGGTAGCACAGTGTTGGTATGATATCAGGAATTGTCGGGATTGATCGAAAGTCCTTTGATAGCTCCACACGGGAAACAAATTGAATACCTATGAAGTGAGGCCACATTGTTCCTCAAAGCCCTGTGTCCAGGTTTCCTCAGAACTACTTGTGCAGCTTTTAATTCTAAGTTTTGTTAATCCTAAAATATATTTGTTGTCATCAAATAGAACAATTTTACATAAGACACGACAAATGGGATATCAGAAGTCACAAGATCAGGCTGACAAAGACCCTTCTATACTTTCTAGTGAGGACACTGGTAATAGGACTGCTTCTCTGCAGTCTGGTTAAGAGGTTAGAGATTGAAGAGGGAAGGCAAAATAAAATCCTCAAAATGCTGCACTGAAAACAGAAGTGTGGTGCAAAAAATTGCAGTTATTACATTCTTGCTACAAACTGTCATACAACATAACATGTTATGCCAAGTAGAAGTAGTAAGAAATAATAAAGACCATATAAACAATGTAGAATATCTTCTTTTTCTTTGAACGCTTCATATCGAACACTTGCTAACCATTCTTTGTGATTTGTATGTGATCTGAACCTGAGAGCGATTGTACGTTGTGCCAGTTATGCACCTACAAGTAGATCAGCACATCCAATTTCTGCGATGCTTTTAATTTAATAGGAAAGCTTCCCTAGGTCCTACATCAATCATCTCTTATGACCTGCCTTGTAGGTCGCAGTGATACTATTCTTTGCTTCCTTGCGCCCCGGCAATGTAGAATATGATTCAGATGAGTGTGCTAATGTACAATAAATGTTCTGCTTGTCTATTCAAACATAGGACGGACAGAAGAAATAGTTGTCAATACTAAACATACAGTTCTGGGCACAACTACAGTTCCACCATTTCCAGCTAATATGGAGATTGCATTGCTTGGTAAGTTTCAGAATTTTTTAAAAGAATAATCATAATCTTTAAATAGAAAGATCCAGCGTGAAAATAGTTCAACTAAATAGAATCAAACAAAGACAAGTTCAATGTTTTGACACCTCTGAAGTCGGAGAAGGCAGGGAACACTAACGGGGAACTGAAGTCGGAGAAGGCAGGAAACACTAACGGGGAACTGAAGTCAGAGAAGGCAGGAAACACTAACGGGAACTGAAATTGAGAAGGCAGGAACACTAACGTGGAACTGAAGTCGGAGAAGGCAGGAAACACTAACGGGGAACTTAAATTGGAGAAGGCAGGAACACTAACGGGAACTGAAGTCGGAGAAGACAGGAAACACTAACGGGAACTGAAGTCGGAGAAGGCAGGAAACACTAACGGGAACACTGCTAAAAAGAAAGCAGACCTTCACACACAAAACTCAGTCAAAAGCGCCATACCGGGCACTCTGACTACGTCTGAATTCATAGCGGGCGAACGTAAGAAGTATTTTGATGAGTTCTCTCTCTCTCTCGATCACCGCTCAGACCAATGTTCCAGATCTCCCCATAAATTCTATTCATGTGGAAATCTGATTCATGTAGCCTTAGCATAAGTGTGTTTAACGTCACATCTTCAGCACCATTTGGAGCTCTGGTGCTTATCCTTTGGTGATGTGTCCGGTTTCAGCCAGCATTTACTCGGTTCGATTTCCATTCTGTAGCCATCTAGTGTTTTTTGTGGTGTGGGGCAGCTAGCCCCACGACCAACCTCCTTAGTCACCTCTTACGACATGCGTGGCAGGTAACAGTGGTTCTATTCTTTACACTCCAATTTGGGCCCTGGCAACTACTCGGGCGAATGATGAGTTCAATGACTCTACAATATTTTCTATCTCTTGCTCGATCAGATCACACCAAATATCATACAACAGTGAAGATTGTATCTAATAGATCTCAATCACTGTCTTAATCTTGTTTAGTGCTACATTTTAAAACAGTTGTATGTATCAACCTCTTGATGTTTCCTTATCTTTAATAACTATGATTTTCTCTTGCCTGCTTGCCATCAGCTTTTCTTTTTAGTATGATTTTCATTTACACATCCTGTTAAAAATTATGTAGAAAAGTGTCTATTATGTGTACATTCTCGAAAAGTTATGTACAAAAGTGGATATTTATGTTTAGGTTCTGTGAAGGTTATGTGGACAAGGGGCTATTCTTATATATCTTCTGTAAAAGTTGCGAAGAATAATGGGTATTCATCAGATATGTCAAAATATCACTGAATCTGACTGTTTCTTCCTGACAGGAATGGGATGTTTCTGGGGCGTTGAAAGGAAGTTCTGGTCACAAGAAGGAGTGTTTTCAACACAGGTCAGTGCACTATAGATAAACAGTGTAGTCATACACCAGGCTAATGTTGTAACTAGAGTTGGGCTGTGTTATACACCACACAATACTATAACATTTCAAACCCGTAAATAAGATCACAAGCTCTTGTCCCATCCAAAAATTATTGAGGGCTGTAGATGTTTACATTTAGTTAGACTGTGTGACAAATAGCTACTGGACAATTTTTTCGGTGTTTTTTAAATGTGAAGCCAGTTCTCAAACTTCTTAACAGAACTTAGACCAGTAGACTACGTCAGAACTTTGATAATTTATGTTCTTCTAAACTGTATACCACATCAGAGCTAAGAAAATAGTCTACGTCAGAGCTGAGATCACATCAGAACTTAAACCAGGTGACTAGATCACAGTTTAGAGACAGGGGTCTTTGTGGTGAAGTGGTTAAGACATTTGAGGTGTGTGCTGAAGGTTGTGGTTTGAATTTCGATCGTGCTGTTCAGTTCACTTGTGCATTTTTCCCTGGAGATTCCTAGGTTTGTTGCTGAAGCTACGGAGTTTGTGCTTTGTTGAACCCTCCCGGCAGGTGGCTTGCCATTTCTGCAGAGAGGGGCGGAGTCATACGGTGAAACCTGGGGCAATGAAGTAAATCCTTTGTCTTTAAACATTTTTAGAGTTTAGAAAAGTATAGATTAGAGCTGGAGTCGGACAGAGTGGACTATGCCAGGTCTGAGATCATCAGACCACACCAGAGCTGAGATACCTAGACCACATCAAAGCTTAGACTACTAAAAATTGGTTGTCAAAGAGATCCAATGTTTAAAATATATATTTCAATATGATGGGAGATAAGAAATATTTGTATATCGTAACTCTGTAACTTTGTTATTTCGTGGCTAGCTCCCATTGAATAAGAAATGGGACATTGTCGCTCATCCCTGATCAATTCCTTTCCTCCAATTGTCCATTTACTGCTACGACTTCCACTTCACACACTATTTGTCTTTTCTACTTATGTCTTCTATACTAATTTGAGCAGAAGTAACCATAATAGAAATTTTGATGGTATCTTATCTTATCTTAACCACATTTTGCCCTGAAGCGTCGTGGGAGAGTTAGTTTCCTATCTTGTACCAGGTGTGTTGCGCTTGACGTTGTCAGTCCATGCTTTCGCAGGGACTCTGAGATGTTATCTATCCATCGTGTTCTTGGCCTGCCTCGTGCTCTGCGCCCTGAGTGTCGATTATTATAGGCACGTGATGGTAGTAAATATGGTTCCATTCTAATTTTGATGGTAATGTTGGTAAATGGGTTCAATAGAAGGGTTTGATCAATGAATATGATCCTCATCACTGCATTTCTCTAGCTGTGAATAACCATGTGTGCTCCAATCTTTTCTTATACAGGAAGTTCTCAGCAAACAGTGCACAAACTCTGTAGCAACTACGAGAGCTCCCAATGTAATTTTTTGTGGGTGATGAGAACTTGGTATTCTATTTTTATTTTAAAAGAATTTTGTTAGGGAATTTTGTTACTGCTATAAATGCATACATAGAGATGTCGCCTAATATTGCACCTCTGACTGATTTTTGAGTTTAAGGCTTGCTTTCCTTTGTGCCCAATGTCCCTTGCCCTTCAGGTGAGTCTTGCTCTGACTTCAGAGGTATCAGACATAATGACACAGATTGTTTTGTTGGCCGATGCCTACAGAGTAATATTAAGAGAGGGTCAACGAGTAGAGTATGTAACTAGGTTAGTGATTAGGGAGGATCATCATCACATCACTTTGGACTGGTCCATAGAGGCTCTGATGTCCTCCCTAATATCTTTACCAGCGTGTAGCAACTAATCACACCCGTTTTGTGTTGAAAGTGTTTGTGTTCAGCAGCCAATCTTCTTCACTCTGTATAGGGATACTAGCTGTACCTCTGCGCGTTCTACGCCCCCAACAAAAATTGAATTACGTCCCAGTCGATATACTGCTTCATTGCTGCTAATGTCGCGTCCCAGTTGATATACTGCTTCATTGCTACTAATGTTGCGTCCCAGTTGATATACTGCTTCATTGCTACTAATCTCGCGTCCCAGTTGATATACTGCTTCATTGCTACTAATGTCGCGTCCCAGTTGACATACTGCTTCATTGCTACTAATGTAGTGTCCCAGTTGACATACTGTTTCATTGCTACTAATGTCACGTCCCAGTTGATATACTGCTTCATTGCTACTAATGTCGCGCCCCAGTTGACATACTGCTTCATTGCTACTAATGTTTCGTCCCAGTTGATATTTCACTTATCATGAGTAGAAATCCTATGAAGAAACAAACCTGGATTGCGTATTTTAACGTCAGCTTGTTTGTAAAATTGCCTTGAAACGATTATTTTATGCTATGAAAGAGATCGAGGTTTCCATAGTTTTAAAACATACGTCATCGAATCTTGTGTATATATTATTGTGTATACTGTAGACTTTCGGAAACGTTCATAGCAAATTGTAAACAAACTTAAAAACTCTCGATGAAATTAGCGTGTTTTCGATTTTTTAGATTTTTTCGAAAAGTTTCAGCGCTACCTATTTCAAACTATGACAGGTAGTATCCTGACATCAAAACAAACATATCCTGTAAATTTCAGCTAAATCTGTTCAGTAGTTTCCGAGTCTATAGGTTACAAACAAACAAACATTCATATTGTTGATATTTCTCTTATCATGATTCGAAATGATTAGAAATCCTATGAAGAAACAAACCTGGATTGCGTATTTTAACTTCAGCTTGTTTGTAAAATTGCCTTGAAACGATTATTTTATGCTATGAAAGAGATCGAGGTCTCCATAGTTTTAAAACATACGTCATCGAATCTTGTGTATATATTAATGTGTATACCGTAGACTTCTGGAAACGTTCATAGCAAATTGTAAACAAACTTAGAAACTCTCTATGAAATTAGCGTGTTTTCGATTTTTTAGAATTTTTCAAAAAGCTTCAGCACTACCTATTTCAAACTATGATAGGTAGCATCCCGACATCAATACAAACATATCCTGTAAATTTCAGCTAAATCTGTTCAGTAGTTTCCGAGTCTATAGGTAACAAACAAACAGACAAACATCCATTTTTATATATATAGTAGATAAATTTATAACTGTTGTCATAGCCATCTATTCGACCTGCTTCTCTTATAGCATTGAGGATATCTGCACTATCCATTGATTGTCCTTTATCTACTACTAATGTATCAACCAGATGATCTCCATGCTCATTGTCATGTACTTTTACATCCCATGGTATAAAAATAAAAGTTGAATTGCTCATTCGGGATGTGCTCAATGTGGCACACTAATCATGTCTTGTATAGCCTGAATTTTCTTAAGCAAATTCATCAAGTCGATCGATATACACGCATGTGTAAATTCCTATGTACTCAACCACTTTAGATGTTCAGTTAACGCTTTCATCTTCTTTGTGAGGCTGCTCGGAGTTACAGAAAAGGCACCGCTGGCATCTAGAAAATAATTCGATTGAGAGCGGGACAAAATGTGGAGCGTATGTAACTAGCGATCAATATGAACTATTAGTATGTATGATCTTCTACATGTGCAGAGAGAGACTGATCAAGTATAGGTCTACCCGGATTGCTGCTTAGCCAGTTCAGTAGCCAAAATCAACTATAAATCTTAGTAAGAATTATATTTCTACTTTAAACTTCCAGGTTGGTTACTCCGGAGGATTCACTCCAAACCCAACCTACAAGGAGGTTTGCACTGGACAAACAGGTCATGCAGAAGTTGTGAGAATCATATATAATCCGAGTAAAACAAGCTTTGGTGCATTACTACGGGTAAGAAACTATGATAATTTAAGACATAACACACACACAGGGAATAAAATTACATAAGTGAATGAACCAGAACTGACTAATAAGAGGCTAATCATCAGACAGTAAATAAGTTCATTCATTTCCTATTGGTACAGCCTTTATATTGATGTTTCCCTCCATTACTTCTGATACTTTCCTCCATTATTGCTGATGCTCTTCTCCATTATTGCTGATGCTAAACTCTGTTACTGATGCTCCTCTCCATTACTGATGCTAAACTCCTCAGTGTCTTCTCTCTCTCTCTCTCTGCATCTTTCTCCATTTCTCTTCCTAGTAATTTTTCCTATTGTCACAATCTGTGTTATAACTCTTGTCTTCGTACTCCAACCATCACCTCCCAAAAAATTGATTAAAAATGACTGTTTATTTTGGATGTTTGTCAGAAGTTTTATTTTTGATTGTATTTTTGTGTGTGTTAATCTCTCAGCACACAATCCTTAGTCTTTTAAGCAGTACATGAAATTCTTATTCTTCTCTTACAACACATCATTGTGACCACCATATTTTTTCTTGCCTGTTTCTTAATTATCCAAGATTCATATCACGATGCCACTACTGGAATAAACTATTTGTAAAGTATACAGAAATGATCAGACAAAATACGGAAACACAAATCAGGGTAGTTTTTATAAATTACAAAAAACAAACATTGCAACATGCAGGTCTTTTTTCAAACAAAGGATACAAGAACAACACAGGATACAAGATGATATAAGATATGATAATATGACTTTACTATTCTTCTTCTGGTGAACTGATCTATAAGGCTTCCACAAGAGATTTCCATTTCTACTGCCTTTCTACCAATTGTTTCCCATGTTAGACCACAATCTTTCAACTCTCTTTCCATTGTTCATCTCCATGTTTTCTTTGAATGTCCAGGCCTTCTTTTCCCATCCGCTGCCCATCGGACAGTTGTTCTAGCCAATGTTCATACTGGCATACAACACACATGACCATTCCATCTTCACCATCATTTTTTAATGATCGTCTCCAATGATACACAGTTTGTACGTTTTTAAAAACTATTCCTTTGCTACTATATTTGGCTAGAAAATTTGAAGGAATTATTCTTAAATATTTATTTTAGAATGTCTCCAGCTTGTGTATGGTGTTTTGGGTCATTTTCCAGCACTTGCTACTGTATCATTTCACTGCCGGGACACTGTGTAACTTATGTACCTCATGATGATATTGAATGATGAAATAAACAAAGCAATTAGTAGAGGTGGAGTCAAGGTTTAGGACCACTTTAGTTAGAGGGTTGTAATGGCAGGGGTCAGGATACCTACTGCTAGTTGATGGCGGAACCAATGGGCCCACTATTAGTAGAAGAAAGGGTCAGTGGGGAATAGAGGTTTGTAGCGGTTGGGGGTCCCTGACTGTTACCACTGCTGGTCCTACAATCTGCAACCCTCTACCACCCGCTGACCACACCATCTAGTAGCAGAGAGCCCTCACCAGCTACTAGCAGAGAGCCCTCACCATCTACTAGCAGAGAGCCCTAACCATTTGCTAGTAGTGGGCTTACTGGCCCCTTAATCTACTAGTAGTGCACCCACACCCCACCTGCTCTAAACATGTACCTAAAGTAGCCCTGATCTGCGCGCTAACACACTTCTACCTAAAGTTGTCCCAAACTACCACTCCAACACTACTCAATTGTTTATTTACTTGCATTTCTTGGAATTTTTTAACTTTTATCTAACGTTATCTTTCAGGTATTCTGGGAAAACCATAACCCAACTCAAGGTTATCGTCAAGGAGGAGATGTTGGTACTCAATACCGATCTGCAATCTACACCCTTAACAGCCAGCAACAAAAT
Source organism: Arion vulgaris (assembly GCA_020796225.1). Classification (NCBI taxonomy): domain Eukaryota; kingdom Metazoa; phylum Mollusca; class Gastropoda; order Stylommatophora; family Arionidae; genus Arion; species Arion vulgaris. The sequence goes on along the minus strand of CM036761.1, from coordinate 63,557,368 downwards.
GAGGCGGAGACGACCAGAAATGAATACAATGAAGCTTTGAGCAAAGAAGGCTTAGGACCTATTACTACTGAAATCTTGCAAGCTGGCAAATTTTACTATGCAGAAGATTATCATCAGCAATATCTGGATAAGAATAAAGATGGCTACTGTGGTGTGGGTGGGACGGGAGTGCTGTGTCCAAGACGTCCCAGAGAAGAGACCAACAAAGTGTAATACATCTACTTTCAAAGAATGAATTATTACACATTTTTTTAAATATTGTAATTATCATAACTTATTATAATCAGGTAGCCTGTTGGCAGAAAAATACAATCACACTATATAATTTATAGATCATATAGTTCACTCTTTAACTTATGTTTTCATTTTTTTTTTTAAATTGTTTCTGTTTCCATGTTTTATAAAAAAATTGTTGCTGTTTTATTGTATTTTTATTTGTTTCTGTTTTCATGTTGTTTAAAAAATTGTTTTTGCTTCAATTGACAAGATGATCAAACAGAAAGTGTGACAATTCAGTGAAGAACAAGAGATAAAAATTACGTTTTGACTGAGAGTTTTTTTTTTGAATCAAAGACAGGTCACGAAAATGTTCTACCCTCACAGAGGCCATAAAGTAAAAAATACAGAGAGAACAGAAGGTATCCAAACTACTTGTTATCATTTTTTAGAAACTCCAATTACAGAGATTCCGTCATGGTTACTATAATTGCTCTCTGCCAGTTTCTTGTGCCTCCCAAGCTATGTTAAACATTATGGTCAGACAGGTTATTGCTATTGTCTTACATGCAAGTAACATTTCTGTTGTATTACCATTTATCTCTACTGCATTTTTTCTTGTGTTTTAGGGCCATTTCGACTTCAGATTCTAAAATGTTACATTCCTGGTATTTTCTATATCTCATTTATAATGTTCTTGTACTTTGTGTTTAACATCTTGGTGAAGTATTCTTTCCATCTGTTTTTAATATCTTTGCTGTTGGTAAGTGGTGTCTTAGACTTGTTATTTATAAAGATGACTGGATTGAATTGTTTTTCTCTTAGTTTCAGTATCTCTATGCTTCTGTAAAACAAATCAAAGGTTTGTTTCACTACAAATATTTGTTATTTTTAGTGAAATGATCAACAATAGAGATTGCTTTCTAACCGTTTCAAACTTGTACGTATTTCTGTAATTCATTGAATCATGTACTCTATTCACAACAAGTTCGATTGAAATTCTGACAGTACCCAGTCACTATCAGGGTACGTTTAGTTGGATGTGTCAACTCTCTGTTCATTTAGCAACATCAACCATACCTACCTGATTCTTTCACAATTTCTGTTAAAAATTAACAGATTAAAATTTGAGACAATTTATTTCTTATGTTAACCACCTGTCAACAGACGGAATGACAGACTCATTCGAAACAAAATCAGGAGTAAGACAGGGTTGTATGCTCTCACCTCTTCTCTTCAACATATATATAGACAGAATAGTGAAAGAGGCACAGTGCGAAAAAGACCTTATTGACATAGACAATGATCACGACAACCAATTAAATAACCAAATCAACGAATTCCTTTTTGCAGACGACCAAAGTTTAATGTATGAAGATGAAGATCAGCTACAACATCACATGAATTCATTGCTAATAGCATGTAGAAAGTACAACATGAAAATCAACAAACAAAAGACCGAAACTATGAAAATCAGCAGAACACCAAGCCAAGCAAACATACAAATAGATAACACCAGAGTAAAGCAAGTTTCCGAATTCAAATATTTAGGCAGCATTTTCACAGAGGACGGAAAACTAGATAGAGAAATAGAGACAAGGTGTCAAAAGCAAATGCAGTGACCTACCAGCTGGCACCATTACTACAACACCCAAAGATCAAGATGAGAAGTGAAAAGACAGATGATAAAAAGTATTTTCCTACCAACACTTTGTTACCAGTGTCAAACTTGGTCTCTTACAGCAACACATCACAGAAAGCTCACCACGTGTGAAATGAAATGCTTGAGGAAGGCAGTGGAGACACCAGGAAAGACAGACTACGAAATGAGGACATCAGAAGCAGAGTGGGCATAACTTCATGCACCGAATACATTGAAAGACAACAAATGCAGTGGTTTGGACATTTAATGAGAATGAAATACAATCAACCACCAATAACAGCATACAATAAAAAGAGATCGGGTACTAGAGCTAAGGAAGACCAAGAAAAGATGGATAGACAATATCAAGACCACACTACATAAACACGGATACAACACAACAAGGGCAACTCATCTGGCCCTAGAACGCAAATTAAAGCTCCCATCCCTACGCTTAACGACAAGAGTGGACAGCCAACTACATCTTCCACCTGGGAATAGACAATAGACCACCTGTTTTGTGTGACATTTTATACATTGCACAGTTTGGTTAAGCAGCGTCTTTGGCACTCGAACTTGAAAATATAGAACAATAACTTTCATTCTCAGATGAGAAATTGACTGTCCTACTCAAATGATTGCCTCTGACTTGATTCACTATACAGAGCCATTAGCTAGTAATTATAATAATAGTTGCCGTCCATCGTAAGTGATGATGACAACAGCCTCATGCGCGTGTTGTTGCTCCTCTCCAGTGTGTACCGAGGCGACTGTAGAGCGTACAGTCCTCATATACAGGTGGGGCATACATGATCACAGTTGGACAAGGGATTGTTTTCGAGCAGCTCGTTTTTTCTGCGCCTCAGCAATATAACGATTCTCGAATATGCAAGTTCCTCTTGTGTTCTCGCAGCACCTTATTTTGCGCAAGGGATGCCTAGCATGTTGTGCTTATGTCGAAGTATTTTAGAGACACTTAAAAAGTGTCTTTGATGCGTTTTTTTCTGTCCACCAACCGGTCGTTTTCCGCCATCTACCTCGCCATACATCAACTGTTTTGGGATGCGTTTATCAGACATCCACGCAACGTGAGCGACCCATTTCACAATGTCCTTCTGCAACAGGGTATTGTTACTGGGAACCTTGACTCTCATGAGGACTTCGGTATTTGGGATTTTGTCCTACTACTTTATTTTGAACACTCTGCGGAGACAGCTTGTGTGGAAGTGGTTTAGTTTTCTTGCGTTTCTGCTATACACTGTCCTTCTCTCACTGGCGTACAACCGAGTGGGGAGCACTGTGGCCCGATAAACGTTTAGCGTTGTGACTACGCTCATTCCCTTCCGCTCCCATACAGCGACGCACAGTCTTCCAAATGCAACACTGGCTTAGATAGTGTTCGGGTTTTCCCAGTAAGAAATATATCAGAGTATACATGACTATTCATCAAAGTGCAATGGTGATGCATCAGTTATTCAATCAATCATTTTCAACTAAATAAAAGTGGAAATGTCAGAACACCATGTAAAGAGTTTCTCCGGTGACGATATCACTCTTATTCAGATTGTCCAGATATTCATATTTAGCTGTGTAGACTGGACAATCTAGCTTCTCTTAAGAATTGTAGCATTGTACGCCTGTAAATCGAAGCAATCGTACTAACAACTGGTCTACACCGACTAGGTAAGTTGTATAAGATCGTGTACGGGGGCAAATTCGCATGAGGACAACGCCGCGCCAAGATTAGTGAGCTGACACTAAACAAGATCCTACCACACCTCCACGTGGTGACCCTGGTAACAGACACTGGTTCCTGTCTGACTAAGCGGGTAGGGATTGAGGGAGAGCTACTCTGGTGTAAGTAGAAATGCAGAGGTAGTCACGCTGGATGGGATCCGCTCGCAACACAGACGAGCGGAATCCCAGAATGACTATCAATGCTCGTCTCTCCCGGTCGATGGAAAAAACTGGAGAGATAAGCATCAAGGGATGAGGGGTGCATCCAAAGAAGAGTCGTCGGCCCACTTGAGGTGAAACTCTTAGTCCGAGGGTAGGGCCCCGAGTTGAGTTGCACGCGGCGAAACTCCGAGCCCTGAAGGGGAGGGAGGGCGGAACAAATAAACATATACAATCAGAGGTGCATACAGCGAAGAGACGTGGGCCCCCATCTCAGGGTGGGGGCCGAGTTAAACCCCAGGTTCGGACAACCTAGAGGCAAATGTGAGCACGGTGAGAACTGACGGAGATGGCGGAGATTGAGGGCACCTCAATGTATTCACCATAATGATTACGAAGCAGCAATTATCTGGAAGGGGACGAACACTGTCATTTGCAGACGACATCATGGTGTACAGACAGGGAGAAACAGGGATGAAATTGTTAATAAACTCCAGGAAGAACTGAACCGCATAATGGCCTGGTGTGATGTTTCTGGTGCAACGATAAACCATACCAAAGCTGTGCTATCATGGTTCTCCTAAATAATCACATTGTGAAGTCTGACACACCACATGTCACTTTAGATGGATATACACTCAACCGAAAAGCATCTATGAGTTATTTGGGTATAAAATTTGATCGCAGTCTATGCTTTAGGGACCATATCGACCAAGGTATTGCCAAGGCTCGCAACGCACTATCCGCACTGAGAATCATGGCGGCTGCTAACATAGAGCAACGCCTTCTTGTGCTCTTGTATCAAGGTATTGTTCTATCATGTATAGAATATGCTACGGATCGGAGTGTTGGAGGATGACCAAAGGAGATACTAGCAGGCTGTCAGTTTTCCACCACTCTTGTCTTCGCAGAATCTTGGGAATCTTTTGGCCAGTAAAAATATCCAATAACCAACTACTCCAAGACACAAGACAAGAGGCAATGAATGACATACTCAAAAAGAGAAGATGGAAATGGCTCGGACATGTTATGAGAATGAGACAAGAAATGCCTGCAAGGATAGCCCTCACTTGGACACCAGAGGGAAAGAGAAAAAAAGGCAGACCACGGACAACATGGAGGCGCATGATGGAAGAGGAACTGGACACCGCATCTCTGACGTGGGGATCTGCACTGAAGGTTGCACGGGACAGGAGAGCATGGAAAGTCCTTTCTGAAGCCCCATGTGTCACTAGGCATGACGGGATTAAGTAAGTAAGTAAACAGTGAGACTGGAAAGAATTCAGAATGAGGCTATGCGCATCATTCTGGGATGCACAAAAGATACACCAGGAGTGTCAATGCGATTCCTTCTTGACCTCCCAACTATTGCTAACAGAATTGAAACTTGGAGGGTTCGATCATATCTAAAAATCAATGCAAACAAGGAACATCCTCTCCATGAAGAACTTATTAAGGAGAAAGGGTGTAGATTCGAGAGAGGCAGATCATGGTTGAGTCAGGCGGAAGATACGCTTAGGAAAATATGTGATCCTTCCGGAATTGAAACAGGAGAGGAATGGATTGCTGTGCCACCTCAATTTCAGACTGCTTTCACCGTTATTACATAAAAACTGCGAACAAAATAATCTATCACTGCTAAACGTGGAGGTGGAGGCTCTCTTGAATGACATCATCAATGATACAGATGTGGCTATTTACACCGATGGTTCAGTCATTCGCCAACAACGCTGTTCGTGGGCTTTTTCAGCACGCTCAGGAGGAAAAATAATAAGAGAGGCCAGTGGGGCCTACGCAACAACCACAAGTAGCTTGACAATGGAGGTTCGGGCGGTTACGGAGGCGGTGAACTGGTTGGCATCTCACAACTACTCTCGTGTTTTCATACTCAGTGACTCCATGAGCATGATTCGTAAAGTCGAATCAGGTATAGTGATACGCAACTGGGTGGAGGTACTGGTACAGACAGTGATCAGAGAAATCACCTTCATTTTTGTCCCTGGGCACGCAGGAGTTAGGGTAATGAACGAGCTGATAGATTGGCTGGCTTGGCTACAATATCAGAGGTAGCTGCCATGGATCGAAGTGACATTCATCACGCATTGAGAGAGTCTTTCCGAACAGAGGAGTTTCAGGACTGTGAATCCCACTCACTGACTAGATTGAAAGAGATGGGTGTCAATATTGGTGCAGCCCGAAAAGAACGACAAACTAAATATGCAAAGAGATTGATTAATCAACATCGAACTGGCATGTTGGGTCACTGGACTCTGCTGGATTTGATGAGGCGGAGATCGGTGCACCTATGGACATGTCCGGAGTGCTATGATGATAGTCCTCATATAACTGATAACTGAGGAACTGACACCAGGGCAGAGCGAGCACGCATGCGGACGAGGCACGGATGGGCCCACCGGTTTGCAAACATGCACAGCGCAGATGGTGTAGCGTGGCAGGCGTGAGGGTGAGCGGACCACCCAGGTGCGCAGAAGACTGGAGGGGCCAGCAGAAGTTGAAGCCAGTGCGCGTTTCCGCTCGCAGGGAGCTACCGCTGCCTTGTAGTTTGATCGGGGACAATCAATGGCTAGCGGAGTAAACCGTACACAAAACTGGACGGCAGGAAAACCAAGTAGTCCAGAAAAAGACAGGTTTTCTGGACAGATGACGCTCATCAGCCAGAGATGGTAAGTCGTCTAAGGGCCGCTACCCTAAAATAAAATAGCAACCTGCTGCCTTGTAGGTTGGTTGGGGACAGTAAAAGGCTAACGGAGAGCGAACCCAGTAAACGCAGGTTGAAATCGGGCACTTCACCGAAGGATAAGCACTAGAGCTGCAAATGATACTGAACGTTGTGATGTAAAATTGCGTTCTTGTCAAAGGCTGTGTGTATATATATATATATATCACAATTAGAATGATAAACATGGCCTAAAAAGAACGATCGCGAGAGAGAGAGAAAGAGATCGTGTACAGAAGAAGAAGAAACATCCTAGCATAAAGTTGCATAACATCGTGTACAGAAGAAACACAGTAGCATAAAGTTGCATAACATCGTGTACAGAAGAAACACAGTAGCATAAAGTTGCATAACATCGTGTACAGAAGAAACACAGTAGCATAAAGTTGCATAACATCGTGTACAGAAGAAACACAGTAGCATAAAGTTGCATAACATCGTGTACAGAAGAAACACAGTAGCATAAAGTTGCATAACATCGTGTACAGAAGAAACACAGTAGCATAAAGTTGCATAACATCGTGTACAGAAGAAACACCCTAGCATAAAGTTGCATAACATCGTGTACAGAAGAAAAAGCAAACAAAACTTACTCCGAAAGTTAAACAAAAATGGTGTACAGAAGATGAAACACCAACTCGAAATGTTGTATATGATTCAGTATAAGAATCAAACAAAAATGAGAGACGATTATCGGAAACGAAATCGATTTCTGATACCAGTCGAGCAAGATTTGATTGCTGGTAACATCGAAGACTGTAGTATTATTATTCTATATATGTCTCTGATATTTGTTAAATGCTGAGAAATGTATCATTATCCGTGGTTAACCTTAGTAGATAACAGCTGGTAGTATGTTTTTGAGTTGGCAAGTCAAACACATGACAAAGTGGACTATTTGCGTAACTCTGCTGGTGGTGGTGGTGCTGGTGGTGGTACTAATGGTTGTGGTAGTATCGAAGCTGGTGAAGGATGTATGTTTGACATTTAGTACTCGATGTGGTATTTGGTTCAGGACGTAAGAATACCACCATGATTGCATCATACAAATGAAATTGTTAACTAACGAATAATGTATGAGTTTCAGTGACTCTCTGGTTAAGTCGTTGCCTTGCATTCCGACGGTCGTGGGTTTGAACAGGGACGTTCTGTTCACGAGCGCATTTTTTTCTGGATATACCTAGGATTATTGCCAGAGCTACGGAGCTCGTGCTTTGTGCAATACTCTCGGCAGGTGAAGTGCGATTTCTTCGGAGAAGGACCGAGCCATACGGGATAAAACTCGGTGAAATGAAGTTAATCTTTCCTCTCTAGACACTTTTATGATAAGTTTTAACAAATAGTTTGATAATATGTCATGTAAAGTAGATGAAGGCTGTAGGCTACTCCCTGTGATATAATTATGGCTGGGGTTGTCTAGCTTGAGTACAAGATAGGGTCGTCGTCAAGGGAAATATAATACACAGGACTACTAATCCAGTACTAATGTGTAAAGTTAGATCGCAACTGTCTCTTCTGCCTGTAATGGGAGTATAGCTTTTGGCCGAATGGATTAGAGCGCGGCTCCTATGCGGAGACCGGATTCAATCCACGGTAAGGTCAAGACATCACATTTGTCAGCATAAAAAGGAAGCATTATTTTTATTGCTCACAAAAAACGCACAACAGCATGTTGCTCTTTGGTTGTACACTCCATAAGTACAGTCGCCATTTTGTTTATGCACAAGCGCTAGAGACAACTAGCGCCACCTGACGAACGGGAATATAAAGTTCCATGTTGCTGTCACCTAATGACACCTTTAGAAAACACCAACTACATTTACCTGCCTTCCCACAGAACTGTATGACTTACTTATTGACTCGACCTCGCATGATACATTCATATTATTCAATAGGACATAGGACATACAACTGGGCTACTAGTAAGGTTATACAAGTGGGCTACTAGTAAGGTTATACAAGTGGGCTACTAGTAAGGTTATACAAGTGGGCTACTAGTAAGGTTATACAAGTGGGCTACTAGTAAGGTTATACAAGTGGGCTACTAGTAAGGTTATACAAGTGGGCTACTAGTAAGGTTATACAAGTGGGCTACTAGTAAGGTTATACAAGTGGGCTACTAGTAAGGTTATACAAGTGGACTACTAGTAAAGTTATACAAGTGGACTACTAGTAAGGTTATACAAGTGGGCTGCTAGTAAAGTTATACAAGTGGGCTACTAGTAAGGTTATACAAGTGGGCTACTAGTAAAGTTATACAAGTGGACTACTAGTAAGGTTATACAAGTGGGCTGCTAGTAAAGTTATACAAGTGGGCTACTAGTAAGGTTATACAAGTGGGCTACTAGTAAAGTTATACAAGTGGGCTACTAGTAAGGTTATACAAGTGGGCTACTAGTAAAGTTATACAAGTGGGCTACTAGTAAGGTTATACAAGTGGGCTACTAGTAAAGTTATACAAGTGGACTACTAGTAAAGTTATACAAACCGAAAACCCAACTTCATAGTACTCCATCTACTAAAGTATACTATATCATGGTGTCAGATCTGATTGGTCGTATGAGAGACCGTCAGAGCGGGCTCATCAAGAGAAAAATAATAAACGTTACTAAAAGACATAGAATGAGAATAAATTATAACAGAATAGTGGTAGAAAGAATATACCTGACAAAATATACATAGACAACAATATACCTTACAAAATATGTATAGACAACAATATACCTTACAAAATATGCATAGACAACAATATACCTTACAAAATATGTATAGACAACAATATACCTTACAAAATATGTATAGACAACAATATACCTTACAAAATATGCATAGACAACAATATACCTTACAAAATATGCATAGACAACAATATACCTTACAAAATATGTATAGACAACAATATACCTTACAAAATATGCATAGACAACAATATACCTTACAAAATATGCATAGACAACAATATACCTGACAAAATATACATAGACAACAATATACCTGACAAAATATGCATAGACAACAAAACATAAATGCTTCAGTCATTCCTATACATGAGAATAAAGTGCAGTGCTCTACATCTGTATAGCTTTGTAACTGCAACAGTAGAAGATACTGGTTTGTGAGTACCTGTAAGAGAAAGGTGCAGATGAAAAAATCATCATCATCAAGTAGCTTGTCCTGAGCAGAACTTTGCCACCTTAATATTCCTTCAAAATGTCTTTCAAAGGTCAGATGTCCAGTTTCTACATCAGTCATGTTAAAATCATCAGTTACAACCTGAATCCATCTTTACTGTTGTCCTTCTCTTCTCCTCTTTGTCAGGATGCGTTCTTCCATAATAGTCTTCTCCTTCGTGTTTTTATATGTCTAAAATATTTCCATTTTCTTATTTGTAGCTTTAGCCAATTATCTTTGATTTTGATTTCTTTCTGTATATATTTATTAGCTCTCTTCTATGTCCACGATATACGAGAAACTCTTCTGTGTATTGGCTCTCTTCTATGTCCACGATATACGAGAAACTCTTCTGTAACACACATTAAGAAGCACATATATGTTTGTACACAACATCGGCTGACATCAACTTCTGTGACACACTTGAACCAACAACCAAACCAAGATACCTCACTGCATACGTTGCTACACAAGACAAGATAGATGACCTAACAATATCTTCTAACAGACAAGACAAGATAGATAACCTAACAATATCATCTAACAGACAAGACAAGATAGCTGACCTAACAATATCATCTAACAGACAAGACAAGATAACTGACCTAATAACATCATCTAACAGACAAGACAAGATAGCTGACCTAACAATATCATCTAACAACCAAGACAAGATAACTGACCTAACAATATCATCTAACAGACAAGACAAGATAGCTGACCTAACAATATCATCTAACAACCAAGACAAGATAGATAACCTAACAATATCATCTAACAGACAAGACAAGATAGCTGACCTAACAATATCATCTAACAACCAAGACAAGATAGATAACCTAACAATATCATCTAACAGACAAGACAAGATAGCTAACCTAACAATATCATCTAACAACCAAGACAAGATAGCTGACCTAACAATATAATCTAACAGACAAGACAAGATAGCTGACCTAACAATATCATCTAACAGACAAGACAAGATAACTGACCTAACAATATCATCTAGCAACCAAGACAATAATTAACATTTTTTTTCTCTCATAAAATGGCCACCATCTGCATCGCTAACGATGACCCAGATATGTAAATGTCTGATCCGGGTCTCAGATATCGATTAAATGCCAGTCCCAGACTAGAGATTCATGCTTCCAGTCACTACTCCTAGCTCCTGACATTGTCACAAAAGTTGCATGTCAACAGTGTGTATGTATACATAAATGGTTTACAGTACATACTCTAACTAAACCAACGGGTGTTACGATTTTCTTTTTTTTTTTAGGACCCCTTTAATTATCTTGTAACCTCTGACCCCCAAAATATTCAATAAACAAAATTGTTCAATAATAAATTATATGTTTACAAAAGTAAACAATGTTTGCCATTAAAAATACTACTGGTTATGTTTGGTGAATAATTAAGAAGATCTAGTTTGGCCGACTAGATTAGAGCGTGGCTCACATGCAGGAGAACTGGGTTTAATCCACGGTAAGGTCAAATAATTTTTATGTCGGAGCAGAAAGACAAATCCTAATCTGAACAGTATACGGCATTGTACTAGCCTTGTGTTCATTAAATTCCGCACGCACATCCCCCTTCATCGCCCCCAAAAAAAAAAAGCAATATTACTAGCAGTAACGATAGTATACTTAAGAAAACATAATAAAATGAAACAACAGCACAAAGAACTCAGTAAGGAGAAAGGGTGTAGACTCAAGAGAGGCAGAACATGGTTGAGTAGTCAGGCAGAAGGTACTCTTAGGAACATATGTGAACCTTCCAGAAACGAACCAGGAGAGGAAGGGATTGCTGTGCCAACCCAATTTCAGGGTAATCAGGGTAACCTCCTGATAATCTCTACTAATATTATTCTACACGTATTTACAACTCTATACTATCAGCAACTACTATCAACACCATCCACAACTACGTACATAGACTACAAATAAAAGAAATGGCCGTCAAGTACATCGTACATCTATGTGAGAATCAAACCCGATTCTCAACTTTTATTTCTTTATATTTACTTAATTAAATATCTCATCTTGATTTCAAAATAATAGCCCATACATCAAATTATCAAAATAATAAAGAAAATCCTGAAAAGAAAATCAACAATTCAAAACAACATACCAATGCACATAGCTGAAAAAATATACCTACTAACTAATATTGATTGTTTTCCCTAAGTGATATCTAATACCCTGACATCCTATCTCTAAAAATGTTCACTGTTCACTGTTTACCTTGTTGCGATGTCCTTAGAAATAAATACTTGTTCGGTCACAATACGTTATACCGCTTCTAGCTAGAGTTGCTGTCCTAATAGTATACACGAAATGTCTCTGCTACTGGTTAAAATAATGCATCCTGAAAAAAAATGGCTGACATCTCTCTCTCTCTCATATACTGTTATAGCCTCTCCATCGGGTCTGGCCCTACTCCTTTAGTTTAGCTCTACCGCCTGGTTTTTCCAACTCTGACAACTAGTCCTCCGGTTCTAATGTAACCGCCGGTTCACCAAATTCTGAACAGGAACTCTCTCTGATTTGGACAAAAATCTCCGTGGAGTTCTACATCTACATCTTAGTTGAGTTCTCTCTCCCTATCTGCAACTCAGTTCAATTCTACTGTCCCTCTATCTCTATCCGAATGCGTGTGAAGATGTTTCGATGAAGTGTCTAAAGTTGTCTGAAGTTCTGTCTGTAACTCAGTTCAATTCTACTTTCTAAAAGTGTCTCTGCCAACTGTCCCTCTGCCAAGTGTGTGGGAAGATGTGTCTTCACTCTTTCTAACTGGCCAATATTTACTGTTGAAGTCTGTCTCGGGACTACCTACACTGCCTGTTCCTGAGTACCTCTCTGTCCCTCTGTCTCTATCCGAATCGCCTATCTAAAGTTTCTGCCAACTGCCCCTCTGCCAAGTCTGTGCGAAGATGATCTGTCCAACTGTCCCTCTGCCAAGTGTGTGTGCAGATGATGTGGGACCAGTTGTCCCTCTGCCAAGTCTGTGTCAAGCTGTTGTGTTCTGTCAACTATCTCTGTGAAGTGTGTGTGCGAAGTCTCCGTAATCTACCAAAAAGCATTCTATTTAACCACTGGCAATTTTCTTTGTATCCAAATCAGTCATTGTCCTGTTAGTATAATTCTCACGGTCAAATCTAGTTGCTGGTTGGGAAAATCCCAGCTAATTTGATATTTGTGACCTATGGAATTTCCAGAAAAACAAGAATACAATTAACCTCAAGTTGACTGCAGGAGAAAGAAAACAGGGCAAAGGTTCAAACCCCCAGTTAAGGAACAACCCCTTGTTAACATATCTGGTCTGTTATCCTACGTCCACCGACCAGGTATATTGTTACCCTTTTGGTTAATTGAAAAGGAGCAAGGGGAAAACCTGGTGTCATATTCCCTGCTACACATAATAATACTACATAATACTACATAATACTACATAATAATACTACATAATACTACATAATACTACATAATAATACTACATAATACTACATAATACTACATAATAATACTACATAATACTACATAATACTACATAATAATACTACATAATACTACATAATAATACTACATAATACTACATAATAATACTACACAATAATACTACATAATACTACATACTACTACATAATAATACTACATAATAATACTACATAATACTACATAATAATACTACATAATAATACTACATAATAATACTACATAATAATACTACATAATAATACTACATAATACTACATAATAATACTACATAATACTACATAATAATACTACATAATAATACTACATAATACTACATAATACTACTACATAATACTACTACATAATAATACTACATAATAATACTACATAATAATACTACATAATAATACTACATAATACTACATAATACTACATAATAATACTACATAATACTACATAATACTACATAATACTACATAATACTACATAATAATACTACATAATACTACACAATACTACTACATAATAATACTACATAATAATACTACATAATACTACATAATAATACTACATAATAATAATACTACATAACACTACATAATACTACATAATAATAATACTACATAATACTACATAATACTACATAATAATAATACTACATAATACTACATAATAATAATACTACATAATACAACATAATACTACATAATAATACTACATAATACTACATAATACTACATAATAATACTACATAATAATAATACTACATAATACTACATAATACTACATAATACTACATAATAATACTACATAATAATAATACTACATAATACTACATAATACTACATAATAATACTACATAATAATAATACTACATAATACAACATAATAATACTACATAATAATACTACATAATACTACATAATACTACATAATACTACATAATACTACTACATAATAATACTACATACTAATACTACATACTAATACTACATAATACAACATAATACTACATAATACTACATAATAATACTACATAATACAACATAATACTACATAATAATACTACATAATACAACATAATACTACATAATACTACTACATAATAATACTACATAATACTACATAATACTACATAATAATAATACTACATAATACAACATAATACTACATAATAATACTACATAATACAACATAATACTACATAATAATACTACATACTACTACATAATACTACATAATAATACTACATAATAATACTACATAATACTATATAATACTACATACTACTACATAATACTACATAATACTACATAATACTACATACTACTACATAATAATACTACATAATACAACATAATACTACATAATACTACATAATAATACTACATAATACAACATAATACTACTACATACTAATACTACATAATACTACATAATACTACATAATACTACATAATACTACATAATACTACATAATACTACATAATACTACATAATAATACTACATAATACTACACAATACTACTACATAATAATACTACATAATAATACTACATAATACTACATAATACTACATAATAATACTACATAATAATACTACATAATAATACTACATAATACTACATAATACTACATAATAATACTACATAATAATACTACATAATACTACACAATACTACTACATAATAATACTACATACTAATACTACATAATACTACATAATAATACTACATAATACAACATAATACTACATACTACTACATAATACTACACATCTACAGCTCACAATATCACACACAACTCAATCTCGGTGTAGGTGAGATCGCGTTCCTAGTCCTATCGGAGACGGACGATAAAACGTAGGTTCCGTGTTCAATTTGAGCACGTAAAAGAACCCATTGTGGTTCAAAATCAAAAGAGCAGACTGGAAAGCCGCTGCAGGGCATTTTCATTAGAAAAGATTAAAATAAAATTCTTACAAAAATATCTTCAAAATTACATCAGGGACCCTCGCCGGTAACTATGTGTGCTACGATCTATTTCTTACACAGGAAGATTTCAGATGCAGTGCACGAACTCCGTAGCACCGACGTGGGTCCCCGGTGTAATTTTGAAGATGTGAAGATATTTTTGTACAGATTTTATGTTAAATTTTTTTCTAACTTTTCCCGGGCAGCGGCTTTCCAGTCTGCTCTTCTCGACTTTGAACTGCCGAGGGTTCTTTTACGTGCTCAAATTAAACACGAAACCTATGTTTTATCGTCCATCTCTGATATTACTAGGAACTTGATCTCACCTACACTGAGATCAGGGATCTCTGAATAAATATCCAGATGGCTACACGAGAGAGCGAATCTGGTACCTTTGGCACGAGAGACGAGCACATAACCTCTGCGTCACAGAGAGCCCTAATTACAGATAACAATGTTTGTGAGTGACATGCATCATCATCATTCTTATTAAAGTCAACAGCTCAATCGTATGAACAGCAAATTTGGACACTTAAGCTCAATCGTATGAACAGCAAATTTGGACACTTAAGTAGAACTTTGTCTTCTAGCATCAAATGGTAATCAATAAAACTGTTCCAGAAGCAGTGGCGGCTCGTCATTAAGGGCCAGTGGGGCCGGCCCCACCAAAAATAATGTATAACGTTTATTTATTATTTTATAAATAAAAATATAGCAACCAAAAACCATGATTTATCCGGAAAAAATGTCTGGCCCCACCAACAAAAATGATCACGGGCTGCCACTGTCCAGAAGTATTTATGTTCAATCTTCTTTCTGTTGTCTTCACATTAGTACCAGGTTGTAACCCAGTGTCGTGGTCTTCTGTGTTTGTCTACAGTCTCTCTGATGTCTTGAGTTATATATTTAGCAATCTTTTGACTTGATATAAGCACCCCAGCTTCCACATGTCATTGGTCTTCCCTCGCCCTGATGTTCTAATGTACAAGACTTTCTTTTGACTTGATATAAGCACCACAGCTTCCACATGTCATTGGTCTTCCTTCGCCCTGATGTTCTAATTTACAAGACTTTTAGAAAATTGAAGAGAATGGGTTGATGGAGGAATAAAAGAATAATAAAAAAAAAGAAGTAAAACATGAGAAAATGAAATATTTTGAGGATATAAAACGACATGGTTCTCTGGAAATGATCATTTTCTGGCGCATGATACCTGGCAGACTATGAAAAGAAAAGCCAAGGAGAAGATAAGTGCAAGATGTAAATGACGAATATTACTGCATCAGACGCCAGCCACCTCACGCGAGACAGGAAGACATTTAGCGCTGTCTTCATGCAGGTCGCTTTGTATGTTGTCTCCGGTTTTAAAAAAAATATCTCGTTCGCCCGCTATAAATTAATGCCATGGCGCCTAATATGGCGTAACTAACTAATTTTTGTGTGAAGACTTGCATTCTTTATCACCAGTGCCCGTTGACATTCAGAAGAGCCTCACTACAAGTTTAGAGATAATTTTAATTTAGTTTACTAAGTAAAGGTCGAACAAGAAGTCAGACGACGTACCATGTGCATAACCAGATTTTTGTTGGGGGGAACAAACTGGCCTCAAGCACCGTAATTTCCATGGTGCGTGGTCACTAGCGCAGAATGATATCAACTTCACGGCACCAACTGTCACATCAACTTCACTGCACAAATTGTCACATGTAACAAAACTTCACGACCCCAACTGTCACATGTAACAAAACTTCACGGCATCAACTGTCGCATGTAACAAAACTTCACGGCATCAGCTGTCACATGTAACAAAACTTCACGGCATCAACTGTCACATGTAACAAAACTTCACGGCATCAGCTGTCACATGTAACAAAACTTAACGGCATCAACTGTCACATGTAACAAAACTTCACGGTTCCAACTGTCACATGTAACAAAACTTCACGGCATCAACTGTCACATGTAACAAAACTTCACGGCATTAACTGGCACATGTAACAAAACTTCACGACCCCAACTGTCACATGTAACAAAACTTCACGGCATCAACTGTCTCATGTAACAAAACTTCACGACATCAACTGTCTCATGTAACAAAACTTCTGTTTCAAAACAAAGGTTTCTGTGTGAGTGGATGTCGTCTATAGAGGTTTCCAGCCTAGGAAGACTCTCGTGGATCTACTGTTCTGGTCATGTGGGTGTGCGTGGCAATGAGAGAGTGTACAGGCTTGCATAGCATTGGATGTTGGGGAGTTTAGGATGGATACGGGATATGTTCCTCAGTCTCTTGGCATCCTACTGTTGGATGAGGAGACTAAAATGGAGGTTGAATCAATTCAGCGATTTAAGGAGTTTGGAATTACACATTGTACAAATAGAACTATATACCCGAGGAGCAGAAAGAGAAGTGTGTTTAACCAGCGAGCCACAGAAACCATAATTGTGTGGACATCTGTAGGAGGAGACTGTGCACCAACAGATCAGCCCGGCGTGCAGTGACGTCAGTTCATTAACCAATAAACAATAGTTATACAGACCTTGCTTATAAAGGTGATGGAAAGAAACTTGATACAGACGTTGCTTATAAAGGTGATGGAAAGAAACTTGATACAGACCTTGCTTATAACGGTGATGGAAAGAAACTTGATACAGACCTTGCTTATAACGGTGATGGAAAGAAACTTGATACAGACTTTGCTTATAAAGGTGATGGAAAGAAACTTTATTTTGCTTAGAACAGAATGCACTCTGGGAAAGTATAGTATATATTTTGGAATAGTAACAAACGGCAGAAATGTATTCATTGCAATGGGACACAGTGACGTTAGTATGTTAAGTTCAGAAAATACATTAGTCGTTACACTTTTTCCACTCTCTGTAATATACTGGCAGCATATCTGTTTTTCGGGACAGAGTTAGTCTGCATGCGTATCACGAAAAGACACTGAGAGGGTCACCAGAGGGTAGACAAAAACGTGGAAGAGACCTGGAGGAGAACAGTAGAAAAAGCGATGAATGAAATGAACCACAGCTGACACACAGTACAGAGGACGGCCAAGAACAGAGAAGAACGAAATGCATTTGTTGCTACCCTAATCGTCAGAGGTGCCACAGACTAGAGAGAGAGAGAGAGAGAGAGAGAGAGAGAGAGAGAATATATCTGTTTGAATAAGGACAGAATAAGATCTCGGCGATAGTGACGACTCCTGTGGCTCTTTACCTGTTTGGTAGGTGGAAGTCAACCCTGTAATCTTCAGCATGCATTCAACAATTTAAGAGAGTCAAAAAAAATTCCACCCAGAGCAGAAACCTAACTAGTGGTATAACATCCAATGTCACATTGAGACCAGCAGCTGTTTAGGGTTTGGAAAAAAAGTTCTGGAAAACTACCCAAAATTACAGAGAAAGTCGCCAGAAGAATAATCTACAATATGTCAAAAGTACCAGCTCGAATACCTGACACAGAAAGAGAAAAGCAAATTTGTTTTCCATCGATGATTTCCAACATAGAACATTAAATCTAAATGATATCTCACTGCGGACTACACGGGAGAAGAAGTTGCGTAATTTCACAGAGTAGAACTAGTCTAGATTACATGCTATACTGTTTCTGAGAGCTTACTAAAACTAGGTTTGCAGAAGCCAATAAGAAGTGGCTTACTCAATCTGAACTTGATATTGATTTCTTGGAGAACAAGTCTCTTTGTGATGTGACATTCGATTGAGGACAGTGCAAGCAACATTTCTCTTGATGTGTGTGTATATATGTGCGTCAAAGTATTTTTAAAAACATTTGTAACAATGTGTTTGCAAGTCTGTTTTCGTGATGGACATATATAGATCAGAATTCTGCAGACGTGGTGAAATTGATTCCTTTAGTTATAACATTAGTTTTGAATTTTCATGAAAGTAAGATTATATATTCACTGCTTGTTGTTGGTGGTGATATTTTCTAGAGAAATAGTTGAACATATTCTGTGAATATTATATTTATTCGAAGCAAACTTGCATTTTTAAAAATGTTGATTGTTCATTTTTGCTGTTAAATGTTGAGGATAACTTGCGTTTTTTCTTGAGAATCGAGTATGATAAAGTTGTTTTTATGCCAGTCCGTGTTTTAAGAGTTCTTTAAAGTTTTCTATACATAATTCTGTTCGTCTTTCTCATGTTCTAAAACATGATCTATTACTATTGTAACAATTCTCAAATACTGTCTATCTGTACGGCTCTTGCCTTCTTTGACAAGTAAGAAATGTTTGTGCCAAGAAAAGTCTTTCCCAATTGGTGCATGAAATTTCAAGATAAATGTTGCCACCTCGTACCCTAATGTTTGTCTTCAAGATAAATGTTGCCACCTCGTGCCCTAATGTTTCTCTCAAGATAAATGTTGCCACCTCGTGCCCTAATGTTTCTCTCAAGATAAATGTTGCCACCTCGTGCCCTAATGTTTCTCTCAAGATAAATGTTGCCACCTAGTGCCCTAATGTTTCTCTTCAAGATAAATGTTGCCACCTCGTGCCCTAATGTTTCTCTCAAGATAAATGTTGCCACCTCGTGCCCTAATGTTTCTCTTCAAGATAAATGTTGCCACCTCGTGCCCTAATGTTTCTCTTCAAGATAAATGTTGCCACCTCGTACCCTAATGTTTCTCTTCAAGATAAATGTTGCCACCTCGTGCCCTAATGTTTCTCTTCAAGATAAATGTTGCCACCTCGTGCCCTAATGCTTCTCTTCAAGATAAATGTTGCCACCTCGTGCCCTAATGTTTCTCTTCAAGATAAGTGTTGCCACCTCGTACCCTAATGTTTCTCTTCAAGATAAATGTTGCCACCTCGTACCCTAATGTTTCTCTTCAAGATAAATGTTGCCACCTCGTGCCTTAATGTTTCTCTTCAAGATAAATGTTGCCACCTAGTGCCCTAATGTTTCTCTTCAAGATAAATGTTGCCTAATGTTTCTCTTCAAGATAAATGTTGCCTAATGTTTCTCTTCAAGATAAATGTTGCCACCTCGTGCCCTAATTTTTCTCTTCAAACATTCATTTACTTAAACATTCTACAACCAGTGTTCGCTTGTGATCTTCCACACTTGATCTTCTAATTTCATGAACTGCAATCCAAACTTCAATCTATCTACATTTAATGTCTCTTTTCTAACAATATTTTTGTTATTAATGACATATTGTCATCACTGAGTGCTGGTAGAGGTTCAACCACTAATTATATCTATTGTGACTGACTGCTGGTAGATGTTTAACCACTAATTATATCTATTGTGACTGAGTGCTGGTAGATGTTCAACCACTAATTAGATCTATTGTAACTGACTGCTGGTAGATGTTTAACCACTAATTATATCTATTGTGACTGAGTGCTGGTAGAGGTTCAACCACTAATTATATCTATTGTGACTGAGTGCTGGTAGATGTTTAACCACTAATTATATCTATTGTAACTGACTGCTGGTAGATGTTTAACCACTAATTATATCTATTGTGACTGAGTGCTGGTAGATGTTTAACCACTAATTATATCTATTGTGACTGAGTGCTGGTAGAGGTTCAACCACTAATTATATCTATTGTAACTGACTGCTGGTAGATGTTTAACCACTAATTATATCTATTGTGACTGAGTGCTGGTAGATGTTTAACCACTAATTATATCTATTGTGACTGAGTGCTGGTAGAGGTTCAACCACTAATTATATCTATTGTGACTGAGTGCTGGTAGATGTTCAACCACTAATTATATCTATTGTGACTGAGTGCTGGTAGATGTTTAACCACTAATTAGATCTATTGTGACTGAGTGCTGGTAGATGTTTAACCACTAATTAGATCTATTGTGACTATGATGTCTAAAAAGGTTCCAAAGGCGAAGAATTGAGTTCACTGAACCGGGTTTTCCCATATGACTCCGTCCCGGTCGGCAGAGATAACAAGCCACCTGCTGAAAGTGTTGCACAAATCACGAACTCCGTAGTTTCAGAAACATTCCTAGGAAATAATTGCAAATGTGAACTGAACCAGGTGATCCGATTCGAACCCCAACATTCAGAGCGCAAGGCAAACGTCTTAACCACTTCACCCTACAGAGACACTCGTTTGTGATGTTCCATGTCCTTCACCCTACAGAGACACTCGTTTGTGATGTTCCATGTCCTTCACCCTACAGAGACACTCGTTTGTGATGTTCCATGTCCTTCACCCTACAGAGACACTCGTTTGTGATGTTCCATGTCCTTCACCCTACAGAGACACTCGTTTGTGATGTTCCATGTCCTTCACCCTACAGAGACACTCGTTTGTGATGTTCCATGTCCTTCACCCTACAGAGACACTCGTTTGTGATGTTCCATGTCCTTCACCCTACAGAGACACTCGTTTGTGATGTTCCATGTCAGACCATCGTTCTGTATTCCTTCTTGTGTCTATTCCTAGTTGGTTATTTGTTTGTTTACGGTGTTAGTTCTTTTCAACCAAGTTATCGGTGTGGTATGCATTGAGAACGTGAGTACTTTGCGAACTCGTTAAACCCCATACCGCACGTAGAATATACACATCAGAAATTCGGCTGACATATGCGCATATTATCCAACAGTACAGTAATGTGTATAGACATGTAACTGTCAGATTTGATAAACATTAGATTTGATCAACCACACTTTAAAGTAACACATCTCTAGTTATACAACAGAAATACATCAGATCGGATTGGTCATAGAGAGGTTCTTATAGCTGACTTATGTCAAAATATTTCTTGATAAAGGCCTTTTGATCGAAATGTCGCTTTAGCCTATTTTTGTGTTTTGCAAAACTATTATATTTCGTGCTTTTGATATTTCGAGATTTCTTTCTTTGTATTTCTTAGATATTGTTTTCTATGTTTGTTTTTCTTACTGTTTTTTTTTTTCATTTTGCATGGCACATCTACTGTTTTCTCTCTTTGTATTTCGCATTTACTGTTTTTCTTTTGTATTTCTCATTTATCGTTTTCTCTACTTGTATGTATTAGTTGCTGTTTTCTCTCTATCCATTTCTAATTGCCATTTTTGTTATTTTTGTTGCTTCTGTCTACCAATTATGTTTTTTTCACATTAGTCACAGTTTATATGTCATTGTTTATATCCAGTTATAAACTGGACTTTCTCCAGTTACAATTGTCTCTAATGTCAAATCTTGCAACTATTTTATCTGTTTATCTTTAGTCTTTTTTAAAATTTATGTATTAAGACATGAGATGTTGCAGTTGACATTGAGGATGCGAACAATAGAGAAGCTTTGAATATATTAGTGGTTCAGCTGCCTAAACTCATTATCAGCCCATACATTCTCAGTTAGATCTCTGCAAACCCCTTCCAGCGACCTCTTCCAGCAAAAGGTAGTGCTTAAATTTGGCAGTTTAATAACAATTTATCTTGGTTTTCCACAGGGTTCCCCAATACTTCCGATGTTGTTTACGTCATTGCTTACACTGTGAATTTCACAGATCACGTAAGCAAATCACGCTCGGGATGGGGGAGGGGGTTACAATATCATATGCAGATGATGTTTTGGAGAGGTTTGACATAACGAAATATCGAGAGAACAGAACTCATTACAGAACACATAGACTATGTGGTAATGGAGGCACTTGACCGTAATGAGAATAATGGCTTCGGAAAATTGTGAGCAGCGTCACCAATGTCTCTTACAAAGGGGTATGGACCTGTCTGTGATTGAGTATGCTCTGGCGATCCTGACTGGGAAAATATTAAAAGAGCCTACCATACTTGTGTCCACTAAAGATACACAGTGCAGAGCTATGAATTCTTGACTAACCAACCTTGGAAGATAAATAAGATTTTGCCGACTTTAGAATCAATTGCTGACTTCAGAGAAAATGATAGCTGACTTTAAAAAAAGGGAAATCGGAAAGTTATTCTGAAAGTCTAAGAAGAATGTAAACCCGCAAATACCTGGTGTCGTTAGGTGCCACACGCCGAGGGACATCATGGCGAAGAGATCGCATTACTTATGAACTAATTGGTTCGATGTGCGGTTATGATAATCTGACGACTTAACTAAAATTAACAAAATTATTAATTTTTTGGTACTAATTATTTTCTCTGTTTATATCTCCAATAACGATTTTCTGTTTTTCTCTAACTACTATTTTCTCATCTCTAGTTGCTATTTTCTCATCACTAGTTACTATTTTCTCATCTCTAGTTACTATTTCCTCATCACTAGTTACTATTTTCTCATCACTAGTTACTATTTTCTCATCACTAGTTGCTATTTTCTCATCTCTAGTTACTATTTCCTCATCACTAGTTGCTATTTTCTCATCACTAGTTACTATTTCCTCATCTCTAGTTGCTATTTTCTCATCTCTAGTTGCTATTTCCTCATCTCTAGTTGCTATTTTCTCATCTCTAGTTGCTATTTCCTCATCACTAATTGCTATTTTCTCATCACTAGTTGCTATTTTCTCATCACTAGTTGCTATTTTCTCTAACTACTATTTCCTCATCACTAATTGCTATTTTCTCATCACTAGTTGCTATTTTCTCTAACTACTATTTTCTCATCACTAGTTGCTATTTTCTCATCACTAGTTGCTATTTTCTCATCACTAGTTGCTATTTTCTCATCACTAGTTGCTATTTTCTCTAACTACTATTTTCTCATCACTAGTTGCTATTTTCCCTTATCTATGTTTGTATCCTTAGCTACGCCTTCTCTCTCTCTCTTATTATTTCTAGTTATCATTCTCTATCTCATCTCTAGTTATCGCTTTCTCTAACATGATAAATATAAGATTGTGCCGTTCAGTGGATAATTACATCTGACAATTCTCTTGTTGAAATATGCAAATACCAAATTGCCTTTAAACCTCAAAGCGCGTGCACAAGGATGGGTTTTCATGACGGTCCGAATCTCAATGGTCTTATTTGAATTTCTTGTCCCCCTATCTCCCCCTACCCACATACAGATCGTTTCATTCTGTCTCGGCTCAATGCCAGCGTTCCCCTTTTCCTTTTCTGTGTATTTTCTCAAATGTCAACTTGAATATACTCACAGAACGCAGATGTCAGTCTGAGACTGCTGTCATTTTAATGTGCGCGTCATGGTCTGGTGTCATTGATTGCTAACCAAGTTTTCTCTGTTCCTGGTTCTATCGGAGAGGGACGATGAAACGTAGATCCCGTGTTTCAAATCGGGACCGTAAAAGAACCCCCACAGTTAAAAATCGTTAAGAGTAAGCTGAAAAACCGCTGCCAATGCTTAAAATTTTAAAATTAAAATAATTTTTGTCCAAAAACTTTCATCCTCTATAAAATGACAGCGGACACTATCGCTACAGACTTTGTGCACTGTTACTAAGATCTTCCTGTGTAATAAAGAGATCGAAGCGCACATGGTTATTCCACAAAGTGCATCGATTGTGTTCCTATCAATCAATCAATCAATCTTCTTCTTCTTTGCGTTCGTTCTTTACGACCAATTTTAATCACTCTTTGTGATATGTTTGATCTTTGCCAAGAACGTGTATACGTTGCTACGTCGCCTCTTACGACATGCGTGGCAAGTAACAGTGGTTCTATTCTTTACACCCCAAATTTGGACCCCGGTAACCACTCGGGTGAATCACTCAATCAATCTATGTTCCTCATGCCTAGGCTACCTTAATAACATATTCACTAGTCATTTTGTGCGTGCCACAGTCACACATTACAAGTTGATATCTTCAACTTTTTTAAGTGTTCCCGAAACCGTTCTTTTAGTAAGTTCTTATGTGATCTACCGATTGTCTAATACGGGCATGGTCTCTTTGCTCAAACTAAGAGTGTCATTGGTTCTGTCTAGTTCTTATGGGATCTACCGATTGTCTAATACGGGCATGGTCTCTTTGCTCAAACTAAGAGTATCATTGGTTCTGTCTAGTTCTTATGTGATCTGTCGATTGTCTAATACGGGCATGGTCTCTTTGCTCAAACTGAGAGTGTCATTGGTTCTGTCTAGTTCTTATGTGATCTACCGATTGTCTAATACGGGCATGGTCTCTCTTTGCTCAAACTGAAAGTGACAGTGATTCTGTCTAAAAGATTCTAAAGGCGAAGAATTTATTTCATTGCGCTGGGTTCTCACATAGGGCTCAGTTCCTCTCGGCAGTAACGGCACGCCACATGCCGAGAATGTTTGCTCTGCAGTAACGGCACGCCACATGCCGAGAATGTTTGCTCTGCAGTAACGGCACGCGACATGCCGAGAATGTTTTGCACGGAGCACAAATTCCGTAGCTTCAGCAGCAGTTCTAGGGATCTTCAGAAAAATTGTACATGTGACGGTCTATATTCGAACCTACGATCTTCAGCACAACAGGCAAACGTCTTAACCACTTCACCATAGAGACCACCATGGAGACTGTCTCATGTTCTACCTAATACGGACCGTGACACTGAGACATATCATGTTGTTTTTAAAAACAGAAACAATTGCAAGAGTTCTAAATTACAGTGTAGCCAGATAGTAAGTTTTATCTGACAGAGTGAACCAGCAGCACCTAAGATTGAAGTGACCACATGGACTGACGGGCAGTAGAGTTGAAGTGACAATATGTGCTGACGGTTAGTAAGGTTGAAGTGACCACATGGACCGACAGTCTGGTTGAAGTGACCACATGAACCGACAGTCCTTAAGTTTGAAGTGGCTGAGTGGACCAACACGCACCTAAGTTTAAAGTGGCCGAATGAACCAATAGCACATGAGTTTGATGTGACCGAGTGAACCAACAGCACCTGAGTTTGCAGTGACCACATTAAGTTTGAAATTATCGTAAAATGTCAATCTTCCTTTCAGTTTATTAAATAACAAGCATGTTTCACTGTAAAGATACTTCATTCGATTCATTTCAATTTATGATTCACTTCAATTTATGATTCACTTCAATTTATGAAGATGGCAGCTGACAGATGTTAATATCATAAAGTACTCTACACAAATTCTTCGATAAATGAAGTGTCTCTCTTATTGAGAAAATTAACTAAGCTTAAACAATATTTTTATTGTTCATTATAACATGTTTGCCTCCAAACGTCATCAGTTATTTCCAAATCAATTGCATCCTTTGTGATGAATTTTTGCATTGAATTTGCATTTTCGATGTTCCTGCGAATTTATAATTTCAAGTAATGCAGGTTTAAATCAGTTTTCATAATGCTGCAAGTTTATGTGATATTGTTTAGACAACATAATTATAGAGGCTCTGGAAAATATACTGTAATTGATCACATGAAACAGTTTTGTTGTTTGCTTAGGCGTATCTTCAATTTTAGAATAAGTAGGGTATGTCCACCAACAAAGCAAAATCTCAACCCAAAATTACCATCAATAATGAAAACATTGAGAACGTCACAGATTTCTAATATCTTGGCTCTATAATTACCAACAATGGAGATTGTACGGAAGCAGTTAGGAGAAAACTAGCCATGGCTTTCCAGAGGGCAGTCAGCATGAAGAAACTATGGCACGACACAAACAAAGAAACAAAAGTAAGACTTCTGTGAACATGCATATTCCCTGTGGCCACATATGGAAGCGAATCATGGACCATAACACAAGCATGAAAAAAATTGAAGCTTTTTAAACAAGGTGCTATAGAAAAGTTCTTAGAACATCCTGCACGGAGACAAGAAACAACAAAGACATCCTACAAGACAAGACTGGCACATCAAGGAGCATTGGCTCATAAATAACATCATATCACGAAAGATAAAATATTTTGGTTACATTAAACGCCACAGCGGTTTGGAAAGAAAGGTAATGGAAGGCATGGTTCCTGGAATACGAAGCAGGAGACGACCAAGACGAAGGTGGCAGCAAGACATCAACAACAAAAACTTGAACATAACCGTAGAAGAGGCAGGAGAACTTACAAGAGTCAGAGAGCTGTTCAGGCGAGCTGTGATGAATGTGACATTCCGCAAGAGACATGCTACTACTTAGGTGTATGTTCAGTTATCATCTGATACATTAAAATGATACTGCACATGAAATTAAAAAAGAATGACTTGAAATTAATATTGAAAGAAACATTTATAAAAATGAATTGCTCACTTCAGTCAGAGTCAAGCGAGTCTAGTAGATTTGATGCCTGTTCTATGTTGATTGAAATACAAACTATTCGTTCTCCGATAGTCTTCTTCCTATTTGAATAGTAGTCCTCACATTAAGCTAATTAACTGTTGTCAACTTATAATTAATAGCGCTGTGTTGATAAGTATCTTAATATCTGAAAGTATGCAAGTTTTATTACCACCAGCTACATGCCATTTGACTTTCCTAAGTCAACTCAGTTGATTTGAACACGTAAAAGAACCCTTGGCAGTTCAAAATCGAGAAGAGCAGGTTACAAAGCCACTGCCCGGACAAAATGTGTTAGAAAAAGATTAAAATCGAGAAGAGCAGGCTGGAAAGCCACTGCCCAGGCAAAATGTGTTAGAAAAACATAAAAAAATAAAATTCCTACAAAAAATCTTCATCTTCAAAACTACATCGGATCGCCGGCGTTACGGAGTTCATGCACTGCCGCTGAGATCGTCCTGTGTAAGAAAGACATCGGAGCATACATGGTTACTCACCAAAGTGCAATGACGATAGTCCTATCAATCAATCAATCAATCTTCTGTTAACTTGTCAATATGAAAACGTTTTGTCTTTTGTGTATGCTTTACAATGGACAACAATTCCAATTTTAGAACATTTCATTAAACTGAATTTGCTGCTTTTTTTATAGCTATATCTTTATTTCATCATTTATTCTTCACTACTTTGTGTTTTAATGCCACAGTATTGTAATATGATATGATGTTCACTATAAAACAAGTAGATCTATCTAACGATGGAAGTACAATTCTCTCCATACATTCTCTCAGTATAGAACCGTTCATCATCTCTTTGTAATAGTCCGTATTGTCTGTCAATGTTGATAGAAAAATGTGTTCAGCATCTTCTAACATGAAGATGTAGGATGGTCTGACATCCTGACTTGACAAGAAATTGGCTTCATAATTGATAAACTGCACCAGAAAGGGATACTTATTTGCTCCCTCCGTACACTTTTGTACCATCAACCCCACACTCCTTACAATGTTCTACAATGTTCTACAATGTTCTACAATGTTCTACAATGTTCTACAATGTTCTACAATGTACATTTTGACACATATATGCTATTATTTCTTGAAAACTAAACATTCAATTTCCTGATATTGTTACAGTTTTGTTAGAGGCAAATATTTTCCAAATTTCTTGTTGTAGGCAACCCTTCGCCCGTGTGCTGCCGGGGCTTGCAAGGGGAGCAAAGAGTAGCAGCACTGCGACCTACAAGGCATGTCGTAAGAGGCGACTAAGGTGGGGCTTGGTGTAGGGCTGGCTACCCTATCCAGTAGAAAATTTTAGCCACAAAATCCAACCAACCATGAACAAGTCACATAAAAATAAAATAAAACTGTGCCAACCAAGAGGAAAGGAAGCTCTTCTAGAAGAGGTATGAAGCGATGCAGAGAAAGCCGCAAGGAGTCTACACAGCAGATTATCTTCCTTTCACCTAGGAAAAGCTCCAGAATTGGCACCTGGAATGTTAGAAGTATGTATCAAATGGGAAAGACAGCACAGGTTGTAAATGAGATGAAATTTCACGGGATTGGCATCTTGGGATTATGTGAAACTAGGTGGAATGGTGCAGGCAAACAACGTCTAAACACAGGAGAAACAATGCTGTTCTCAGGCCATATGGAAGAAAATGCCCCCATAGTGAAGGAGTGGCTTTAATGCTATCTAAAGAAGCGGAGACTGCACTAATAAAATGGGAAGCAGTGAGTCCTAGGATAATCACAGCAACATTCAGAACCACCAAAAGAAAGTATTCTTGAATGTGACCCAGTGTTATGCACCTACCAATGATAAAGAGGAAAAAGTAAAGAGGAATTTTACATAAAACTTCAAAATACTATAGGTAATCAGAGAAATGGGAACATCAAAATTCTGATGGGTGACCTCAATGCCAAAATAGGTTCGGACAACATAGGCTACGAGGAGATCATGGGAAACACGGACTAGGAATAATGAACGAAAATGGAGAACTATTCACTAATTTCTGTGCAGCGAATCAATACGTCATAGGTGGAAGTGTCTTTCCACATAAAAGAATACATAAAGCAGCCTGGGTATCACCAGATCACAGAACAGAAAATCAAATTGACCACATATGCATAAACAAGAAATTCAGGTCATCTCTACAAGATGTAAGGGTCCTAAGGGGGCAGATGTAGATTCGGATCACCATTTGCTGATAAGTAAAATTAAACTGAAGCTTAAGCGATACATAACATCCCATGAACATAGACACCAATATAATGTAGGATACCTCAGAAGTCAAGAAACAAAGGAACAGTTCACGGTCACAGTCTCTAATAAGTATGAGGTGTTGCGGCAATTAGAAGATGAGGTGAGGGCGGAAGAATGCTGGCAGCAAGCCAAAAATATTTGGAATGAAACATGCACAGAGGTATTAGGAAAGAAGGAGGGAATCATAAGGCATGGATAACTCCAGAAACTCTCAAGGAAATAGAAGAAAGGAAAAGAGGAAAGCAGATTTAAATAATAGCAAAACTAGAACTGCCAAAGCCATAGCCCGGGAAAAGTACACAGAAGCTAGCAAGAAAGTGAAGAAACAAATAAAGTTAGATAAAAGACAATACGTAGAAGATCTAGCAAGAGAAGCAGAGGTAGCTGCAGGAAAAGGAAACCTTAGGGATCTTTACAATATCACTAGAAAGCTAGCAGGAAAATACAGACCATCAAATGGGTTGATCAAAAATAGTAGTGGGAAAACTATCACTAATGTTAGAGACCAAATGGAAAGATGGATGGAATACTTCAAGGAACTCCTGAACAGACCAGCACCTACAAACCCCAAGATATCCAACCGGCAGAAATTGACTTGGACATCAACTGTGAGAAACCATCCAAGGAGGAGATTAGTAAAGCCATTAAACTTTTAAAAGATGGAAAGGCGGCCGGTCCAGATGGTATTCCAGCAGAGGCGGTTAAAGCCAACATAAACACATCCACAGAAATACTGTATAAATTATTTAGCAGAATCTGGGAGACGAAGAAATACCAGCAAACTGGAGAGAAGGATACCTGGTGAAGCTACCAAAGAAAGGGGACCTTCAGAAGTGTGAAAACTATAGGGGAATAATGCTGTTGTCAGTACCTGGGAAAATACTAAGCAGAGTCATCCTGGAGAGACTGAGAGATGCCATCGATATAAAGCTAAGAGATGAACAGGCAGGCTTCCGACCAAATAGATCCTGTGCTGACCAGATAGCCACATTACGTATAATAATAGAGCAAAGTATTGAATGGAAATCCCCACTTTATATCGGATTTGTTGATTATGAGAAGGCTTTTGACAGTATTGATAGGGAAACCCTTTGGAAATTAATGAGGCATTATGGAATCCCACAGAAAATTATTAACCTAATAAAAGCAACTTATACAGATATGAAATGTAGAGTTCTTCATGAAGGTAAACTAACAGATACTTTCGGAATAGAAACAGGAGTGCGTCAGGGATGTCTTCTATCACCTTTGTTGTTCTTACTGACAATAGACTGGATTATGAAGACCACAGTAACTAACACCAGAAATGGAATCCAATGGACTCTGACAGAGCAACTAGATGATCTGGACTTCGCTGATGATATAGCCCTTCTGTCACATACACGAAATCAGATGCAGGATAAGCTTAACACATTGAATCAAAGGTCCCAGCAACTAGGGCTGAACATTCATAAGGGAAAGACAAAGATATTGAGAATTAACCAAGCAAACGACAACTCGATCTCCCTGGGAAATCCACTTCAAGAGGTAGAATCATACACATATTTGGGCAGCAACGTAGACAAAGAGGGTGGAACAGATAGAGATGTTAAAATAAGAATACAGAAGGCAAGAGGAGCTTTCATTGCACTGGGAAACATTTGGAAGTCCAAAGAAATCAAATCTAGAACAAAAATTCGGATATTTAACTCTAATGTTAAAGCAGTTCTACTGTATGGGTCAGAAACATGGAGAACAACTAAAACAATAGCGCATAAATTGCAAACATTCACCAACTGGTGTCTGCGCAGAATAGAGGCAATAAGATGGTATGATAGGGTCACAAATGAGGAACTTATGGAGAGAACAAGACAGATTCCAGTGAACGAACAGGTTAAAAAAGACGCTGGCGCTGGATAGGACACACTTTGCGAAAACCGGAGGAAAATATAACAAGAAGGGTCCTTGCCTGAAACCCGCAGGGACAGCGAAAGAAGGGAGGCCGAGAAATACATGGAGACGAGATTTGGAGGCGGAGATCAACAATATAAAGAAGAGCTGGAGGGAGCTGCAGGAGATAGCTAGAGATAGGAGGACTTGGCATGAGTTGGTTGAGGGCCTATGCCCCAACCCTGGGTAAAAAGGCAAAGAGAGAGAGAGAGAGAGGCAACCCTTGTCAAAGTCAATTACATTCAGATTTTCCCCTTGTTTTTCCAATATTCTGTGCAGTTGATTCAGCATTTTCTTTAGCCCAGCGACTACATGTTCTTGTACTTAATCGTCAAACGATATCTGCTCTCTTCTCTGACTTTCAAAGGAAACAATATAACATGCCACGAATAGCGCTATACAGAAATATCTATGACATTTAATAACAACGTTTTGAAGATTTACAATTTTCACATTTAGTATCATTATACAGGGTGTTCAAGATAATTGCAGCCCCATTGACAATTCGAATGTTGCCAGGTACACATTGAATTGTGTTTATTTACTATTTAAACCGGTTCTGACTAGCTCGTCCTACGTCACATTTGTTCATCGTCTCTTCTCGCACTACAATTATCGTGCCTTCCGTCCTGATATTCTGTTGTGGAAAGCTTCATAGGCAGTTTGGTCTGTTCGCATTCTTACTAAGTGGCCAAACCACTTCATTCTCTGTTTCGCTATATAATTAAAACACGATCTTGTTCCAACCTTTTCTATGATGCTGGTATTCGTTACTTTGTTGATTCTTGTGTTGTTGGTGACTTTGCGGAGACATCTCATTTTGCATGTTGCTAATTTTCTGTGTATGTTTCTTATTCATCGTCCATGTTTGGCTTTGGTAACATAGAGTGGGTATGAAGATGCTATTGATCAACTGTTGTTTAGCTGTCAGTGAGATGTTTGGATGTCTAAGTAGTGGCGCTAGTTGGTAGGTTATTGCATTTGCTTACTGGACTCTAGTTTCTATCTCTCTGTCGAGTCTTCCATCCTCTGTAAATATGCTTCCTTCCTTACTTGAATTCCTGTACTTGCTCTATTGTATTGCCATTGGTGTTGATATTTATTGTATTATGTTTCTTTCCTATATTCATGACCTCAGTTTTGGCTATGTTTATGTTCATGTCATATTTGTTACAGTTATAATATAAGGTGTCGATATGATGTTGTAGCTTCAGAAAACGACTTTACAAAATTTCTTGACGTTTAACCTTTGCAAAGACTACAAAAACATGTGGCTACATTTATTATACCTTTCTCGCAAAATGTTCCAGTTTTTACATTTGTCCTAATTTTATGTAGACTTCAGTGTATACAAAAATTGCACAGATGAAATGTTCCAATGAAATGCTGTAAAACTCTAATTTAACTGTCAAGAAAAGCTGCGTTTTTTGGGTATATCTTAAATAAGCGGTGAAAAGAAAATCAGTTGTCAGATGTGTCAAAGAAAATGTTTATCTTGAGACATTACGATTATATATTTATATATACATATATGGCCTTTTTCGTCTTTACAGACGGTCAATTGACAAATGTCTATATATATTTATATATTTATACATATGTTATATATATAACATTTCAATAACTTGTGTCAAGCCTGTGTTCATCTTGAGACATAACGATTATATGTTTATATATATAATATTTCAATAACTTGTGTCAAGCCTGTGTTCATCTTGAGACATAACGATTATATGTTTATATATATAATATTTCAATAACTTGTGTCAAGCCTGTGTTCATCTTGGGATATTACGATTATATATTTGTATATATAACATTTCAATAACTTGTGTCAAGCCTGTGTCACGATCTATAACATTTAAAAATATGGCAAGCATTTCTAAATATATTATCAAGGTTTACATAATATCAATATACGGTTCAGAAAGCAATGTTCAACTTCGATTTGTTTCGGTCAGATTGTCACAAGCTTTTGAGTTTATGAAAATGAGTCTGCACAATATATAATAGTTAATAATATAGCAGGGGAGTGGAACTTTTTCCAACCGTAACATCTTTGTGAAGTAAAGAACAAATATGAATGCCTAATGACAGAGTGCTTAGAACAATACAGAAGAGAAAATCCTGAAGAGAAAGTAGCCAATAAATGGGATTGCTTAAAACAGAGTATACAAACTGCAAACAAAAACCTGCCTGTAAAAGAATCCATGAAAAATCAAACGTGGATGACTGATGAAATCTTAGAAAAAATGACAGAACGAAAGAAAGCCAAGAACACCCCAAAGTATACAATTTTAGACAACGAAATACGCAACATGTGCAGAACCACAAAAGTAAACTGGTTAGAAACAAAATGCAAGGAAATAGAAGATATGGCAGAAAAACACAGGACCAGAGATATGCACAGAGAAATAAGACAAATGACAAGTAAGAAAAATACTGTAAAAGTGGAGGATGTATCAAAAACAACAACAACCAACTTTTGTTTGATAAAACAGAAATATTGACAAGATGGACAGAATATGTAACGGCTCTATTTGATGATCAAAGAAGCAGTAAACACAGTATAAAGTGCAATGACAGCCCAAGAATATTAAAATCTGAAGTTGTAAGAGCAATCGAAACAATGAAGCGAGGAAAGGCTGCAGGATTGGACAATATTACTGTGGAAATGTTAACCTCCTTAGAGGATTTTGGTATTTCAACCATTACAGATTTGTGCAATGATATATATAACACAGGATATATACCAAGAGACTTGAAGACATCAGTATTCATACCACTACCCAAAAGCCCAAAGCACAGGAGTGCACAGACTATAGGACAATTAGCCTGATGAGCCACATAACAAAAATACTACTCAAGATCATACATGAAAGAATTAAAAACAAGATAGACATAGAAGTAGGAGAAGAACAGTTTGGCTTTAGAAAAAAACAGAGGAACAAGAGAGGCAATACTTTGTATAAGACTACTCGCTGACAAGTATATAGAAGTGCAAAAAGTATCTACTTGTGTTTCATCGATTATAGCAAAGCTTTTGACAGAGTCCAACATGAAAAACTAATCATATGTCTACAAGAAATAGGCCTAGATGGGGATGATATCAGACTAATAAGTAACATATACTGGGAACAGACAGCAATAATAAAATATGAAAATAGCTACTCTCCATACATAGACATAAAAAGAGGAGTGAGACAAGGATGCATACTGTCACCAAGCCTATTTAACATCTACACAGAGAAAATCTTCAAACAACTAGAGGGAATGCCAGGACTCAAGATCAATGGAAAAATAATAAATAACTTAAGATATGCAGATGACACAGTATTGGTAGCAGAAAATGAACAAGATCTACAAGAATTAGTGGACCAATTGTACAGAACTAGCAAGGAATATGGATTAGACATTAACATACAGAAAACAAAAACTATGGTAATCAACAAGGAAATGGAAAACCTAAAATGAATATAAAAATACATGGAGAATTACTACATCAAGTAAAAGCTACTCCTATCTCGGTCAGATGATAACAGATGATGGCAGATGTATAACTGAAATTAAAAAGAGAATAGGAA
This sequence comes from Arion vulgaris, assembly GCA_020796225.1. Classification (NCBI taxonomy): domain Eukaryota; kingdom Metazoa; phylum Mollusca; class Gastropoda; order Stylommatophora; family Arionidae; genus Arion; species Arion vulgaris. The sequence continues at coordinate 63,522,343 of CM036761.1, read as the reverse complement.
TGGCCAAGGATAATTTCAATAGTATGAGAAAGTTACTGACATCCAAACAAATCACAAACAGGCTAAAAATTAGAATGATCAAATGCTATATATATCCTATATTAATGTATGGCTCGAAACATGGACAATGAACAAGCAGTTAGAAGACAGAATTGATGCATTTGAGATGTGGATATATAGAAGAATAAGCAGAGTTTCATGGACAGAAAAACAGACAAATAAACAAGTTTTAGGAAAACTAGGCATGAAGAAACAATTATTAAGAGAAATAAAATTCAGACAAGTAAAGTATTTTGGGCACATAAAAAGGCATGACACCATGATAAAACATTTACTAGAGGGAAAGTTGAGGGAGGAAGAGCAAGAGGAAGACCGAGAGATAAGTGGGAGGGGAAACTTTAAGAAATGGACAGGTTACAGTCTGGCAGTGTGCAACACCAAGGCGAAAGACAGAGGATGCTGGAGATTCATTGCAGCCAACCTTCGATGTGGAGACGGCACCTGATGATGATGATGAACATCTTTCCAGTCGACCCAGTCTCAATTGGGTACCAGGAAAAAGCTGTGGAAATAAAGACTGGCGTGAAGTTGACCACATCCGCCATCGTGTGACGACTGACAATAAAAAATACGGTCCTAACATCGTATTACCTTATATCATCATCATCATCAAGTAGCTTGTCCCTTCCGGAACTTGGCGCCCATGACATCAGTCCTGAAAAATTCTCTGTTCTGTGCAAGTTGACCGGAGTCAGCAGCAGTCATTTCAGACCGTTAATGACATCTTGAACCCATCGTCTTCTAGGTCTTCCTCCCATTCTTCTTCCAGGCACTATTCCCTCCAAAATTATCTTCTCTAGGCACGCATGTCGTTTGATGTGTCCGAAATATTTAATTTTCCTTGATGGTATGCTCTTTAATAGCCAAACTCTCTTTAATATCAAGCTGTTACAGAACAGAGGAATTTGTTCTTTAATCTGTCCATGATATTCTAAGTACTCTTCTGTAGTTCTTGCATTCAAAGACATTAATGATCTTCTCCGTCGCTTTGTCAATGGTCCATGTCTCACAACCATATGATACCAAGGGAAAAACACAGACTCTTAAACCTATATTACCCTATGTATAACACGGGTTCCTTTCTTCTTTTTTTTTTTTTAAATATAGAAGGAGGTTATTTTTCCTTTTAACACATTAGCTTGGATGTACCTATTCTGTTCTTTCGTCTCATACATACAAGCTACAAGCACAAAACGCTTATATCATGTAGTTGTGCAAACATTGTTTGATCGAATCTGACTTGATTATTCTGTCTTAAATATGCGACGTTGTTTATAACAGACACGACTTGGTGAAGTTGTTTTTTAAGAGCTAGCTGGGTGATTTTTTAAAACGCTTGTTTTTAACGCTAGACAATGTGTGACAATGTAAGCAATACAAGTTTGTGTCTCGAATCATGTATTTGATAATTAGTTTGTTTTCTGGAAGTCTTGTTATATACTTGTTAACTAACTATTTATTGATCATATTCATTGGCTACGGTGCTTCCCCTGCGGTCCTAAAATTTCTTATTCTCTTCATTTTACAATATAATTTGTCAGTCATAATAGAATTTGTCAGTCATAATAGAATTTGTCAGTCATAATATAATTTGTCAGTCATAATAGAATTTGTCAGTCATAATAGAATTTGTCAGTCATAATAGAATTTGTCAGTCATAATAGAATTTGTCAGTCATAATAGAATTTGTCAGTCATAATAGAATTTGTCAGTCATATAGTGAGTTGTCGTCAGTATATGATGACGACACATGTACTGAAAGTTGACTAGTTTATTGATATCATGGCTAAAACGTTTGATAATAGAACAACTGAACTGAAAGTTGAATGTAGTTACTGATATTAGAAAGTGTTTAACCAAGCATAAGACTGTAAGTTCTTCTTCTTCTTTGCGTTCGTTCTTTACGATCAATTTTAATCACACTTTGTGATTTGTTTGATCTTTGCCAAAAACGTGTATACGTTGCACATTGGTTTGGTAGGCCCCTAAACGCATAGACTTCTACACGTTTAGAACACGTGCATCCGATTTCAGCCAAACCTCATTAGTCGCCTCTTACGACATGTGTGGCAGGTAACAGTGGTTCTATTCTTTACACCCCAAATTTGGGCCCCGTTAACTACTCGGGCGAGACTAAGTTGATTCAGGGCTTTTTTTTGGGGGTCAATTTATTCTTACTTCTGTCGTGGCGTTAAACGTTACATATGGTCTACAGACAATGCTTCCATACTGCTCAGTCCTGAGTAACTCGTTCAATCTCTTCTATAGAATTGAGTCCAATATTTCTTTCAGTAGCGACGTTTCTAGGTTTCCCTATAGCGTGCTTTCTTTCTTGAACTGTTTGCCTCACATTTCAGTGCTTGCTTTATGATTCTTTGATCATTTCTTCTCAGAGTATGCTCAACATATTTTTCTTCTCAGAGTATGCTCAACATATATTTCTTCTCAGAGTATGCTCAACATATTTCCATCTTAGTTAACTAATTTAAGCATATAATAATGGAAATTTGCACATATAACAATCATCATCATCAAATAGCTTGTCCTGAGCAGAACTTTGCCACCCATACAGTCCTTTGGAATATCTCGCTGTCGTACGTCAGATGTTCTGCCTCTGCAGCCGTCATACTCAAACCATCAGTTACATCCTAAATCCATCTTCTCTGTGGTCTTCCTTTTCTCCTCTTTGCCAGGATGCCTCTTTTCATGATGGTCTTCTTATTTTTCCAATCCAGAAGCACTTGAGCTTTCAACTCTTCGGCTCGGTGCCATGGACATCGTAACCCTTCGGTTCGGTGCCACGAACACTGTAAATATGGAAAACCTGTGGCTTTTCTGTCAGCCCGCGTAATTGAACTGCACTCACAGCTGACTTGTCACCCGTCGTCCAACGCGCTACGAACACGCTGGACAGGCGGGCGATGGTCTTCTCCAGCCCTTCGTGTCTCTTTACGTGTACAAAATATTTCAATTTTCTCATTATTATTTGAAGCATGAATCAGTTTTCTTTGATTGCGAGTTCTTTCTGGGTAGATCTATGTGTTCTCTCCTCTGTCCGTGATATACGGAGAACTCTTCTGTAACCCTTATATTCAAAAGCACATATATTATATGTTTTTCCACCAACGAAGATAATACTAATGCGTACATTTAACGAATTTATTGACATAATAAAGACAACTATTGCAAAGATAACATTAATAGAAGTTAACTGGTTCATTTATAAAACGTAGTCCATTTTGGATAAAGATAACATCACTGGATGTTTATACATACTGGCAGTGGCGGCTCGTCATTAAGGGCCAATGAGGCCGGGTCCCACCAAAAATAATATCTAACGTGTATCTATTATTTAATAAATTAAAATATAACCTAACCCAACATCATGGTTTCCCCGAAAATGTATCTGGCCCCGCCAACAAAAATGATCATGAGCCGCCACCGCATACTGGTTTTTTAACTGGTATTTTGTGCGTCCCATCTCAGTTTGACATTTCACCTCATCACAAGTTTAACTTTTGTTTATTCAACCCTCATTAAAGGAGAAAAGGATTTCATACGAAACAAATTTGATTTATTTGCCAACTAAAGTTGCAGAAAGGTTGCTTATCAAATATAAAACTACATGAACATGGAAGTTGGTGAGAAATCTAGAGGTTATGCGAAACTGTCCATACAATCTGTTGGTGAGACTATTTTACCTTTAAAAACAAGGTCAAAAAGGGGAGGCAAAGAGAAGAGTTCTCGGTTGAAGACTGATCTGAAAGCCAGTTCTGATCGTAAATTCACTCCCTTGGATGACTCTGCGGTTCCGGTTGATGAGAACAGTAGGATATATGTGGCTTTCATTCTGTCCGGGATTGGATACATGCTTCCTTATACGTGTTTCATTGTAGCTGTTGATTACTACCAGGTAGGTGGTGTTCTCAAGTCTACTTAGAAAACCCGCATTATCTTTTGTTGTTATGATTCTATATATGTTAATTGTCAAACTACAGCCACTGCACAGATTTTATGATTTTATTTGCACAAACAACGTTCAATTTTTAACACACGATAGCTGGCTTCATTCATAACACATGATAGCTGGCTTATTCAAGCTGGTAGAGAGCTTGGATAATCATATCATATCATATTTCGGCCTTTTGGCGAAGATCAAAGTAACCTAAGGGTTGAGACATTCTTAGAGTAGATAGACAATACCTAATACACTTTAACAAATTCCAAGCTGCTCCCATTCGAAAGAATGATGACGTTCGTATTTTAAACGTTCAACTGTATTTGGGTCCACTCGTTGTGGCGCTTCCGGGTAGGGCCTATTAAAAAAACAGTTGGATAATCCAATGAGTAAATAGCTGACACAGTCAAGTGGCTATAAATCTAGTACAGTCATGTGCGTAGAAATCTGGCACCGTCAAGTGGCTATAAATCTAGCGTATTCATTGCGTAGAAATCTGGCACAGTCAAGTGACTATAAATCTAGTGTAGTCATGTGTGTAGAATCCTGACACAGTCAAGTGACTAGAAATCTGACACAGTCAAGTAGCTATAAATTTAACGTGATCAAATGACTTGAAATCTGACATAGTCAAGTGATTATAAATCTGGCGTGATCAAATGACTTGAAATGCTGGCATGTATGGCTGCTGTAGACAGCGGGCGAGCAATGGGCCAGGGTGGTATCCTGAATTCCCTAGGGAAGAGAGAAGATTCATGGAACTGTGGTGAATCTACAACCCTAACCAAACTGTAAGAATACCAAGACAAATGTGATGTAGCGAAACAAGTACTGAAATCCAACTAAGAATAGTAAACCAGTAAAGTAACCAGTGTTCATTAGTTGTCTCACGCTGAGAAATATTTCCAGGAAGAACTCGAATCACTTATCATCTCATTTGTTAAACATGCATTAATGATGATGTACGTAGTCGAGTGGCTTAATAAGTTAAATAGAGATTAGACTGTTGACGTAGTCGAGTGGCTAGATAAGTTAAATAGAGATTAGACTGTTGACGTAGTCGAGTGGCTAGATAAGTTAAATAGAGATTAGACTGTTGACGTAGTCGAGTGGCTACATAAGTTAAATAGAGATTAGACTGTTGACGTAGTCGAGTGGCTAGATAAGTTAAATAGAGATTAGACTGTTGACGTAGTCGAGTGGCTAGATAAGTTAAATAGAGATTAGCACGTTGACGTAGTCGAGTGGCTAGATATTTGCATATTTGTTATACTGCTGACGAAGGCAACTAGTTACATCATTTCACATAGTACATGTGGTTAGCACGTTGACGTAGACAAGTGGTTGGACGGATTTTAGGGTGAACTTTATTGATTAAAACAAATACTATGAGAAAATAAATACTGGAATGACTTTTTTATTCAATCATGCATCAATCACTTTATGTGTTTTATTGTCACCATAGTTTCCATAGAAGGAGAACGCTGAACGTAAGTGACTCCCACACTTCCACACTTCCACATATCAGCTTCCATAGAAGGAGAACCTTGAACATAAGTGACTCCTACATTTCCACATATCAGCTTCCATAGAAGGAGAACCTTGAACATAAGTGACTCCTACACTTCCACATATCAGCTTCCATAGAAGGAGAACCTTGAACATAAGTGACTCCTACACTTCCACATATCAGCTTCCATAGAAGGAGAACCTTGAACATAAGTGACTCCTACACTTCCACATATCAGCTTCCATAGAAGGAGAACCTTGAACATAAGTGACTCCTACACTTCCACATATCAGCTTCCATAGAAGGAGAACGCTGAACGAAAGTGACCCCCACACTTCCAAATATCTTGAAATTATTTCATGTTAAGCACTGGTAGTGTGAACACTTTTATACTTCACAAGCATGCGACATTATATGGTATAGGTATTACCATCACATTCCACTAGAGAAACAAAACATGGATCACTGCTATTTATGATATTCTAAGTGGGTCTAAAGACGAGAGATGGACCATAGTCTGGTCCCTCTCCGCAGAAATATCATATCGTCTGCCGAGAATACTGCACAAAGCACGAGCTGTGTATCTCATGCAACGATATGATATTTCTGGGAAAATGCACTTATAAAGAGAACAACACATGTCCGGATTCGAACGCACGACCTTCACAACACAAAGCAAATGTCTTAACCATTTAACCACATATACTCACTTCTGATATTCCCCTAAATATCGAGTGTAATCACAATAATGACTAGTTAACTGCAGGTTATATGTATTTGTTCTCTTCAATAACAGCAGTTAATAAGCGGGAAATCATAGTCACGGAAATTAGGTGTTTTAGGAGAGCTGCAGGAGTGACAATCAAAAACAACATATTAAATCATTAAATGGTTTGGACATATGACGAGAATGACCTGGTATTGTCTACCATGGAGAGCCACACTGAAAAAGTATAACGAGTACAGAACAAGAGGAAGACCATGCAAAAGATGGAGTGACGGCATCAATAACAGCCTTAAGAAAATAAATAACGGTTTATAAAGTGCCTTAGAACAAGGACACACAAGATCACTACACCCCCTCCCTCCACATCCCAACACTCCTGTAAAGAAGTAAATGGTAGAAGAGAAAAAGAAGAGTTCACTTCACGACTCATGCTAGAATAGAATCACAACTGAAGTTAATCGCAGAAGAAGAAGAAGCAGACATTAAAATATTGTATTTAGTTGTAATGTATTTGTATGCATTCTGTTACATACTTTTGTCCAAATATATTTATATTTAGTAATGTATGCTCGATATCTTTCTAATCAAAGAATCGATTCCCGCACACGACAGTTATCTTCGATATGACGTCTGCGACTATCATCGCTGGCACTGTCGGTGTGATCCTCAACAACGTCCTAGTGGAATCACTCTCTATTCTCTGGAGGGTGATAATTGGCTACATCATCTCGAGCTCGCTGCTGCTGTTCTTGACTATCTTTGATGTGACTTTAGATGTCTTCTGCCACGACACTGCTTACTGGGTGACCCTAGTATCGGTTGCTGCTTTATCGATTGGATGTGCTGGTAATCGTGAAAGGTTGCATGTTCGAAACTTAAGAAGTGAACAATGATACTTCATTGTTTGTTGCTATGATTTTATAATGTTTAGTATTTTCTGTCTTTGGTGTTGTTGGTTTTCTTCCATGCCAGAATGTTAATAGACTATTCAGCTTTTTCTCTTTTATGTGGTTGACATGCTTCCAAGCAGTTATATTCAACAATTTAGTATAATTGAAACATAGCTTTACAAAAACGGAAACAGCTAGGAACAGTATGACCACGGAGCTGATAGGAAAATAATGATCGGAACAGAGTGTCCAACGAGGAAGGATTCACTTTATTGCACCGTATTTATCTCCATATGGTTCAGTCTCTCTCTCTCTCTCTGTAGAAATGACATGCCACCTGGCGAGACTATTGCACAAAGCACGAACTTCGTAGCTTCAGCAACAATCCTAGGGTCTCTGGGAAACATTTGGAACGCAAGTCAAGAACTTAACTACTTTGCCACAGAGACCCTCAAAAGATCAGAAAATTAAGAGAATGAATATTTTCAGTGACAACGTATGGCTGTGAAACATGGACATTTAACTAAGAGAATGATTATTTTGAGTGACAACGTATGGGTGTGAAGCATGGACATTTAACAAGGAAGAAAAAAAAACATATCTGCTTTTGAATATAAGTGTTACAGAAGAGTCCTCCGTATATCATGAACAGAGAAGAGAACAAATAGATCTATCCAGAGATAACTTAAAATCAAAGAAAACTGGTTGATATTGAAAATAATAATGAGAAAATTGAAGTAATTTGAACATAGAAAAAAATACAAAGGATCGGAAAAGAAAATTATGGAAGGAGGCATCACGAAAAAGAAGAAAAGAGGAAGACTATGGAGAAGATGGATTCAGAATATAACTGATGATTTGAGCATGACGGACACAGAGGCGGGACATCTGGCATAGGAGAGAAATGTTAAGGGACAATGTGGCTAGGTTCTGCTCAGGACAAACCATTGGGTAATGATTTGCTATTGACTTTATTTCATACCATGGTGTTAAACTGTTCAGTATCTTCCCATGCATGTTAATGCAGTCTGTTTTCTCACATTCTGCACAGCTGTCTAAACGTTTGTAATTGGGACTGTCCCACTTGTGTGTGCAGGGACTCAACTTATAAACCTTGATATAGTCTGTTCTATAGAAGCAGAACATCGGTTATTCAAATTCCTTAATGTAGCGGTTCCCAAACATTGCATTACCACGGATCCTCTTTTAAATACATTGTGCTGCCGCGGAGCCCAACAGTTTCTGTATATGAAAACGGTCAGGAATGAATTACCTGTGTGTTGCTGTAGTAGTGTAGCTGTGTAGAGCTGTAGTAGTGTAGCTGTGTAGAGCTGCAGTAGTGTAGCTGTTAGTGAACTCGCTTCTTATGCTAGTGGTACGAGTTCAATTCCACGATGGGCGTGGAATTTTTCCGACAGTAACGGCTCTCAGGTTGACCCAGCCTCAATTGGATACCAGCAAAAGCACTGGGAATTAAAGACGGCTGGCGTGATGTTGACCATAGCGACCATCGTGTACCGACGGTCAATGAAAATAACGGGCCTAACACCGTATTAGTCTATATACCACGTGATATAAAATTGGTTCCTTTAAATTGTTTATTCTTTTTATTAATTAGTTTGAACATAGCAACGTATTTCCATAGTACTTTGTTCCATTTCCATAGTACTTTGTTCCATTTACATAGTACTTTGTTCCATTTCCATAGTACTTTGTTCCATTTCCATAGTACTTTGTTCCATTTCCATAGTACTTTGTTCCATTTCCATAGTACTCTGTTCCATTTCCATAGTACTTTATTCCATTTCCCTAGTACTCTGTTCAATTTCCATAGTACTCGGTTCAATTTCCATAGTACTCTGTTCCATTTCCATAGTACTTTGTTCCATTTCCATAGTACTTTGTTCCATTTCCATAGTACTTTGTTCCATTTCCATAGTACTTTGTTCCATTTCCATAGTACTTTGTTCCATTTCCATAGTACTTTGTTCCATTTCCATAGTACTTTGTTCCATTTCCATAGTACTTTGTTCCATTTCCATAGTACTTTGTTCCATTTCCATAGTACTTTGTTCCATTTCCATAGTACTCTGTTCAATTTCCATAGTACTTTGTTCATTTCCATAGTACTCTGTTCAATTTCCATAGTACTCTGTTCAATTTCCATAGTACTTTGTTCCATTTCCATAGTACTCTGTTCAATTTCCATAGTACTCTGTTCAATTTCCATAGTACTCTGTTCCATTTCCATAGTACTCTGTTCCATTTCCATAGTACTTTGTTCCATTTCCATGGTACTTTGTTCCATTTCCATAGTGCTTTGTTCCATTTCCATAGTACTTTGTTCCATTTCCATAGTACTTTGTTCCATTTCCATAGTACTTTGTTCCATTTCCATAGTACTTTGTTCCATTTCCATAGTACTTTGTTCCATTTCCATAGTACTCTGTTCCATTTCCATAGTACTTTGTTCCATTTCCATAGTACTCTGTTCAATTTCCATAGTACTCTGTTCCATTTCCACAGTACTCTGTTCAATTTCCATAGTACTCTGTTCAATTTCCATAGTACTCTGTTCCATTTCCATAGTACTCTGTTCAATTTCCATAGTACTCTGTTCCACTTCCATAGTACTCTGTTCCACTTCCATAGTACTCTGTTCAATTTCCATAGTACTCTGTTCCATTTCCATAGTACTCTGTTCAATTTCCATAGTACTTTGTTCCATTTCCATAGTACTTTGTTCAATTTCCATAGTACTTTGTTCCATTTCCATAGTACTCTGTTCAATTTCCATAGTACTCTGTTCCATTTCCATAGTACTCTGTTCAATTTCCATAGTACTCTGTTCCATTTCCATAGTACTCTGTTCCATTTCCATAGTACTCTGTTCAATTTCCATAGTACTCTGTTCCATTTCCATAGTACTCTGTTCAATTTCCATAGTACTCTGTTCAATTTCCATAGTACTCTGATCAATTTCCATAGTACTCTGTTCAATTTCCATAGTACTCTGTTCAATTTCCATAGTACTCTGATCAATTTCCATAGTACTCTGATCAATTTCCATAGTACTGATCATTTCCATAGTACTCTGATCAATTTCATAGTACTGATCAATTTCCATAGTACTCTGTTCAATTTCCATAGTACTCTGATCAATTCATAGTACTGATCTATTTCCATAGTACTTGTTCAATTTCCATAGTACTCTGATCAATTTCCATAGTACTCTGATCAATTTCCATAGTACTCTGATCAATTTCCACAGTACTCTGATCAATTTCCATAGTAATCTGATCTATTTCCATAGTACTCTGTTCAATTTCCATAGTACTCTGATCAATTTCCATAGTACTCTGATCAATTTCCATAGTACTCTGTTCAATTTCCATAGTACTCTGATCAATTTCCATAGTACTTCTTCATTTCCATAGTACTCTGTTCAATTTCCATAGTACTTGATCTATTTCCATAGTACTCTGTTCAATTTCCATAGTACTCTGATCAATTTCCATAGTACTCTGATCTATTTCCATAGTACTCTGTTCAATTTCCTTAGTACTCTGATCAATTTCCATAGTACTCTGATCAATTTCCATAGTACTCTGATCAATTTCCATAGTACTCTGTTCAATTTCCATAGTACTCTGATCAATTTCCATAGTACTCTCTTCAATTTCCATAGTACTCTGATCAATTTCCATAGTACTCTGTTCAATTTCCATAGTACTCTTTCATTTCCATAGTACTCTGTTCAATTTCCATAGTACTCTGTTCCATTTCCATAGTACTTTGTTCAATTTCTATAGTACTTTGTTCCATTTCCATAGTACTTTGTTCCATTTCCATAGTACTTTGTTCCATTCCCATAGTACTTTGTTCCATTTCCATAGTACTTTGTTCCATTTCCATAGTACTTTGTTCCATTTCCATAGTACTCTGTTCCATTTCCATAGTACTTTGTTCCATTTCCATAGTACTCTGTTCAATTTCCATAGTACTCTGTTCCATTTCCATAGTACTCTGTTCAATTTCCATAGTACTCTGTTCAATTTCCATAGTACTCTGTTCCATTTCCATAGTACTCTGTTCAATTTCCATAGTACTCTGTTCCATTTCCATAGTACTCTGTTCCATTTCCATAGTACTTTGTTCAATTTCCATAGTACTTTGTTCAATTTCCATAGTACTCTGTTCCATTTCCATAGTACTTTGTTCCATTTCCATAGTACTCTGTTCAATTTCCATAGTACTCTGTTCCATTTCCATAGTACTTTGTTCCATTTCCATAGTACTTTGTTCAATTTCCATAGTACTTTGTTTCATTTCCATAGTACTTTGTTCAATTTCCATAGTACTCTTTTCAATTTCCATAGTACTCTGATCAATTTCCATAGTACTCTGTTCAATTTCCATAGTACTCTGTTCAATTTCCATAGTACTCTCTTAAATTTCCATAGTACTCTGTTCAATTTCCATAGTACTCTGATCTATTCCATAGTACTGTTGAATTTCCATAGTACTCTGTTCAATTTCCATAGTACTCTGATTTATTTCCATAGTACTCTGTTCAATTTCCATAGTACTCTGTTCAATTTCCATAGTACTCTGTTCAATTTCCATAGTACTCTGTTCAATTTCCATAGTACTCTGTTCAATTTCCATAGTACTCTGTTCAATTTCCATAGTACTCTGTTCAATTTCCATAGTACTCTGTTCCATTTCCATAGTACTTCTGATCAATTTCCATAGTACTCTGATCAATTTCCATAGTACTCTGATCAATTTCCATAGTACTCTGATCAATTTCCATAGTACTCTGATCAATTTCCATAGTACTCTGATCAATTTCCATAGTACTCTGATCAATTTCCATAGTACTTGATCATTTCCATAGTACTCTGTCAATTTCCATAGTACTCTGATCAATTTCCATAGTACTCTGATCAATTTCCATAGTACTCTGATCAATTTCCATAGTACTCGATCTAATTCACGACTTGACATTCATGACTTTCAATTTCCATAGTACTTGATCAATTTCCATAGTACTCTGATCAATTTCCATAGTACTCTGTTCAATTTCCATAGTACTCTGATCAATTTCCATAGTACTTTTCATTCCATAGTACTCTGTTCAATTTCCATAGTACTTGTTCAATTTCCATAGTACTCTGTTCAATTTCCATAGTACTCTGTTCAATTTCCATAGTACTCTGTTCAATTCCATAGTATCTGTTCAATTCCAACTGCCAAGGGTTATTTGACGTGCTATACGTGAACTTACTATTCCTATATCATGGACAGAGAAGAGAAGAAATAGAGTAGATCTATCCAAAAAGAACTCAACATCAAAGAAAACTAGCTGATGCTACAAATAAGAAAGAGAAAATTGAGATTTTTGGACATATAAAGACAGCAAGGGCTGGAGGAGACGTCATGGAAGTAGGCATACCGGCAAAGAGAAGAAGAGGAAGACCAAGGAGAAAATGGATTCAGGATGTCACTGATGGTTTGAACATGACGGATGCAGAGGCCTATTAGAGAGCGAAATTTCAAAGGATTGTTGGGGTAGCAAAGCTCTGTTCAGGACAAGCTATTTGATGATGATTATACTTGAACACGTGAGCTACGTTTTATCGTCCGTGTCCGATAGGACTAGGAACTCAAATTCCTCTAGACTGAGATTAGAATCACTAGAAACATAGCCTGATCGTCCGATAAGACTAGCAGACTAGCAACTCAAATTACTCTAGACTGAGATTAGAAGTCACTGGAAACATAGCCTGATCGTCCGATAAGACTTGGAACTCAAATTACTCTAGACTGAGATTAGAAGTCACTGGAAACATGGCCTGATCGCTAAACACGGGGCGCTGATCTATTACTTCTGGAGCAAGAGGATGAGTCTCATACCTCAACGTTAGAGAGCTCCTCATTTGAAAAACAAATGTATACATCAATGCTAGAAAGAAGCTCTTTGTTTTACTAGTGCACGCAAGAAATGAGAGAGAGAGAGAGAGAGAGAAAGAGAGATGTAGACTTATACAATTCACACACAGCACATGGGTCTACTACACACTATAAACCACACACATTTTTTTAAATTATGTACACATTTATTAGGAACTGTCGCATGACATCTATTAAAAATAAGGTTTGATGTCATCAAAGAGCTGTATTCAGCATACTACAAATAAGCAGAAACGTTCTCTTGACTAAACAAGTAGCAATTGCAAAAAAGACGACATCTTAAAATTGTTAGACAGAAAGCAACAAACCATTATCTTTAGGCTCCGCACAGAACACTTTAGATTGCAAGCCCATCTACATAAACTGAAAGCTCCCTAAGCTGATGAATGCATATGCCAGAAGGCTCCCAGACTTCTGAACAAATCCTGCAAACCTGCGATCTGCTAAATGATTTGTGTTCCCAAACGTGGCCCTGTGAGACTGATCTGAAAAAGAAATTGTGGAGCACCCGCGAGGATCTCCTGCTGGCAACTAGATTCATGGAAACATTTCATCTCGCTGTTTTTTTTTGTAGACCTCTGTGCATCGGAAACTGGTCACAAAAGAAGAAGAAAAAGAACTTTCTAAAACGAACTATGACTACACAACACACCCTCATGTCCACTGTCTTCCTTGCTTTATTTCTCATACCAACATACCCTCATGTCCACTGTCTTCCTTGCTTTATTTCTCATACCAACATACCCTCATGTCCACTGTCTTCCTTGCTTTATTTCTCATACCAACATACCCTCATGTCCACTGTCTTCCTTGCTTTATTTCTCATACCAACATACCCTCATGTCCACTGTCTTCCTTGCTTTATTTCTCATACCAACATACCCTCATGTCCACCGTCTTCCTTGCTTTATTTCTCATACCAACATACCCTCATGTCCACTGTCTTCCTTGCTTTATTTCTCATACCAACATGCACTCATGTCCACTGTCTTCCTTGCTTTATTTCTCATACCAACATACCCTCATGTCCACTGTCTTCCTTGCTTTATTTCTCATACCAACATACCCTCATGTCTACTGTCTTCCTTGTTTTATTTCTCATACCAACATACCCTCATGTCTACTGTCTTCCTTGTTTTATTTCTCATACGCTGTTAACATATTTCAATTATATGATCCATCCTCAGATAAAAGCGTGCACGAACTTCATGTAAAATACGAGAGAGAAAAAAAAGAAGAATATATTTTAATTCACTATTCTAATTCTAATCCAACATTATTGCAGTACAACAGTCCAGTTTCTATGGTTACGCAAACATGTTGCCAAGACGATACACGCAAGCTGTAATGGTTGGGGAAAGTAAGTCATTTCCTTTGTTGTTTTTACAATTGCTTTTTCGTGTAGACGTTGACAAAATCTAAGATAGGGATTTCGTGTTGTTTGAAATCTTTCTTTTTTTTCTTTTGTCCTTCTCTGTTTTTTTGCCGTTATGCGTAGCAGGTTTAACTGTGTTTGAAATAAATAACATTAAACTAGATATTGATTGAATATTGGGTGATTGATTAATAAAACTATCATCACATTGTTCTTCAGCGAATAATTGTGTATTCCGATCTCTTTCCTATACAGTGAAGATCTTAGGGATAGTGCACCAGCTCCGTAGCAGAAGCGAAGGTCCCATTTCAATTTTGAAAATGGTAAAAATCGTGTCAAGGTTTTAGAAAATCTGAAAAATATTGTAGTCCGGTTAGCGGTTTTGAAGTTTACTCTTATGGAATGTTCAAATAATATGGAATGTTCAAATAATATGGAATGTTCAAATAATATGGAATGTTCAAATAATATGGAATGTTCAAATAATATGGAATGTTCAAATAATATGGAATGTTCAAATAATAGTCATTCTTTGACGTACTCAACATGAACACGAGACCAAGGTTTTATCGTCAGTCTCCGATAGGACTAGGAACTCGATCTCAGCTACATCAACATCGTGGGTCTCTAGAAATATACCCTGATCGCTCCATGAACCGAGTATTTTTTAAACTACTTTACTTACACCCCATAGGGATTCTTTCTCTTCCCCGGTCACCTGCAGAAGTGAAATGGGACACTTCATAATAAGTAGACTTTTCAAGAATAGAAACATAGAGTACAAGATCCACTGTTGAACAAATTCATTACAAAATGACTATCACGACACAAAATGACTATCAAGACACAAAATGACTATCACGACACTATCAATTAGAAGAAACGTGACTAAATATACAAAGTAGAATATGCCTAGACGAGTCAGAGGGAGACAGAGACAATTTTGGATAGCCTGACTTTATGGCACGGTAGCGCGTCAACAACTGAGATGATAGCAAACACCAACGACAGAGATTCGTGGAGATCCATGATCACCTACGCCAGCCGGCACGGCACCTGATGATGATAACAACGTATCGGTAGGAAGCATGGGCATTTGACATGACAGAGAACAAAAATAAATATGTGCTTTTGAATATAAGTCCTCAGTAAACCATAGATAGAGAAAAGAACAAATAGATCTATCAAGAAAGAATTAAATATCAAAGAAACTGGCTCAAATAAGAATAAGACAACTGAAAGTATTTTGTGGACATATCAAAAGACATGAAGGTGCTGGAGAAGACTATTGTGGAAGGGGATATCCTGGCAAAGAGGATAAGAGGTAGACCACGGAGAAGATGGATTCAGAATGTAACTGATGATTTGAGCAGGACGGCTGCATAGGCTCCCAGACATCTGATCTATGAGAGAGAGAAACATCCCAAAGTAGAAGTTAGGGTAGCAAGTTCTGCTTCCGGACAAACTATTTAATGATGATATTGTGCTTGTGTGTAGGTTTGTTTACCTCTATGATCCGGTATGCTAAGCTGACGGTAGTTTTGACAGGAAGCAGTTGATTATTAATACATCTCAGAACAGAAATAAGTAATAACAGCTGAGTCAGCACTTAAGTCAGCACTTGAGTCAGCACTATAATTATCATGTTGTTGTCGATGTGCAGGTTTTGCTGGAGTATTGGTGTCCTTAAACCGCATCATCACTAAGTTGCTGCTGAAAGATGAAAGAATCAACACAACCATCTTCTTCATCGTCTCCATCTTCTTTATTGGTATCTGCTGCTGTACGTTTGTTCTTGCCAGGTAAGTTACGTTTGTTCTTGCCAGGTAAGTTACGTTTGTTCTTGCCAGGTAAGTTACGTTTGTTCTTGCCAGGTAAGTTACGTTTGTTCTTGCCAGATAAGTTACGTTTGTTCTTGCCAGGTAAGTTACGTTTGTTCTTGCCAGGTAAGTTACGTTTGTTCTTGCCAGGTAAGTTACGTTTGTTCTTGCCAGGTAAGTTACGTTTGTTCTTGCCAGATAAGTTACGTTTGTTCTTGCCAGGTAAGTTACGTTTTTTCTTGCCAGGTAAGTTACGTTTGTTCTTGCCAGGTAAGTTACGTTTGTTCTTGCCAGGTAAGTTACGTTTGTTCTTGCCAGGTAAGTTTATTATGTGATCTCTTTACCCGTATACAGTTACGTACTCAAGCACACACACACACATACCCATTCACACATAAATACATACAAACATGCATACATATAGACACAAACAGACAAACAGATAGACTTAGACACGCATTTGCATATCTGAGAGTTCTCAGAATAGAGTACTATAAACTTTAAGTAGTCATACGTTCTAGTGGCGAAAATGTAAGTAGTAGTAGTAGCAGTAGTAATAGTAGTAGGGGTAGTAGTAGCAGCAGTATTAGTAATAATAGTAGTGTTAGTACTGGTATCAATAGTAGTAGCAATCATGGTAGTAGCAGTATAAGTAGTAGTAGCAGTTATAGCAATAGCAGCAGTAGTAGCGTAGCAGTAGATGCAGTAAGTAGTGTTAGTGGTTTTAATAGTACAACTATTAGTTGTAGTAGCATGAACATCAGCAGCTGCAGTAGTAGTAGTAGTAGTAGTAGCAACATAAATATTAGTAATAGTAGTAATAGTAATAGTGGTGGTAGTAGTAGTAGCCGTAGTAGTCATAGTTTTTCGTTGGCCTCTTTCTGTCGTTGCCGATAGAGTGTATGTTGTGCTCTAAAGAAGTCCCAACTACAAACAGTGACGCATGCGACTAGCGAAAGTAGTAATAATAGAAGCTGCAGTAACAATAGTAATAGAATAGTAACGAAATGAATATTTCTTAATAGCAACTGCAATAATAATGACAGTACTATAGTAGTTGTATTTGTTATATTATGTTATGTTATGCGATCGACGTCACGGCACATTGGGCATTCCCATGCATGCTCTGTCCTCCGCTGCAGCAGCCAACCCAAAGTCCATTTGCTCACCGTACCCATGAGAAGTTGATTACTATATCTTCTCTCTCACCACGAAGACGACACTGTCTGGCATGTCCAAACTTAACGCCTAATTCTCGAACTCGTTCCAGTGTCTGAGACTTGTCCATGTCACATAATTGAGAGCGTACCGCATTGATGATATCGACTCTGTCCATACTTCTGCCTGTTTGAGTGGGGGCATTGTTTGCAAGAAAGTCAGCACACTCGTTACCTCGCACTCCAGCATGTCCAAGTGTGTACAACCAAGTCATTTTCTTGAGATGTGATCTCGAATGCTGTCCACCCATTCCACACGCATACTTCCAGATTCAATCATTTGAAGCATATTCATCGAGTCTGATATGATAATCGTGTGGGTAGCCTGTTGCTCAGCCACCCATGACAGAGCCCTGGAGACAGCAGTGATCTCCATAATCATGCTCGATGTCGTTGTCTCGAAAGCGCCGCAGTCCTCATGAAATGTGCGACCATTTCGTTGTGCTGAATAAGCCCACGATGATCTGGTTCTGCGTCTGACAGAGCCATCGGTGTAAATAATGATATCACCTGGATGGGAGTGCTGATCCACGAGTGCAAGAATCTCCGCATTGACGACGCCCGGGCCCATTCTCTACAGCGTCTCCCAAGTGTACTGACAACCAAGTTGTATTTGTAGCAGTAGCAACATTAAAGTTGTAGTTGTTGTTCTAGTAATATTAGATGAACAATGAACAGAAAAATCGTGATTGAGGAGAAAATTATTCTGAGACTTTGCTGATTGTACACTATTTTAATCTGAGCTCAATGGTAAACATTTGCTGACTGTACAATATTTTAATCTGAGCTCAATGGTAAACATTTGCTGACTGTACACGATGAAAGAAATAAACTCACGTATTGCTATAGCAGCTAGTGCCTTCACTAAATTAACAAATATCTGGCAATCTCAAGACCTTAGTATATGCACAAAAGTTAAATTATTTAGGTCATGTGTAATTCCTGTACTGACCTACGGTTGTGAAAGTTGGAAATCAACAAAGAAAATTGATAAGAAACTGGATAGCTTTGAGAATAAATGTCTACGAAAATTACTAAAAGTAAAATGGAGTGATTTCGTTTCTAACAACACAGTGAGAGATAGAACACACCAACAACCCGTATCAAATATTATAAGGAAACGAAGTTGGAAGTATTTAGGTCATGTTCTTAGATCAGACGAAAAGAGACTAAATCGACAAGTCCTTATGTGGTCACCAGTTGGGAAAAGAAAACGTGGAAGACCAAAGACCACTCTTCGAAGAACCATCCAACAAGAAAGTAAACTATTGGGATGTAAAACCATACAAGATCTCCAACTGCTAGCAAAGAACCATATCACATGGAGATCTAAAACCTCTGCTCTATGTGCCGCCTTTGGCTCGAAAGGAATAAACTAACTAAACTAAACTAACACTATTTTAAACTGAGCTCAATGGTAAACATATTTTTCAACGAGTATTATTTTTGTATTATTTACTGTGTGGTAATCTATTCTTCTTCTTCTTCTTCAGCGATCTCTGGTCATGCGCTTAATTTACTGTGGACCACAAACTGGGCAGACAGCTTCAGGTCTGTCAGGTTTCCCAAAGCTTAGTTTTCAGGTCGACTGGGTGTGGCCACATGCTGCTTCTCAGCTCACACAGAAGAGGACAGTCTTGCAGGATATGCTCTGGTGTCTGTTCTGCCTGCTGACACTGGCAGAGAGCTGTTTGACTTATTCCTAGTCTGTATAAGTGTTTGTTGAGTCTGCAGTGTCCGGTGCGTAGTTGAAATATAATGACCTGGTCTGTTCTGCTTAGGTCTTTGAGGAGTCTTTTCCATAATCATATCCAGTGTTTGTCTTCCAGTCTACTGCAGATTTTCTCTGTATGAGGGTTTTGACCTCTTGAAAAGACAAGGGTTGGTAAATTTGCTCTTTGGCACTGCCCTCCTTAGTTAAGACATCAGCACTCTCATTGCCTGCAATGCCACAGTGAGATGGAATCCACTGCAAGTGAATTTCTGCCTTTTCTGAAAGCTGAGCAAGTTCTCTTTGTAGTTTTTGTACTGTGCTGTCAGTGGATTTAGCCTCCAGGGCTTGTATAGCTGACAATGAGTCTGTAAGAAATACCATCTTGCTTGCAGCTGCTTGCAGCTTATTCATGTGCTGTGCTGCCATCAGAAGGGCTATGAGTTCTGCTTTGTAGTTGGAACATATTCTTCCAGTAGGAGCCGCTAGAGACACAGTGGTAGCATCTGGGTGCCTAATGTACACTCCTGCTCCACCATTCATGGTTGCCTCCATTGCCGAGGTAATCTATTCAATTACTATCATTTTCTGACGACATCAAAAACGTCAAAGTTGTTACAATATCACAACCATAATGTTGAGAGATTTAAATATACTCAAGCAAATTTACGAATATTTCATATCTAATTGCCAGTGTTTGCATGTCAGTCACATTACTAAATATAGAAACTATGATGTAGAGCAAGCATGATGTGTAATAAACTATGATGTAGAGCAAGCATGATGTGTGATGCAGTGCACCGATTGACACATAATTTACATGATGAAAATGAAAGTCATGGAATATCTTTTACAGGACGTAGACAACAATCACAGTAAACGAGTTGTTGATTTTCTAGGCATCACTCATACGTTCAGTAGTTTGTCAGTGCTTTTCTGAACGGTGAGGTCTGTTTTTACCTTTCGTAAAAATCCCACGGAAACGAATTTGCTTCCAAACTGCCCGCTGCGGAATTTGAACAATGTACGCTTGGGCTGTGATCGCACTCACTACCGATAAAACTACAGACTCCCATTTAACATGATACCGTGCGATTAGCACGTTGAGTGGCATCACGACCGACTCTATAATGGCCGCGGTAGCGTGCGTCATATTTACAACTGACTGAAAAATATAATCAAAATGAAACAGAAAGAAACAAAAATATTGATTGAAAACATAACAAATTTGAATTGAAAAGTAGTGAAATATAAACACGTTTTTTTTTATTTGTTGTCGTCATTGTGACGAACTGTCACGCCCAATTATAGCATATCAAGCACGTCACATCAACAAAGAACGAATGTCAATAATCTATGAATGTCAGGGGGCAAGAACGACTACTGTCGAGTTTGTTAAAACTGTGTACGAGTTCTCGGACTTGTTCAGCTGAAATCCAATCAGTACTGTGCACTTATAGGACTATGAGATCATTATATATGTCGATTTATTATATGTATCATTATTAATTTTGCAAACATTTTCTGCTTGTCTTTCTAGACGAACAAGCTTTGTAAGACATCATATTTATGCCTGCAGGGCAGATAAAGCAAGATACGAGGCCAACGATGGGGTAAGTTAACTGAGCTTAGTAGTTGAAGCAAGATACGAGACCAACGATGGGGTAAGTTATTAGACCTAGTTGAAGCAAGATACGAGGCCAACGATGGGGTAAGTTAACTGAGCTTAGTAGTTGAAGCAAGATACGAGGCCAACGATGGGGTAAGTTAACTGAGCTTAGTAGTTGAAGCAAGATACGAGACCAACGATGGGGTAAGTTATTAGACCTAGTTGAAGCAAGATACGAGGCCAACGATGGGGTAAGTTAACTGAGCTTAGTAGTTGAAGCAAGATACGAGACCAACGATGGGGTAAGTTATTAGACCTAGTTGAAGCAAGATACGAGGCCAACGATGGGGTAAGTTAACTGAGCTTAGTAGTTGAAGCAAGATACGAGGCCAACGATGGGGTAAGTTAACTGAGCTTAGTAGTTGAAGCAAGATACGAGACCAACGATGGGGTAAGTTATTAGACCTAGTTGAAGCAAGATACGAGGCCAAACGATGGGGTAAGTTAACTGAGCTTAGTAGTTGAAGCAAGATACGAGACCAACGATGGGGTAAGTTATTAGACCTAGTTGAAGCAAGATACGAGGCCAACGATGGGGTAAGTTAACTGAGCTTAGTAGTTGAAGCAAGATACGAGGCCAACGATGGGGTAAGTTATTATAGTCTGTCCATTAATTCGTGAGCACGTTTGAAATTGATTTTCTCGAAAACTACCTGTTGGATCTCAGTGATTTTTGCATGCAGCCTTAGAATATCCATGACGCTAAAATAAAGTTAACCAGTAGTCCATAGATGCTACGGATTTTGCACATCGGCGAATTCCTTTGATCTTTTATGACAATTGCAAATACGGGGCTCAAATTTTAGATTTTACAGTAATCCCTAGAATGTGTCCATGTCAATTCTATTCATAGGTGTATCTCCATATTAACTTGATAGGTCAAGTAACTTGGATACAATATGCAACAGTTAGTCTTCCCCTTCGGTCACCATTAGACCCCAGGGTGTCTTAACTTCACCACAAATTGTATGATGGTAGACGCATTTGGATATGGAAATGTATACGTTGCTATTTCTCAGTCTGTAATCAAAATATGATTTGTATCATCCCGAATCTGACGATTCCACGAGGTTGATAATTGTTACTGGCTGGACAAATTGTAATCCATCTCGGTGCCAGTACTCGTCTTCCTCTCGCAGCACATGTTCAACACACTTCTTCCAGAACTGCATGTCTATCATTGAGAGGGACTCACGTGTCAGAACTTCAACATCACACATTTTAAACGTCCTGTTCTGTTCGGCAACTTGCCCTTTACTTTAGCCCAGACAAGCTCTATCGGATTGAGGTGAGCATGATATGGAGGTAGTCGCAAAGACGTGTGGCCGTATTCCGCAATGATTTTGTCAATAGGAAACACCTTTGTCTTATTTGTCATCCTCACCAGGTGCAACAACTCGGGTTTCAAATCTGTATCATCGAAGCTGACATTTTCCTTAGCAAGCCAAGTCCTAATTTGATCTTTTGTATTTGATGCAGTTGGTACTTTGTCTTCCGCTGATACTGCGTTGTGATAGGATGCATTATCCATTACCAAGCATGATGGTCTGTTTAGAATTGAAAGTAGATCTTTCTCCATCCAGTGCCTGAAAATATGTCCATTCATTTCTGTGTGGTAGTCCCTACCGTCGGTACTTTTGATTGGAAAATAAGTCCAGCGTCATGGACAAGACCTTCTTCACTGCTTCCTGCATGTGTTAGTATAATACGCTGGCCTTTGCTGCTTGGTATTTTTCTTTTCTGTTCACCGTCTACTGATTGCCATTCTTTAGCATTGGTGTGGTGAGCATTGACCCAGGATTCGTCCAAATATACAATATCATAGCCTTGCCTCCGCCGCTCACGGATCTGCCTCAGGTATTTACTTCGGGCAGCAATTAAATGTGGCTTTTCACAAATAATATTCCTGCCGCCTATAGTTTTTCTGAAGGTGAAGCCGGCGGCTCTTACAATTTTCCATAGAGTACTTTTAGAAATGTCTATGCTGCAATCTGATTGCAGTTTTAATTTCAGTTTCAGTTTAATTTGTCGCAAACATTTTCAAGAGCTCCGTCTTATGACATCTATGTCAAAGTCGTCAATTGTTCTTTTCCTTCCTTGCTTGACATTAGTGCACTTTGTGTCCTGTTTAATCCATCGGGAAAAGGATTCTCTATTCAGACCAAGCGCCAGTTGCGTTCGTTTCTCAGGGTTATGAATATCGCAATATAATAGCCGTCCATCGCAAGCGATGATGACAACAATCTCAGACGTGTACTGTTGCACCTCTCTGGTGTGTGCGGAGGTGACTGTAGAGTCCAATCCTAGAACAGAATCCCCGACCACAGGTGGGGCATACATGATCAAGGTTGAGACATGTGCGTGTTGTGTGCTCTGTCTTTCGCGCTGCTCGTTTTCTCTGTGACTCAACAATACGATGATTCTCAGCTATTCGGTTCCTCTTTTGTTGTTACAGCGCCACATTTGGCGATCTTGCGCAAGGATTCCCAGCACGTATTGTCTATATCGAAGCATTTCAGAGACACTTTAAGAGTGTCTTTAAAGCGTTTTTCTGTCCACCAGCTAAACGTCTGCCCCTTCAAGCTCGCCATACATCAACTGTTTTGGGATGCGTTTATCAGGCATTCGAGCAACGTGACCGACCCATCTCAGTTGGGCCTTCTGCAACAGGGTGTTGACGCTTGGGATCTTTGCTCTTGTGAGGACTTCGCTGTCTGGAATTTTGTCCTGCCAGTTTATTTTTAGTATTCTGCGTAGACAGCTTGTGTGGAAATGGTTTAATTTTCTTGCGTGTCTGCTATACACTGTCCATGTCTCGCTTGCGTACAGCAGCGTGGTTAGCACTATGGCCTGGTAAACTTTCAGCTTTGTGACTATGCTTATCCCCTTCCGTTCCCACACAGTGACACGTAACCTTCGGAACGCAGCACTGGCTTTGGATATCCTATTGTGGACCTCAGAATCTATGTTTGCCGATCTGGATAGGAGGCTGCCAAGATAAGCAAAGTTGTCCGTTGACTGGAGACGCTGGTGTTTAATGTTGATGACCTCTCTTAGATTCCCTACGGAAGTGTTGGTATAGTAAAACTGTAACCTTCTGCATTGTTATAAATGTGCATTTCAGACTCATTATGAATGTGATATCAATGTCAGTTTTGATAAGCCAACAAATATGATACAATAGCTTCATACAAATAGCGAGATACACATATGACTATACAACGGTATCCCAATTATAACGTCATATGCTTTCCGCTTTCAAAGTCGACTGGGTTAGGTGCACGGGATTTCGTGAAATTGTTGTGTACTCACGATATTTCAATGTTACCATAATGTATTTTTAGAACAACGCGTCTGTGTACCGTAGATCTGTTACTATTGTACAATCCGGTGAGGTTGATTTTAATATAACCTGAAGAAGAAATATTTCAAACTACATCAAATTTTCTTGGAAAAAAATATTTCTCTAGCGTCATGGATATTCTAAGGCTGCTTGCAAAAATCACTGAGATCTAACAGGTAGTTTTCGAGAAAATCAATTTCAAACGTGCTCACGAATTAATGGACAGACTATAGACCTAGTTGAAGCAAGATACGAGGCCAACGATGGGGTAAGTTACCTGGGCTTAGTAGTTGAAGCAAGATACGAGACCAAAGATGGGGTAAGTTATTAGACCTAGTTGAAGCAAGATACGAGGCCAACGATGGGGTAAGTTACCTGGGCTTAGTAGTTGAAGCAAGATACAAGGTTAACAAATGGAGTAAATTACCAGAGCTTAAGACACCATAGTTTAGTGGTGCATAGTTGCATTTGATCTCCAACGTAAGGTCAAAAACTTGCGATTACGGTCGAGTTCTCATTATACCCAGAAAAAATGGGCAACATGGCTTTCTGAGTTATGAGAAAATAAAAAGTTGTAGTCGTTGCTACTGAGTACATAACACTTCCAGCTTGTTTAAATAGCTTTCTCATCTATTGAGCAACTATGAATGCAAAGATGTAACTTTCTTCCATTTTTTAAAGTTGTTTAAACGAGGTCAGACTTCGGATTAATCGATACTTTGTAACGATAGTCGATCATAAGAACATTAAAGAACATCAGACATGATTTCGATACCAATAATTTTGTAATGCCTACATTCATGACACTACAGAGCAAAATCTTCACCCTACGACTACCGCCCCTCCCGATATCCATATAAAAGAACACGAATGAAGAATTTGGAAGAAATGTTGGATAAGACAAAACAAAGATCATCAAAAGTTACGAAATATACCAAAGACATATGGTTGTTCAATTATTTCATTGTCAATAAAACAACACATGACACGTGATGATGACACGTGATGATGAGGCTGTTGAATGTCGTTCTTTATTTGCTTAATGATGTCCTGGGAGAGATAACATTTTCAATGCATATCGATTTCCATTTGCACCACACACCAAGAAGCCAATTACTTGAACAGAACCAAAGATCTAGGACGAGACAAACAAAATTACAACTTAAAAATGCATTAGAAATTGTCTGAAGTGAGAACGACGAAACACAGCAAGAACAGATGTATAAAATTAACCTTTTATACCAGCATTTAATGTGATAGAAATCAACATGTTAAACGATATCGAATAGTAGAAATAGTTAAGTTAATATGAAATCGAATACCACATGAACAATACTGGGAACCTGAGGGTCAAGGAAGGAACATGTTTAACTAGCGAACCACAGGAACAACACTGGGAACATGTGGGTCAAGGAAGGAACATGTTTAACTAGCGAACCACAGGAACAATACTGGCGTCTCTGTGGCTAGGTGGCCAAGACCTCGACTTGCGAGTCGCAGGTTGTGATTTCAAACCACGCCATACTGTTCACGAGTGCAGTTTTTTCCAGAGACCCCAAGGATTGTTTCCGGAGCTACGGAGTTCATGTTTTGTGCAGTACTCTCGGCAGATGGCGTGTCATTTCTGCGGAGAGAGACCGAGTCATAATGGGTAAAACCCGGTGCAATGAAGTCAATCCTTCAGCTTTAAAACCCCTTTTAAACATAAACAATACGCATGTATACTTTTAGTATTCTCATATTTGGCAGGATTTACTGGAAGGCCGGGGGAGGGGGTAGCATGTTCATATTTGGCAGGATTTACTGGAAGACCGGGGAGGGGGTAGCATGTTCATATTTGGCAGGATTTACTGGAAGACCGGGGGAGTGGGGTAGCATGTTCATATTTGGCAGGATTTACTGGAAGGCCGGGGGAAGGATTGGGGTTGGGGTGAGGGGTTGGTTGGATATAGATACAAGTAGATAAATGGTTAAACACTTTGCCTTGTGAGTTCGAAGGTCGTGGGTTCGAATCCGGACCGCGCGTTCTGTTCACGAGTGCAGTTTTTTCCAGAGACCCCGAGAATTGTTGCTGAAGCTACGGAGTTCGTGCTTTGTGCAATACTATCGGCAGATGGCGTGTCATATCTGCGGAGAGGGACCAAGCCATATGGGGTAAAAACCCGGTGCAATGAAGTCAATCCTTCGGCTATAAAACCCTTTAAACAAGCAAAACAGGACTTGACCAGAATGCCACTTATGTTGAAACCGCACAAAGTATCACGTAGCGAGGAGGGTATCACTTAGCGAGAGAGTATCATTTAGGAGGACAGAATCATTGGAGGAGTATCATTTAGCAGTAACAGAATCCGAGCGAGGGAGAATCACTTAGGAGGACAGAATCATTAGCGAGGGGAGAATCACTTAGCGAGGACAGAATCATTAGCGAGGGTAGAATCACTTAGCGAGGACAGAATCATTAGCAAGGGGAGAATCACTTAGCGAGGACAGAATCATTAGCGAGGGTAGAATCACTTAGCGAGGACAGAATCATTAGCGAGGGTAGAATCACTTAGCGAGGACAGAATCATTAGCGAGGGTAGAATCACTTAGCGAGGACAGAATCATTAGCGAGGGGAGAATCACTTAGCGAGGACAGAATCATTAGCAAGGGTAGAATCACTTAGCGAGGACAGAATCATTAGCGAGGGAGAATCACTTGCGAGGACAGAATCATTAGCAAGGG
This sequence comes from Arion vulgaris, assembly GCA_020796225.1. Taxonomy (NCBI): domain Eukaryota; kingdom Metazoa; phylum Mollusca; class Gastropoda; order Stylommatophora; family Arionidae; genus Arion; species Arion vulgaris. Next base: position 63,495,362 of record CM036761.1, on the reverse strand, counting down.
AAGAATCACTTAGCGAGGACAGAATCATTAGCAAGGGTAGAATCACTTAGCGAGGACAAAATCATTAGCGAGGGGAGAATCACTTAGCAATGGGAGAATCACTTAGCGAGGACAAAATCATTAGCAGGAGAATCACTTAGCAGGGTAGAATCACTTAACTATGGAGGAATATAGTTTAGGAGGGTAAGTATTCCACAAATAGAAAGGTAGAGTATCAGTTAGCTATGGAGAAGTATCACTTATTGAGAAGAACGTATCACTAATTGAAGAGAAGTATCATTTAGCGAGGAAAGTTATCACTTAGCGAAGGGAAGTATCACTTAGTGAAGAGAAGTATTAGTGAAGAGAAGTATCACTTAATGAAGAGAAGTATCACTTAGTGAAGAGAAGTATCACTTAGTGAAGAGAAGTATTAGTGAAGAGAAATATCACTTAATGAAGAGAAGTATCACTTAATGAAGAGAAGTATCACTTAGTGAAGAGAAGTATCACTTAATGAAGAGAAGTATCACTTAGTGAAGAGAAGTATCATTTAATGAAGAGAAGTATCACTTAGTGAAGAGAAGTATCATTTAATGAAGAGAAGTATCATTTAATGAAGAGAAGTATCACTTAGTGAAGAGAAGTATCACTTAGTGAAGAGAAGTATCACTTAGTGAAAGAGAGGTATCACTTAGTGAAGAGAAGTATCACTTACTGAAGAGAAGTATCATTTTGTGAAGAGAAGTATCACTTAGTGAAGAAGTATCACTTAGTGAAGAGAAGTATCACTTAGTGAAGAGAAGTATCACTTAATGAAGAGAAGTATCACTTAGTGAAAGAGAAGTATCACTTAATGAAGAGAAGTATCACTAGTGAAGAGAAGTATCACTTAGTGAAGAGAAGTATCACTTAGTGAAGAGAAGTATCACTTAGTGAAGAGAAGTATCACTTAGTGAAGAGAAGTATCATTAGTGAAGGAAGTATCACTTAGTGAAGAGAAGTATCACTTAGTGAAAGAGAAGTATCACTTAGTGAAGAGAAGTATCACTTAGTGAAGAGAAGTATCACTTAGTGAAGAGAAGTATCACTTAGTGAAGAGAAGTATCACTTAGTGAAGAGAAAATCACTTAGTGAAGAGAAGTATCACTTAGGAAAGAGAAGTATCACTTAGTGAAGAGAGTATCACTTAGTGAAGAGAAGTATCACTTAGTGAAGAGAAGTATCACTTAATGAAGAGAAGTATCACTTAATGAAGAGAAGTATTAGTGAAGAGAAGTATTACTTAGTGAAAGAGAAGTATTACTTAGTGAAGAGAAGTATCACTTAATGAAGAGAAGTATCACTTAGTGAAGAGAAGTATTAGTGAAGAGAAGTATCACTTAGTGAAGAGAAGTATCACTTAGTGAAGAGAAGTATCACTTAGTGAAGAAAGTATCACCAGTGAAAGAGAAGTATCACTTAGTGAAGAGAAAATCACTTAGTGAAGAGAAGTATCACTATGAAAGAGTATCACTTAGTGAAGGAAGTATCACTTAGTAAGAGAAGTATCACTTAGTGAAGAGAAGTATCACTTAATGAAGAAAGATCACTTAATGAAGAGAAGTATTAGTGAAGAGAAGTAATTAGTGAAAGAGAAGTATTATCTAGTGAAGAGAAGTATCACTTAATGAAGAGAAGTATCACTTAGTGAAGAGAAGTATATGAAAATCACTTAGTGAAGAGAAGTATCATTAGGTAAAGAAGTATCACTTAGTGAAGAGAAGTATCACTTAGTGAAAGAAGTATCGCTTAGTGAAGAGAAGTATCACTTATGAAAAAAGTATCATTTAATGAAAAAGTATCATTAGTGAAGATAGATCACTTAGTGAAGAGAAGTATTAGTGAAGAGAAGTATATAGTGAAAAGAAGTATTAGTGAAGAGAAAAAACACTTAATGAAGAGAAGTATCATTTAGCGAGAAGTATCACTTAGCGATGGGTAGTACCACAGCGGTAAAAGTATCACTTGACGAGTTAGTATCACTTAGCGAGGAGAGTATCACTTAGCGAGGGGAAGTACCACTTAGCAAAGGGAGCATCACTTAACTAGGGAAAGTACCACTGAACGAGGGAAAAGTATCACTGAACGAGGGGAAAGTATCACTGAACGAGGCGAAAGCATCACTGAACGAGGGAAAGTATGACTGAACGAGGGGGAACTATCACTAAACGAGGGGAAAGTATCATTTAGCTATGAAGGAGTTTCCCTTAGCTATTGGGTAGTATTATAAAAACGTGTATGTGCCTGTTCAATGGGAGAAGATGACGGAGAAACAGAACACAAATAAAGAAGATGGTAAGAGGTAGAAGAAGATGATAGAGAAGTAGAAGACAAGTAAAGAAGATGGTAAGAGGTAGAAGAAGATGAAGAAGAAGATAAAGGAAACGAGGAAGAATAAAATGAAGAAACAGAAGGAGATTCCAGAAAGTAATGTATCCAATTTGATTTCCTTCCCAGACTGAACTTATGCAAGGTCACATGACATGCTTTGAGTTTGAAGTTGCCTCTAGAAATGATGATAAACATGAAACCACGGATGAAACATCTACAGGAAAGGATGTCACATTGACGAAAGATTGTGAGATGAAGACTCGTGATCATGATACAGGAGGCTCCAGACTAGGTGGTACTAACAGGCCAAGTGAACGTCTACCTGTATCATTCAAACCTGGACATTCTGTCATGTATGGCTCATCCAAGTTTGAGGAAGGTACGAACTGTAAAACATCGCTGGTCCAAGTTAAACCCTCAGCTTTTCAAGGTAAGACAAAATATTTGATTTGTTTTGGCGATAAATTTAGTTTGTACACAAAAATGTAACAATATTATGTGCTATACAAAAATGTAACAATATTATGTACTATACAAAAATGTAACAATATTATGTGCTATACAAAAATGTAACAATATTATGTGTCTATACAAAATGTAACAATATTATTGCTTACAAATGAACATATTATGTCTAACAAAATGTAACAATATTATGTACTATACAAAAATGTAACAATATTATGTACTATACAAAAAAGTAAAATATTATGTACTATACAAAAATGTAACAATATTATGTACTATACAAAAATGTAACAATATTATGTACTATATAAAAATGTAACAATATTATGTGCTATACAAAAATGTAACAATATTATGGCTTTAAAAATGTACAATATTATGTGCTTACAAAAATGTAACAATATTATGTCTATACAAAATGTAACAATATTATGTGCTGTACAAAATGTAACAATATTATGTGCTTTACAAAAATGTAGCAATATTATGTGCTGTACAAAAATGTAACAATATTAGTTATACAAATGAAAATGTCAATATTATGTCTATACAAAATGTAACAATATTATGTGCTGTACAAAATGTAACAATATTATGTGCTATACAAAAATGTAACAATATTATGTACTATACAAAAATGTAACAATAGTATGTGCTATACAAAAATGTAACAATATTATGTGCTATATAAAAGTTAGAAACAGAAGTACCGAGTGAGGTCAATGCACGAAAGATATTTATAATTGAAATACTGAAGTATACATATTAAGTGTTTCATAAATAGGATGTCTGTGGCGCAGGGGTAAGGTGCTCGCCTCTCGCTTCAATAGCACTCGGGTCGTTCTCTCGTGGAGCGTTCGGGATAGTTTTACAAATATCTGATCTTGACGTAGGTGAGATCGAGTTCCTAGTCATATAGGAGCGTACCATAAAACGTATGTGTTCAAGTTGAGCATGTAAAATAAAATTGCAATAAAATTCCTACAAACATATTTACCATCTTTAAAATTATATTGGGGTCCCTCGGTTCTTGCACTGTTGCTGACATCTTCATGTATATTGGGATCCCTCGGTTCATTCACTGTTGCTGACATCTTCATGTATAAGCAAGATGTCGGAGCACACAGTTACTCATCAAAGTGCAATAATGATAGTTTCAGTTTGGAATATCTTCATTGCATTCCGGACATGTCCATAGGTGTTCCGATCTCCTTCGCAATATCCCCAACAGCGTCCAGTGACTGACCTACAGTTCGTGTTGATTGATAGCCAAATCTGCTCTGTTTACTTTCTTCTGGCTACTCAATTCCCCCGTCTGCAATCCAATCTCAACCCCAGCTTGAATCAATCTTCAACAGCTCTAATCCCAATCTCCCGCTCTGCAACCCAACTCAACCCCGCTCTGCAATCCCATCTTCCCCCAGCTCTTGCATCCCACAACCAGCCTGCAATCCCATTTTCAACCCAGCTCTTGAATCCCATCTCAACCCCAGCTCTTGCAATCCCAATCTTCAACCCCAGCTCTCCCAATCTTCCAGCCTGCAATCCCAATCTTCAACCCAGCCTTGAAACTAACAGTTGACATGAATTAGTTTCATGAAAGTCCTCTTTGCGGCCTCACTCTATGAAGGTGTTCAGAATGTCTGCTCTATCCATTGACTGGCTCCCCTTCCTTTCCCATCCGATATGGTGAGATAGCCAGCCAGACAGTCTGCTCTCTCTGTGTTACCGATACGAATGTGTTCAGGAACGATATGGTGAGATAGCCAGCCAGACAGTCTGCTCTCTCTCCGTGTTACAGATACAAATGTGTTCAGGAACGATATGGTGAGATAGCTAGCCAGACAGTCTGCTCTCTCTGTGTTACAGATACGAATGTGTTCTGGAACGAAGATGAATGTAATTCTGCAACTTGTTGACACTTCCAGTGATTCAGTTCATTCCCTGTGCACCGAATCAGCCTCCACACTTTATGAATCATTCAGAATGTTCGCATGAGTGTAGTTTTGTGGCTCCAACCAGAGTAGTGCCTTAATCACAGTCAATACTTCCATTGTCATGCTACTTGTTGTTATACTAAATGCACCCACTGGCTTTCTCGGCGTTTCTGTCGTAAGAGCTTACAGAGAAGGCCCATGCGGACTTTTCATGGCGAACAACCGATATATCCGTGCAAATCACGTCACCTTCATTACAGTTTTCCTTTATGATGGCCTTGACGTCTACATTCAACACAAATGGATTCCTGATGATGGTTATATCAAACAATCATAAAGATCCGGTTCCAGAGCTCTTAGTAATGTATTGTACTGTAATATGTTTATAATAAAAACTCTTATTTTGATCATGTATATTTCACGCATGTTTTTCAATATAGAAGTCAGTGATTGGAGAGAATGAGATTGTTTTCTGAAGAAGCATCTAGCAAAGAACAAAGCACCACATTTCTCTACTCGTCAGACTCTTCTCTCTTCTTCTCTCTCTCTCTCACTGTTGGTGGCTTCACTTGAAAGTGTTACATATCGACAGATCTTCATCTTAAGTATACAAAGACAGCTCTGGATAGAACTATCAAGAAATCCAACTGAAAGAGAGAGAGAGAGAGAGAGAGAGAGAAGAGAATGAATAGTAACTCGTATTTCCTACAGAATAGTAACAATAATCTAATAGTTGAATCAGACATTTATTGACAATTGAATCAATCAGAGTGAAGCGATCGTGCCCGGTCATGACGAGAAGAGAATATAAGATAAGTCAACTCTCTAACCATTTAACCAATAGAAATATTACTCAACATAAAATGTATAAAGTCGAAGGATTAGAATAACTTCATTGCACCGGGTTTCCCAATATCGCTCGGGGTCCCTCTCCGCAGAAAAGGCACGCCACCTGCCAAGAGTATTGTAAGAGTATTGTAAGAGTATTGTAAGAGTATTGTAAGAGTATTGTAAGAGTATTGTAAGAGTATTGAAGAGTATTGTAAGTTTGTAGCTCCGGCAACAACCCTAGGATCTCTGGAAAAATGCACATGGGAACAGAAGGACGTGGATTCGAATCCACGACCTTCAAAACACAAGATAAACCATTTAACCACTTAACCACAGAACTCAAATGAACATGCATGCTTACCAGCTGAGTAGAACTCGAAACAACTAATAACAAGCTTCATACTTTCTGTCACTCAGCTGGAGTATGAACTGTAAACAACTAACTAACAAGCTTCATACTTGCTGTCACTCAGCTGGAGGATGAACTGTAAACAACTAACTAACAAGCTTCATACTTGCTGTCACTCAGCTGGAGTATGAACTGTAAACAACTAACAATCTTCATACTTGCTGTCACTCAGCTGGAGTATGAACTGTAAACAACTAACAAGCTTCATACTTGCTGTCACTCAGCTGGAGTATGAACTGTAAACAACTAACAAGCTTCATACTTGTTACTGTCACTCAGCTGGAGTATGAACTGTAAACAACTAACTAACAAGCTTCATACTTGCTGTCACTCAGCTGGAGTATGAACTGTAAACAACTAACAATCTTCATACTTGCTGTCACTCAGCTGGAGTATGAACTGTAAACAACTAACAAGCTTCATACTTGCTGTCACTCAGCTGGAGTATGAACTGTAAACAACTAACAAGCTTCATACTTGTTACTGTCACTCAGCTGGAGTATGAACTGTAAACAACTAACTAACAAGCTTCATACTTGTTGTTGTCACCAGCTGAGTATGAACTGTAAACAACTAACTAACAAGCTCATACTGTTGCTGTCACTCAGCTGAGTATGAACTGTAAACAACTAACAAGCTGCATACTTGTGTACACATTCGAACAAATGTAGTAGCAGTAAAATATGACACAGGAGAGAAAATATATGAAGTGGATGCAGCTAGCCAGATACTTGAACCATCTTTGTAGAAGTCTTACGCCTTCTGATCAGAGAGAGACTAAATACGTATAAGCCAATCAGATGTACTGTAAGTCGATTGTGTAGCATGGTCATCCTTCGTTATCTGATCGTAGAGATTGGGCACCTATGGGTATCGTGAAATCGATTATAGGCATAATCGACTTAATTTTTCTCAAACAAAATCTTGTTTATTTCAGCTCGATTACGAACTCGATGGGAAGTGACAAAACAAATATATCCTTTCATGGCTTCCTTCGGTTTGACTTTTTATGTGTCCGTGTCTCTGTATCCTGGCATTATATCAGAAGTTGTCAGTTGTAGACTTGGTACCTGGATGCCTGTTCTTCTCATGGCTTGCTTCAATCTGACAGATGCCTTAGGAAAGGTGAGCACCTCGTGACAAATAGCTTCTTTTTATGTGGAACAATTCTTTTTTTAAAAACTTTTATTGTTAATCTATCATTTATAGACTGATGTTAAGTTAGTCTATCATTTATATACTGATGTTAAGTTAGTCTATCATTTATAGACTGATGTTAAGTTAGTCTATCATTTATAGACTGATGTTAAGTTAGTCTATCATTTATATACTGATGTTAAGTTAGTCTATCATTTATAGACTGATGTTAAGTTAGTGTACGCTTTATAGCTACTGTTATGTCAGCTTATCATTTATAGACTGATGTTAAGTTAGTCTATCATTTATATACTGATGTTAGTTGTCTATCATTATATACTGATGTTAAGTTACTGTACGCTTTATAGCTGCTGTTATGTCAGTGTATCATTTATATCTGATCTTATGTCAGCTTATCATTTATAGACTGCTGTTATGTTATAAATGGTAAGCTAAAATGTAGATACCATGTTCTTTAGTTTAATATTTGATTGATATACTTGTAGTGTGCATATTGTGATATACTTGTAGTGTACATATTGTATAATTATTTTCAATCATTCCACAGACTTTGACATCAATAAGACAAAGTTACTCCAAGCTCCGCCTTCTATTGTGTTCTCTAGCTCGCGTTTGTCTAATCCCATTGGCTATCATGTGCTGTAAACCACGACTACATCCAATCCTGAATGGAGAGGCCTGGCCAATCATTGTTGCCCTTTTATTGGGTGCGACTAATGGGTATTTTGGAAGTTTGCCATTGGTACTTGCTCCAAGTCACGTGGCACCTCGTCATAGAGAATTATGTGGTAAGAATGAAAAGCTAAATAAATACAATCTTCAATAAATTCATTTCAACATCTTATGTTAATTACCCTTGTTTAACATTTTCCACATCTTTGTAATTTTGTGTTCCTAATACTTTTGATACACTCTGATGTTGACTTAATTCCGCATAGCATCCCATTACCTTTTATGGTTTTCTCTACATCACTATTTCCCTAACCTTATTGTTGTATGGAGCGGAAACGTGGACAATGAATTAAAAAAGGTGCAGAGAAGAATTGAAGCTTGTAAAATGTGGATATACAGAAGAATAGAGCAAGTATCAAGGAAAGAAAATGAACAAATCAGTACTTCAACAACTAGAAGTGAAAGGGAACTTCTCTGTGAGGTATAAATTAGGCAAATGATATATTTTTGGTACATTAAGAGATGCGACACACTGTTGAAAACCATCTTGTAAATGAAGTTAAGAGGCAAGATAGCATGGGGAAAGATGCATATATAATTGGTAGGGAAACATCAAGAAGTGAACCGTCAGGACAAAGGAATAGAACTTGTTGGAGAGCAATTACAGTCAATTTTCCACGTGGAGACGGCAAATGATTTAATTGATTTTCCAACAATTAGTAACCAAACAAACAATCATTTATCAATCATTTATGTTGTACGTCACATAAAATGCTTGATCTGTAATTAACATCATCTTCGTAGAACTTAACTGTTTACTTATCTATTCTTACTGCAGGCAACACGATGATGCTGTCTTTCACTTTTGGTATTATTTGCGGAGTGTTTACGTCATACGGACTTGACATTTTCATAGGTCCATACCCTGACCTTGAACTCTGCAACAGTACAGACACGACAACATTCAATATATCCTCACTAGGTTCAGAGGTCACAATTGGAATGTAACATTTCTGTGTTGTATATGACAAGTTTCCTACTCTCAAAACTATGCATTTAAAAAAAAAAAATCACAAGATCACAGGGGAAAAAAGAAAACTGGTTAGGATCGAAGTTTCTGCATTCATGGCGCCCATATACGTGTACCGTCCCTTTCAGCTAACTGAAAGTATCAGTAGCAGTGCACTTGCTTAGTAGTTTCCGGTACGATACAAAATTTTGTCCCAACACAGCAGATCTTTTGAGCACAACCCACTTTCATCTGGACAGTCGAGGAAATATATGAACTGGGAATTGAACTAAGTACATCTGTGATCAAATCCAGCTTGCTTCAACTATTCACCTTTACAGCAGCATCGCCACGGTTTTCTCCATATTTGATCGATATGTGCAGCTCTGATCTGTACGTAGATTTTCGTACATCATCCGTACACGTCACTTCCTCCTTGTTAGCGTTGACAAATTAACATTGCCATTATAAGGGACACTACTGCTAATATTTCAATCCCAAGATCAGTACGAGTTTGCATTCCTGTTTCACTTCCACCATAAGGAACGTTGGCCCTTTCCACTTCAGATTGGTTGATCTTCTGATGCCTCTTTCTGATCGGTTGTGTATGTTTCCAGAACTTTCTTTAAAATCCCATAGAGCCGCTTGACTCATTAGGACGGCAAATACAATACCACAAGTTAAGTAATGTACTCTGGAGGCAACTTTGCACTGAACTAGCGTACAACAAGATGATGTCATGCACTGGACTAGCGTACAACAACGTGATGTCATGCACTGAACTAGCGTACAACAACGATGTCATGCACTGGACTAGCGTACAACAACGTGATGTCATGCACTGAACTAGCGTACAACAACGTGATGTCATGCACTGAACTAGCGTACAACAACGTGATGTCATGCACTGGACTAGCGTACAACAACGTGATGTCATGCACTGAACTAGCGTACAACAACGTGATGTCATGCACTGAACTAGCGTACAACAACGTGATGTCATGCACTGGACTAGCGTACAACAACGTGATGTCATGCACTGGACTAGCGTACAACAACGTGATGTCATGAAACTATGTGGCTAAGGCTTTACCTTGCGTTCCGAAGGTCGTGGTTCGAATCTGAACCGCGCCGTTCTGTTTCCGAGTGCAATTTTTCCAGAGACCCTAGGATTGTTACCGGAGTTACAGAGTTCGTGCTCTGCACAATACTCTTGGTAGGTGCGTGCGTACAATTTCTGCGGAGAGGGATCGAGCGATAAGGGTTATACCCGGACCAATGATGTCAATCCTTCAGCTTTATACCAATTAGATGATGAAAGAGTTGGTCAATATTTCAGCTTTATACCAATTAGATGATGAAAGAGTTGGTCAATATTTCAGCTTTATACCAATTAGATGATGAAAGAGTTGGTCAATATTTCAGCTTTATACCAATTAGATGATGAAAGAGTTGGTTTTATTCTGAACAGATAAGTCGCAGAACACGACAGCCAGATTTCACCACGTGGACATTATGCTATCAATGTCTTCACGAACAGGAAATCAAGAAGTTATTGAGAAGAACAAAGTATAGAAATTGTATTCCTGGAAATAAAATATTGGTTGAGAAGAACAAAATATAGAAATTGTATTCCTGGAAATAAAATATTTGTTGAGAAGAACAATGTATAGAAATTGTATTCCTGATATAGTCGATGTCCTTGTCTACAACGCTGATGATATATTGAAGTCTATAAGACGGCCTCTTGTCTGTGATGATAACTATGCCATCAATGAGGATGTGATTTTGAGATTGACGTAGGATCAAACATAATAAGAGTCGGCACTGTCTACTGCAAGGGTGAATTAGACGTATGTATTAACAAAACGCTACGGGAACAGTCAGCAAGCAAACATTTTGACAGCTGCTGAAAGTGACCAATCATCTACAAGAATATCCAAAACGAGGTTAACGTCGTCGAGTCTAATAGCTAACACCCACAATATAATGAAAACACAAACTTTCTGAGTTAGTGGCACAATCGGAATCGTTGCAGTAGCTAATGTGTAAGTGTTCTGCTGCTGATGTTTTCAGGTTATTCAATGGAACTGAGCACATGTACTGTAGATTTACTGTAGGGTGTCGTCGATTTTTACCAGTTATCTAATTTCATCTCTGTTTGATTGGACCATCATGATTGCACTTTTATGAATAACCATGTGCGTGTTCCATCTCTTTCTTAAACAAGAAGTTCTCAACGCGATCTACATATGGACAATAAGTGGACAAACAGCGAAATAGTGAGTCAGAAACAGCTAGAGAGAGAGGGAGCTAGAGAGAGGGGAAGCTATAGAGTGAGTGAGAGAGCTAGAGAGGGAGCTAGAGAGTGAGCTAGAGAGGAAGAGGAAGCTAGAGAGTGAGTGAGCTAGAGTGAGTGAGAGAGCTAGAGAGTGAGTGAGAGGGAGCTAGAGAGGGAACTAGAGAGTGAGAGAGGGAGCTAGAGAGAGACAGAGGAAGCTAGAGAGTGAGTGAGAGAGCTAGAGAGTGAGTGAGAGGGAGCTAGAGAGTGAGTGAGAGAGGGAACTAGAGAGTGAGAAGAGGGAGCTAGAGAGTGAAAGAGGTAGCGAGAGAGAGAGAACAGACTGAGAGAGAGGGAGCTAGAGAGTGAGAGAGCTAGAGAGTGAGTGAGAGAGCTAGAGAGTGAGTGAGAGGCTAGGAGTGAGTGAGAGAGCTAGAGAGCGAGAGAGGGAGCTAAAGAGTGAGCGAGAAAGCAAGCTATGAACATGTGAATGACAGAGCAGAAGAAAAAAACATGTTGTGATTAAAGTTGCGATTAAATATAACATTTTTTTTAACAAGTCACAAATCCCGTTCTATCCCGTTTGATGTCTTTTTCCTTGCACACAAATATTTGTTGCACATATTTTCATATCTGAATACAGTGGGTTCTTGAGTTAAGATGAATTAAATACATGATTTATATTTCATAGTTTACGTCACACAACTTTTATTCAAATATATTTTTGCTTTTGTGGTCTCTAGGGTATATAGCATAATTTATTTTACAAAATTACAAGTATAATCAAAATTGCTACTCAAATAAGTGAACTGCTCTGTTATTGTTATCATTTTAGATTCCAGGGTGATATTTGCATTACTTGCCATATGTGTCTTCATTATATTTGTTTTTCATAGCTTATCTGCAGTCCAACTTTTGATGCTATAGAGGCAAGTTGTCTGTTTTTCTTTGCATATCTTGATTGTTTTTATTTTACAATGCAATATCATCTGCAAAATCCAAATCTTTTAGTAGCCAGTTTCCCCAGTGCAACATTTTCTCATCACTCAGTCAATAGCCGCACCAAACAATAGTGGAGATAAAATACGACCTTGCTTTACTTCAGTTTCACCCATAAATCAGTCGCTTTGACCATCGTCAGTGCGGACTGCACACTGAATTATCATACAGGCTTTTAATGTTTATTATTTTAACTGGTATCCCATTCAAAAGCTTTGTTTAAAATCTATGAAAATTAAGATAAGTGATTGTTGCTTCTGAATATGTTCCTCCAAGTTTAGTCTTGGTGTCATTATTTGGTCTGAACAGCTTCTCACAGGTCTAAAATCAGATTGTTCTTCTCTGAGGGTTGTATCCACTGCTCCTTTGATTCTATTTAGAATGATTTTGCAAGACATTTTGGACATTACTGATAATACTACTAAACATTTATGACCCCAATGGAATATAGGATTGCAACTATGACTCTCCAGCTAATTCTATTCTGGTAATCTTCTTCGAGTCCGAACCTCTCTGAACTTCTTTTGTGCATTGTTCTTTGCCAGATACACTTTGACCTATTCGCTCATCTCTTTCTCTGAGACGTCTTGTCAACTGCATGTCTGGTTATGTTGAGTATTAGTTTCTCAAGGGTGTGTCTACTGCACCAACGACTTTCTCAAGGGTGTGTCTACTGCACCAACGACTTTCTCAAGGGTGTGTCTACTGCACCAACGACTTTCTCATTTTAACCTTCGTTTCTAATGGTTTGCCCAGCTCTTTTCCATAACTTACAAAACTGGTTTGGTTGGTGTTCCACATGGAGTGATTCGAATATTCTCTAGTAACCCCTTATTTTAGTGTATATGAGATCAAGTGCCTAGTCCTATTGAAGGTGAACTATAAAAAATAGGTTCCATGTTCATAGGGAGCAAGTGAAAGATCATGTGTCCTTTGAAAATGGATGAATAGGTTGGAAAGAGGCTTCCAGTGCAGAAATAATTAAAATCAATTTTAGATGATGTTTCTTGTGACAAGCTTTAGTTGAAGATTGTGAAATAAATTACACAAAAGTAAAGAATGAAAACTGCATATCTATTCTAACTCTCTGCTATCAGTGCCAAACATGACCCCTGACCAAGACACAAGAAAGAAAGATTACAACATGTGAAATGAGATGTCTACAAAAGCTGTCAACGTTACAAAGCGAGATAGAGTGAGAAACGAGAATATCAGAAGCATCGTTGGTACTATACCATGCATACAGTACATCGAAAGGCAAAGAATCAAGTGGTTCGGCCATCTAATGAGAATGAAACCACATTTATTACCATCACGTGCCTACAATAATCGACGCTCAGGGCGCAGAACACGAGGCAGGCCAAGAACACGATGGATAGATAACATCTCAGAGTTCCTGCAAAAGCGTGGACTGGCAACGTCAAGCGCAACACACCTGGCACAAGATAGAAACTAAATCTCCCCACGCCGCTTCACAGCAAATGTGGTTAAGATAAGATAAGAATGGATGATGTTGATATATAATATTTTCTTGCTGCGATAGATCACGTAGAATAGAATACTATCCTATCTCATGGAACCACTATTAGATGTATATCTGTATATATTGTTATCCTTGTATTTGTATACACTTATTTCAATGTATTTGATTTCAAATAAAACATTTATTGTAATACTGGTCTGTTAGTATCACTATATCATTCACATATCTTAAGTTAGTTACTATTCAACAATTGATGTTCCTGGTCTGTTAGTATCGAATCATTCACTATCATTTTCACATTTTTCTTCCTAGTTCAGTTATCTATATCAACAAATTGATCTTAAGTCATGGTATCTTTCTATTTGAAGAAAAGAATTTATGTACAGATGTTAGACAAGGGAACATAATATACCCCAGACCCATTCCTCTTTTTATGTCAATATGAGACAAGTAGTTTTAACTAATTGCTATTGTTGTCTCTTGTTCCCAGTATGAGTTGCTGATTATTCTGATGTCTTTCTCATCCAAATCTACAACTTCAAGATACTCAGTTTCTCATGTTGAATTTTGTCCCAAAAAAGGAACCCTTTCGAGCTACAATGGGTAATATGGTTTTAGGCCATATTTTCATTGCCTGTCGGCACACGATGGATAATGTGCAAGATCAACATCCTGCGGCACACGATAGATGATGTGGTCAACATCATGTCGGCACACGATAGATGATGTGGTCAACATCCTATCGGCACTATAGATATGTGGTCAACATCCTGCGGCACACGATAGATAATGTGGTCAACATCCTGTCGGCACATGATAGATGATGTGGTCAACATCCTGTCGGCACACGATAGATGATGTGGTCAACATCCTGTCGGCACATGATAGATGATGTAGTCAATATCCTGTCGGCACATGATAGATGATGTAGTCAACATCCTGTCGGCACATGATAGATAATGTGGTCAACATCCTGTCGGCACATGATAGATAATGTGGTCAACATCCTGTCGGCACACGATAGATGATGTGGTCAACATCCTATTGGCACGCTATAGATAATGTGGTCAACATCCTGTCGGCACACGATAGATGATGTGGTCAACATCCTGTCGGCACACAATAGATAATGTGGTCAACATCCTGTCGGCACCACATAGATAATGTGGTCAACATCCTGTCGGCACACGATAGATGATGTGGTCAACATCCTGCGGCCCTTTACCATATATTTTCTGGTACTAATTAGGCCTTGTAGACCTGAGGACATTACGACTATATAATGTGAATGCTAACCCATCTAGCATAGAGCAGTTCACTAACAATACGTAATGCAGCTCCTATTTGTAATAAGGTCAACATCCTGTCGGCACACGATAGATGATGTGGTCAACATCCTATCAACACGCTATGATAATGTGGTCAACATCCTGTCGGCACATGATAGATAATGTGGTCAACATCCTGTCGGCACACGATAGATAATGTGGTCAACATCCTGTCGGCACATGATAGATAATGTGGTCAACATCCTGTCGGCACATGATAGATAATGTGGTCAACATCCTGTCGGCACATGATAGATAATGTGGTCAACATCCTGTCGGCACATGATAGATAATGTGGTCAACATCCTGTCGGCACATGATAGATAATGTGGTCAACATCCTGTCGGCACACGATAGATAATGTGGTCAACATCCTGTCGGCACATGATAGATAATGTGGTCAACATCCTGTCGGCACACGATAGATGATGTGGTCAACATCCTGTCGGCACACAATAGATAATGTGGTCAACATCCTGTCGGCACACGATAGATGATGTGGTCAACATCATGCCGGCCGCCTTTACCTCCCAGTACTTTTCCTGGTACTCAATTGAGGCTTTGTAGACCTGAGAGACATTACAGACTGCAAAATATTTCACACCCACTGTGTAATTGAAGCTAGACCACTAGCATAAGAAGCAAGTTCACTAACAACTACGCTAATGCAGCTCTCTATTTTGTTAAAAACTTGTCTGTAATCTATAAAACATACATACATGTTTGTTGACACTTCTATATCACACAATTCTATTAGATTATTTTCTTATCATCTCTTAATATACTTCAGACACACACAAATACATAACAAATGTCACACTCTTTTTTACACACACAAGAACATTAACAAATATCAGCATTAAAAAAAAAACAAGACATGAACACACAATATATGAAACATGAAATAAAACAAAAATGTTAACAAATGCAAATATTGTATTTGACAGAAAACTGAAAAACAAATTGAAACAAAAATGATAGGTAACACAAGTGATAACAAATTAAAACAGATGATACTTACAAGAAATCATCACATAGAAGATACATATATTTAACACATGGCAGACTTGTCTATGTAATACCTAGGTCTGAGGATTGACTTTGATTGAGCAGCATATAGAGTAAGTATGAAGTAATATCTCAGACTATGAGAATATTACCAGTGATGTAGAGATACAATTATCTTCAATATTATCTTGGTAACTTTGTATGGGAAACTATCAGGTTGAAACAGGTTCAAGTTAGCATGGAATAGATAACATAGCCAGTGCAATAATTTGTTCTTGTCAATAAGTCAGAGATATATAAGTAACATACCTGAACAAAGAGAACTGCAGTAGCATAGCTGTTAGTAAACTCACTTCTTAGACAATTCAATTCTACAATATGTGTTGGATATTTTTCTAACAATGATAGCTATCAGGTTGAACTAGTCTCAAGTGAGAACCAGGAAAAGAACTGGGAAGTAAAGGCAGCCGGCGTGATGTTGATGACATCACCCATCATGTGCCTGAGATCAATGAAAAATATGGGCCTAACACTATATTACCCAATAAACCTCAAGGTATGAAAAAGGGTTCCTGCACTTTCTTTTTTATAAATGAGGAAAAGTGAACAATCATTGCACTACTTCATGATGACCAGCATCCACGGTAGAAGGTACAGTGACATAAGATGTTATGATCCTTTCAGTGGATGGTGAATATACCATGGCCAGCTGATATTGGGTGGTGAGGGATAAACTTTGTGAACTCTACCATAACCAGGGTATCTTTGGGTATCAAATATGCAATCTCTTATCCTCACTCTAGTAATAGAACAGCTTCTTTTTTTTACATCTACCTAGGGTAGATATAGAGTGGATAGGGTGAGATACATCTTCATATATCTGACATCTACCTAGAGTAGATATAGAGTAGATAGGGTGAGATACATCTTCATATATCTGACATCTACCTAGAGTAGATATAGAGTAGATAGGGTGAGATACATCTTCATATTCTACATCTACCTAGATCGTTAGAATAGAATATCTATAGTAGAACATCTTCATTATTTGACATCTACCTAGAGTAGATATAGAGTGATAGGGTGAGATACATCTTCATATATCTGACATCTACCTAGAGTAGATATAGAGTAGATAGGGTGAGATACATCTTCATGTATTTGACATCTACCTAGAGTAGATATAGAGTAGATAGGGTGAGATACATCTTCATGTGACTTCTACATCACATAATCGAGTGTAGACAAGAAATCCTCAGGTACGCCCTAGTTATAAATGATGTTGAAGAACAAATGCTTCTCTGCTGTATTAACAACAAGACAATATCTAAAGTTTAAAATGTCAGCACAAAAGTAGTCATCTTTATAGTTCAAAATTGTGAGAACAAGTTCATTTTGAATTTTGTCAAGTTCCCTGCAACAAATGTATCAACATTGTTGCTACTACAGATAGCTCCTGCAACATCTGTACTACTGCCTACATACAACATCGTAGCAACCATGCTACACTACATACAGCTTCCACCTAACCAGTTATGCTAACCAGTTTTGTAAATGGTTGCTAATAGTAAAACAACACAATTCAATTTATAATTAACAAATAATAAAAAACAAAAAATACATCAGATGGCACAATAAGAACATCAGCCAGCTAATTAAATAAAAATGTGTTTGTACAAGTTTCAACTATATCCAGCAAAGTCTCATTTCTTTTAACATTTTCTATCAAATTATGCACAGATATGAAATGATTTTATTCATATTTCTTGATCGGTGTTTAAAGTGCATCTTCTGTTGCAAACATATTTTTTAAATTGTTTCTGTGATGATAGTGTATATGTGTAAGTTTTGTACTTGTATGTGGTGTGTTGTGTGTATGCACATATGTGATGCACTTCTTTGTTGTGTGTGTATGTGCTTATGTGTGGTATGTTATGTGTGTATATGAATAATTGAGGACATATTACAGACAACAGTTTCTAACTTCTGCAATCTCAGTGTATCTACTCAAGTCTGCTGTAGCTCCTCCATCATCCAACAGGTCATCCACAGAATGACTACAGTATGTCTGCCTAGTCAGCATCCACAGAATGACTACAGTATGTCTGCCTAGTCAGCATCCACAGAATGACTACAGTATGTCTGCCTAGTCAGCATCCACAGAATCCAGTATTGAAGCTGAAAAGCTAGACTATCAGATACATCATTCAAGTGAGTCATACAGCACACACCTAAGACAGAACGGAATGATGAAACTATCTGGAGATATTCAGCTTTAAACTTGTCTAGACACAGACAGGTAATACTTGACCTAGTTTACAAACTGCCAGAAAGTATGGCCAGAAAGTTGGACACAATAACTGATCTCATTAAAGATATCCCAGAAATCATGGACTAAGCTCACTGAAAATATAGACTGAAATACTGATACTAATACTTAAATAACTTATAAGTTAAGAGTATGCATATTCCCAGTGGCAACATATGGGTGTGAAGCATGGACATTTAACAAGGTTGTGGAAAAGCATATAAATGCTTTTAAATGTAAGTGTTAAAGAAGAGACCTCCATATATCATGGACAAAGAACAAATAGATCTATCCAGAAAGAAGTCAAAATCAAAGAAAACAGACTCATGCTACAAATAAGAATGAGAAAATTGAAGTATTTTGGAAATATAAAAAGACATGAATGTCTGGAGAAGATTATTATGGTAGGGTGCACCCTAGCAGATAGAAGGAAGACTCTGGGGAATAATATTCAGGATGTGACTGATGAGTTGAGCATGCCTGTAGAGAATGAACATCTGGCCTATGAGAGAGAGAAATCTAAGGACTGTTAGGGTGGCAGAGTTGGCTACGGAGAAGCTATTGGATGATGATGATGATGTCAGTTCTTGTCTGTTCATCTGGACTACCAAAGTCGATACCCATTGTAAACATGTCTAAGGTTGTCAACTAGTTAATACAAGGGTTCCCAGCTATTACACACTAACTGACATTGTGTGCTCGGAGACAAATTGTCAACAAACACACTGAAACAAGCAAATGACAAAATATTTGATCACATACAAGTATCCTTTATGTGAAAGAAGTCATTCTCAAGTTTCAACATCTCTCATGTCAAGCAAAGTTAATGCTAAATTAATAGTAAATTCTGCTTTCCAACAGTTCTTCAACTAAGTTGTCTGACAGAAGTCTTTGTTTGAACACATTTCTGAAGAGTTCAGAGGTTTTAAAACTAACTACATCCAGCACAACAGCTGTTACTGAGAAAATGTCTGTCAAATCCATCTAATTAATGAATATGATATGACAGTCAATAATATTGATTATATGAACACATATTTTGAGCATGTCTGAGGTATGTCAATGTTTGGTGATTAGAGCAAATGATGACACTGAAATCAAGTTTCCATTCACTGTTATGAGCTTATATGCATACAGTTTCTGTATAATTTTGTGCCACAAGGAGTTGGGTGGTTAGTGTAGACCAGTCATATTCTGTAGAAATTCAGTCTTGTTTAATTCCTCTTACAGTTGATTCTCCAGTCATCCAGCTTAAGATGGTTAACTGGACTGTGTGTATGGCCTTTTTAGTCTTTTGTCAATTGGTAAGTGTTTTACTGTGACCACTTCTCAGTTTCCACTTGTCTATCTTGTCTTTCAGATCATCCCAAGTCATTTTTCAAAAGATTCTGCACCTTTGCATGTTTGTTTTTCATATAACTCGGTCATCTGCTTGTTTTTCCCATTTCTTGGTATCGATAGAAAAGTTAATTGAGGCATTGTAGGCATTCTTATATCTGAGCAGTGGTCTGTCTTGGTGTCTCGTCCCTTTCGAAAGTTGACATATCTGGACTGTAAGTGGGGAAGTATCACAATAACTACTGTGTAAGTGATCTAGTGATGAGACTTTCAACCAACTGTTACCAAGCAACTCTATATGGGCAACCTAAAGTCGATATATAGACATCTATTCCATTTAGTTCTATAGTTTAACATGATTCATACACATAATCTAGTCAAAGATAATTTAACAATTTTGACAACATTCCTTCACTTAATCATATTATTTTAAAATTTTAGTTTAACAGGAAACAATATTGCTCAACTTAATACATTTTCAATACCCAATTTAACAGGAGACAGTATTGCTCCACATAATAAATTATTAAAAATTTTAGTTGAACAAGAGAAGCATTGCTCCACTTAATCAATTTTCAGTTGGATAGACTGGGAAGTCAACTTAAAAGGGATTTGAGCCCCTATGTGTAAGTGACTGAAGCCATCACACTAACAACTAAGCAATGATAACACCCGACCCTTCACTGCCATACATACACACACAGATATATATATATATATACTCTGTGTTATATAGAACAATACTAGAAAAGATAAACAAAAATTATTACTTCTACAATAAAATCAATATTTTTGAACATTTGTAAATTTAAAACACTTTCAACAAATTGTTAACAAAATAACTGAAATAAAACAACAAAATATGATTACATCAACCCGGAGCTTCAATAGTTGTCCGATGATCTATTGTCATCAGTATTTAAAATCAACTACTTTCATTATCAAGAGAACTAATTCACAGCCAATATGAATGTTATGTTTGCAAATTAATGGAATCATGTAGTTCTATTAATACTATGTTCCTTTCAATATCTCCCAGAAGAATATTGACAACATGAAATTGAGTCTAACAAGTAGTGTTACATATATTTGGAAACTATGCTATTGTCAGTTAGTTAATAAATGATCAGTCATGCAGCAGGTGCTACAAAACTATTGTGGACCACAGAGATCAAATTAACCTTTTTTTCTAAATAAATATTTGGAACAACTTCTTATTTCTTCTTTTGTCATCACATTGCTACCAGGTTGTTGCACAGTGTTGTATTATTCAGTTTTTGCTATCACACTGCTACCAGGTTGTTGCACAGTGTTGTGTTATTCAGTTTTTGCTATCACACTGCTACCAGGTTGTTGCACAGTGTTGTGTTATTCAGTTTTTGTTATCATACTGCTACCAGGTTGTTGCACAGTGTTGTGTTATTCAGTTTTTGTCTTGTGCTGTTCTAATGGCTGTTTAGATATCTGAGCACAGGAAACTGATTGCAGAAGAAGAATCTCCTCAACACTTTAGTATACAAGTGAAACTACTAATGAAAAGTGAATGACTAAAAACTGGCTCATACGCAGTTAGAAAAAAACAGCAGTATGTGACTTCCTCTAGGCAAGCCTAAACTACAAGATATAAATGTAGCAACTAAGTAAATGAATGACCAAGAACTAGCCAAATAAACAAAAACAGACTACACTCTAGGACGGAAATGAAGAGACTTAAGTTAGAATAAGAATATTTCTTTATCTTCTCTGACCAGTTTGTCCATGCTTAGCGATTTACTCACGACAAGATGCTTCCATGAACTCAAGTTGTCAGCATCAGGTTCTATTTCTACATACATATACAACATATCAATGATATGTGAGAAGATCAAACATACAGTTATACAACACATGTGTGATATATGTGACAGTTTCTGAATGACTTATTGATATGTGGACATAAATATCATGATTTACTGATGGTGTGCTAGAACATACCATACAAACATACAACTTATATTTATGTATATGTGTGTGATATATATGTTACACATATCAGAAGTGATGAACTTTGGAATGACTAATATTTCCAATGTGAATTCTAATCTGATACAAGTTCATCATTTCTGGTACATGTCTGTCTCACACAACTAATTCCTCAACATTGACAAGATATGTCTAAGTATTTTATCATATCTTATACTGTCTAGATCACTACCAGTAATCAACCTACCCAACATCCCCTACAAATGTATATATCTTCACAGATCAAATAGGAATGATCCCCCTTTACCACCGCTAAAAAGAGTGGGTATACCCATGTAGCATTCTAATATATTTGAGCAGTTTTCTATTTGGAGGTCACGAATTTCCTTGGAACGTGGCAATTTAGAACTTTCCTCAATGCTTGGCAATGATATCATGATCACTAATAGATCAAATAGTGAAATGCAATGATCCCTAATTCTGTTCTTGGCAAAGGCTGCTTATACATCACAAATAAAAATGATAAAATGGCGAAAAAGAGCGATTGCAAGAGAGAGATATCCCTAACTTGCTGAAAATGTTTATATATTTGTTACGTTTATCAGAAATACTCAGAATCCTACCTTTCTGTTCTCTCTGTCTGTCAATTCTCAATGATCTCAGTAACAATGATAAAATGGCAGAAAAGAGCGATTGCAAAGAGAGAGAGAGAGAGAGAGAGATCCTAACTTGCTGAAAATGTTTATATTTGTTACGTTTATCAGAAATACTCAGAATCCTATCTTCCTTTCTTTTCTCTCTGTCTGTCAATTCTCAATGATCTCAGTAATGTACTAAATAATATAATACAAGCATCATAATATTTAACAAAACTATAATAGTAAACAGTATTATAAAACAGATTTAAATAAACAATGTTCATAACTACAAAGGATAAACATGTTAAACATACAAATATAGTAGTTGACTAAATGAGTGGCATACTTAGTGATTTCACTGCTAACATGGAGTGTAGAGGATGACCATACTGAACACTACACAACTATATCAGCTGTTTGTTCTCTGGTCTGGTTCTAGTCTAGTGCTCAGACCTTCTAGCTTGGGTTTGTCAAGGCTGACCTGAGAGACAGTTAGTTGTTTCAATACTGATTGATTGATACGACAATCATCATTGCATTTCCGTGAATAACCATGAGTGCTATGATCTCTATCTTACACAAGAAGATCTCAGCAGCTGTGAATGAACTCTGTAGCACCGGCGAGAGTCCTCGATGTCATTTTGAAGATGGTGGAAATTTTTCACTAATTTTATTTTAATCTTTTATTTTAATGAATTTTGCCTGGAAAGTAACTTTGTGAATCAAATTTAAACTGCCAAGGGTTCTTTTATGTGCTCAACTTGAACACAGGACTTATGTTTTATCTTGCATCTCATATAGGACTAGGAACTCGATCTCACCTACAATGAGATCAGGAATCTCTGGAAAAATATCTCTGATGGCTCCAGGATGGAGCAAACTGAGTACCTTTAGAACGAGCGGTGAGCACCTAACCTCTAGGTCACATATCCCTGTTTTTATACTGGTCTTGCTCAAGTCTAGTCAATAACCCTCTACAAACTGTTTCTTCATATAGTCCTGGCAGTGAGATATCATACCTCTTGATGTTTCTACTTTTCCCTTCCCATCCTTGTTGCAGTAGTCCCTCACATTCTACTTACAAATCATAAACAATCAAACCATCAAAATGAAGAGATTGATGTAATTCAAGTCTACAGTTGATGAATGCTATGACTTATTGTATAGTCTTCACCCTTCTCTTAAAACTTATCAAACTTTTCTCAGGTCTCACAATTCCTAAGCTTTCAGCTGGTCTTGATATTCCTCTATGTAGGAGGCTCAGTCTTATTGATTTGTGCACAATACAGACAATAGAATATTCCTCTATGTAGGAGGATCAGCCTTATTGATTTGTGCACAATACAGACAATAGAATATTCCTCTATGTAGGAGGATCAGCCTTACAGATTTGTGCACAATACAGACAATAGAATATTCCTCTATGTAGGAGGATCAGCCTTATTGATTTGTGCACAATACAGACAATAGAATATTCCTCTATGTAGGAGGATCAGCCTTATTGATTTGTGCACAATACAGACAATAGAATATTCCTCTATGTAGGAGGATCAGCCTTACAGATTTGTGCACAATACAGACAATAGAATATTCCTCTATGTAGGAGGATCAGCCTTACAGATTTGTGCACAATACAGACAATAGAATATTCCTCTATGTAGGAGGATCAGCCTTATTGATTTGTGCACAATACAGACAATAGAATATTCCTCTATGTAGGAGGATCAGCCTTATTGATTTGTGCACAATACAGATAATAGAATATTTCCTCTATGTAAAGCTCAGTCTTATAGATTTGCACAATGACAGACAATAGAATATTTCACATATGTAGATGGATCATGCCATTATTGATTTGCCAATACACAATATCAGTTTAATAGAATACATTAGGAGGATAGCTATTTGAAACAGAAATAGAATATTTCAGTTTGATAAAATACCAAAACTAACTTAACATAAAGAAGAAAACTTCAGATTTCTTGAACAAAGAAGTCAGCAGATGATGATGGTCATGGCCAGTATTGACATTCATGCAATGAATATATTCAAGATGATATGCATTGTTTTATAGTTTACACTAAACAACAATATTACATTAGCAAACTGAGCATAATAAATAATAGAAACATAATGTTGGATGTTCACAGTTCAATGATCAACTATAATCAACTTTATCACAAAATGTACTAGAACATAGACACCAAAATTGTTACAAGCTACATGAGTATGATATGAGTGGAAGGGAAGCCAATGGTGTTTATATTCAAATACTAGTACAGACAACAGCACCTTTAACACACTGGGTACGAAGACCCATAGCAGCCACACCATTTACAACTAAAAGTCTTAGTAACCACACCACTTTCAACCAAGAGCCATTTTCCTTACAAACAAGAGCCTAGGAGCCCCACCACTTGCAAACATGAGCCTAGGAGCCCCACCGCTTACAAACAAGAGTCTAGGAGCCCCACCTCTTACAAATAAGATCATATGAGCCCCACTACTTGCAAACAAAAGTCTAGGAGCCCCACCCCTTGCAAATAAGAGCATAGAAATCCAACCACTCGCAGAGTCAAAGCCCCCACCCCTTACAGACAAGAGCTATAGCAATAATACTTACAACAAGGATATACATAGTAACTGTTTGTCTTGTAATCGTGACCATCTAACAGCCTAGACAGAAATGATCTCACACTTCTCTAAGATACACACACATAACAACAAAATGGCTTTGTAAATACATGTAACAGTAATTTCTTTGTGGTCTGCATCTTTCTCTCACTCTCAACTCCGCTCTCAACTCTGCTCTCAACCTCCTGAGAATATTTACACACACACATACAACACATTCAATTTATATGACACTAGCAGGTAATTTATCAAACACATCGCTTTTGCCAGGTTGGATACTGCCCCGTCGCCGTGGTAATGTAGGATGCTCAGCGCATCCGCTTGCTGTGAGCAGTTGTGTACATTCTGAAGATCCTGAGCTTCTTGCATACCACAATGCATTGCGGTTCTCATGGTCCACAATGTTGACATTGGCACTATACTACAAAGATGAAAGAAATGATGAAAGTTAACACTCAGTTCACACAACAATGATATACTTTAAAAAATGATTAAAGAAATAGTAGCCATTAAAGTTGACATTAAAGAAATAAATGTCAAAAAAGGTAGAAGGATTGAATTCATTGCACTGAGTTTGACCCCATATGGCGTGTCCCCTCTAATGCAGAAATGGAACACCAGCTGCCGAGAGTGTTGCATAAAGCACAAACTCTGTAGCTCCAACAACAATCCTAGGGGTCTCTGAAAATAATGCACTTGTGAAAAGAACGGCGCCCAGATTCTAACCCACGACCTTCGGTGCGGCAAGCAAGGGTTTAACCCCTTAGCTATAGAGACCTCCATTAAATAAATGGTTACAGTTAATATTGATTTCATACAATGTTGATGTTATACTATTTCATACAATGTTGATGTTATACTATTTCATACAATGTTGATGTTATACTAGCTATATTGAAGAAAGGATCATAGTTAACTCATTCTATACTAACTGCTGTAGCGTTTGTCAAGATTTTCTATTAAAATAAACCAAGTGCTGCACACTGCACCAAGTTTTGTTTCATGTAAAATTGATGCTAAATTTACATTAACGCATTCTGACCCAGTTTCCAGTCCACATTAATGCTATCTACGAGGGCGAGTCAATAAGTAAGCCACAAAGTTCTGTGGGATGCTAGGTAAATGTAGTTGGTGTTTTCTAAAGGTGTCATTAGGTGATAACAGCATCGAACTTTACATTACCGTTCGCCAGGTGGTGCTATGTGTCTCATGCTCATACGCAGCGCATAAACAAAATGGCGACTGTACTTACGCTGGGTACAAACAAAGAGCAACGTGCTGTTGCGCATTTTTTGTGGGAAAATGACTTCCTACAAAGGACATTCATAAGGAAATGCTTTCTGTTTATGCTGACAAATGTTTGTCCCATAAAGCGGTGCATGTCTGTGTAGATAAATTTTCTCAAGGGCACTCTAAAATTGCTGATGAAATCCGATCTGGTCGTCCTGTTGAGATTGCAGCAGAAGCATCCTTGCAGCGGGTGGAGGAGAAGATTAGAGGTGAGAGGCGAATAGCGATAGACTCTAACGCATCTGCAATAGGGTGCTCCCATGGTTTAGCATACAGTATAATGCATGATCGATTGAAATTGAAGCAAGTGTGCTCAATGTGGGTATCCAGACAATTGAAGGAGGAATACAAAATGAACCGATTTGGCCTGTCCTTGCATCTCTGTCGATACGAAGATGAAGGAGAAGACATGCTGAACAGGACTGTTACTGGGGATGAATCACGGGTGCATCACTACCAGCCAGAATCAAAGCGTGCTTCAATGCAGTGAAAACACCCTTCTTCGCCTTGTGTCCAAAAATTCAAGATTACGCCATCAACAGGGAAGGTCATGCTGACGGTGTTCTGGAATTGTCAATTGGTACTTTTAACTAATTTCCAGAAGAAAGGTGACAATGTGAATTCCGAATCGTACTGTGAAGTTCTATTGATGCTTCATAATGCAATTCGAAAACAACGTACAGGACTGCTGACTAGAGGAGTGTTGCTTCTTCATGACAATGCCAGACCACATACTGCTCGATTAACTGAGGAGAAAATTGACCAACTAAGGTGGAAAGTTCTGGAACATCCACCTTACAGTCCCGACTTAGCCACCTAACGATTTCCACCTTTTTGATCCACTGAAAACGCACCTTGGCGGGAGACATTTTGCGAATGACGCCGAAGTTAAATGTGAAGTGAAAACGTGGTTTACAAAACAGAGCCCGCAGTTCTATGCAGCCTGTTTGGGAGGACTGATAAAACGATGGGATAAGTGCATCAATGTTGGTGGAAATTATGTTGAGAAAAAAGGGGCAATGTCTGTTAAACTGGTTTCAAGTTGTTATCATGTTTAGTTATTTTTCTACAGCCCTTTGTGGCTTACTTATTGACTTTCCCTCATATTTCTACATCGTGGTTCAATCATAAGTTTGGTAAAAAAAAATGTATTCATTCGATTAAATTTATGTTTTCAAGCTGGTTATCAAATTGTAAAAAACAATTTTCCATGTCAATCATTGATAGTGTCACACATATGTGTACACCTGGTCTAGTTGTTAAACAGGACTAGACACATGTTTCAACAGTGTTGACAGGTTTATCAATAACAAGGAGAGCTAAAACAGGGTGTATTGAAACTCAAAAGTTAAAACAGTTGTTTCAAATTACTGAGGGTGAAACATATAGTAGTTACTTTGTTCCAGCAACAACCCAGATCTATATATCAATATATTCAGATCTTTTCATGTCTTTACAGAAAGTGGTGTACATGTGCACAAACATGTTACTAATAATGTCAATACTAATTAGTCTCTGTGTGTTCTAGTGCTTCTTCACATTGGTATTGAATATACTATGAGATTTTCATCACGGGAAAGTCATCAGGGGAAAGTCATAAAATGTTGAATAAGATCAGAATTTGACAGATTAGTTGAATTTTATAACATTTTTACAGGATTTCTGTCTGTAAATCCCATTTCAAATATTTTGTTTAAACAGTTCTGTGTCTGCTCACACCATTTATTTAGTATTTGATAATATTCTTTTCATTTATCTACAAAACAATATAAAATTGATTACAATCTGCTGACAACTAAAAAAAAGTACAATTTAATTTGTACATACATCCATGTAATGAAAATGTAAGCAAAAATAAATTCGGTCACAGCATTTTTTTTTAAAATGCGGTAGCAATGTGTTAAAGTTAAGCTCACACGGCACTGGAATATATAGATATTAACTAACAAGACTATGAACTTAACAACAAACACAAACTTAACAACAACCACATGTCAAGGACAGAACTTAGTCATCCAGGGAAGCCCAACAAAAACAACCATCTCATCACAGTATCAAGCAAAGAATACAGTACAGTTAGGCTATCAGTTACTATCTGTCTCATTGTGCTGTGCTCCAAGTGGTTAGTATTCCTTGGTGTCTGTGTCTTATATTCTTTGCCTGATAAATGTCTTTTGGTAGAAACATCACTTTAGCCTGTTGTTGTGCTTGCTTCATAAAACTATTCTAGTTCATGCTTTGATATTTCAAATTGGTTCCATAGTTTTACTACAGTGTTCCAGATTAGTGATACCTTCTGCTGGAAGAGAGTGAGCACCTACAGGTCTGGTTGGAGGTCAGTTCAGTTAACTAAGTCTACTTACACAGATACAATTGCAACTTACCCACAATAATAATTGCACAAAGACAACATTGCCAAGAGCTGCTGCAATGTGGAGGGCTGTCCGACCATCATCTCTGCTGTAAGGGGCATTGATGTCTTCAGGTTCAGCATGACCGAGGATGATAATGATGTTGCGAATGTCTTCACGGACAAGAGCATCAATTAGTTGCTGCAAGTAGCAATCAAAAATATCAGTTGAAACTTTATTGAGGACATGATATAACTTGTTTGAGGGAATGCTTTCTTTCTATACTGGAAGTCAGGAATCACTTGGAGATATTAGACATTTGGTGGACAGTTAGAGACAAAATGTCAATATTTTATAGTTAGACAAAGTCACCATTTGATAGAGACAAGTCGGTGTTTGATAGTTAAAGAGGTAGACGGAGATTAATAAAAATGATGGAAGAAAAAAGGAGAACTAGTAGGATATAAAGAAAAATGAATGATGGAAGAAGTAGGAGAGGTATGAGGAGAAAAGAAAAGCATTGAGACACAAGTGGCAACATGACAAGACAAACTAACAAACATAAACACAGTTCAGAAACAATGACCATTACAAACAACAAACAAACAAACAAACAAATATATGTACCTGATTGACTGGAATATCAATATATGGTAATGGTGGCAAGAACTCTTTTGCTTCATATTTTGTTCGAATCCATTTTTCTTTTTCTTCCCTGTTGATGTGATATAACAGACAATAATTATTGATTACTGGAAGTAACAAGTTACCAACAAGCAATGTATTAACTGGTTTAATTCACACAAGTTTCAGGTGTTACTTTTCTTGTGAGATGTTGTTATGGATAGTTTTTGAGAAGTTGCAAGAGTTTGTAGTGATGTAAGAAGCTGTGGAGAGTTGATAGAAACTGTGAGAATTGAGATGACTGTGGAAAACTGTGAGGAGATGTGTGAAGGTACCTTTTTTATTTTGGTCTTTCTTTTATTTTTCCGTTTGTCCTCTATGAATTCAGGCATAGTCCTGGCGCCAAATATGGCACTTCTGCGTGAAGGCTTGCTTTGCTTATCACTGTTACTTGCCATTCAGAAGATCCTTACTCTGACTTCAGAAGTACTTGTAATTTAGTTCCCCCAAGTAAAGGATCAGGGTCTCCTGTAGTCAAACCAGCAAATTGTTGGCACACTGAAAATATTTTTGTTTACCAAGATGACCTTGAACCCCAGAACTTTCACTGACCCCCTAGTGCAGAGTGCTATCAGCTTTACATATCGGTGACCCTAAAGGTCAGGTAATGTGAGCAACTATGAGGTGCTGTGGGGAGAAAGCTGTTAGACTTCATTGCCCCACAAAGCTTGGTCTCTCTGCAGAAATGGCACGCAACCTGTCTAAAGTTTTGAAAAAATCACAAACTCTATAGCTTCGCAACTCTATAGATCCCAATGGTCTTCTGAAAATATATGCTCATGAACAAAATGGTCTGGGTTCAAACCCATGACCATCAAAATGCAAGGTAAACTGCTTGACCACTTCGCCATTAAGATAAACTGTGAAGTGTTACCATCTATGCATACATTTGTGCTGTTTCAGTAATTGTCTGTAAACATAAATTCTGTTTAAAGTTGTCTGTACACATAAACTTGTTACTTTACTTTCAATGCACCAGCCTCAGGCTACTCACATCAAGAATCTAAGATGTAAATCCAGGTGGCAGCTATTACATGACAATGGAGGAAAAGTCATTCCAACAACAACAATACAAATAGCATCATAAAATGTCATGAAAACAACACAGCTCAGAATTTACATTCAAAATGGATAACAGTCATCTCTGGAGTGTGCACATGTACAGGAAGTTCAAGACTTGGTCAGAGATCTGTCCCTGTAGTCAAGCACTACAAAACACTGCCACCATATTACAATCACTGCAAAGACTTATGCAACCTTGAGGAATCAAATATGGATATCTCACACCTTAAAATAAAACTGAACTCTATGGTACAGCAGTGTATAACATGCCCATAACACTGATTGTGTCTGGATTGACAGATAAATATTTCATTTGAAATTACTATTATTTATTCACCTGATTGTGTGAACCAAGAGGAGTGGCACACAATGTTATAAGTGGCTATAATTTTCCTGTGAAATCCAAGCACTAATCAAGCTGTGGCACATGGTGAGAATTATGATGAAAAGTTATTCAGTGCTATCATTCCCATTTGTACATATTCTGTTCATTACAAAAATTGTTACAAATTACTTTTTGACTTTGTCTTGGACAACAATTTTTCTGTTTACATAGATAAATAACAATTTTATGAGTTCACCTTTGAGATGTTGGTGTGGGTTTTGGCCAGCCTTTTGTATTTGCCTCCCACACACTGTTGACAGTTATGTTGCCAATGGAAACCATCACTTTAACTGTGTCGTTCCTATAGAAGAAGTTTTGTTTAAAAAATTAGTAATAAACACATACACATAGAAAAGTAATAACTATGAGCTCTACTATGGGGTATCTGGGTTAAATTCTCTGTGTTTCTATAGGACAATATCACCCATATTTTCAATCTACTATAATTTCTACCTGTTCTCTTCATAACTAAACAGTTATTTCTTGATGATTAATATCACAACTTCTTGAGACTAATATTAGGCTTCTACATTTAACAAATGTGCAACTCGAGTGGATATGAGATGATTTTGTTTGTTTCATTGATTAGACATCTTCTTGAGATCTGAGCTCCATGTGCAACTTATGTTTAACCACTCTTAAGACCTCAGTATGGTCTGACCAATTGAGCATTTATTTATTGGCAGCTTATGCCCTACCAGTGGCCTCAACATGTCTTCTAGGTCACAGTTTATTTCTTGGTAGCTCCCTAGGTCCCTACCTCAGTTGCCTCTTACAACATGTCTTGTAGGTCACAGTGTTACTATTCTTTGCGTCCTGCAAGTCCCTACCTCAGTCGGATGGTCTTGTGTCAGCAGTGTTACTATTCCTTTGGCTAATCCATCTACTCGATCTCTTTCTTACACAGGAGGTCTCAGTGTAACTATCTTGCCCAGGCTAGTTGCCAACATGTGAGGTCATCATGTTATTTTTTCCCAGCTAATCTTTGCCCTTACGATGTTGAGTCAAAGTGATATTTCTGCTAGTTATAGCTAAATGTTGAGGTTCAGTGTTTTTCTTTGCAGTCCAAAATGTTTCTGCGATAGTATAGTTCGAGGTGGGGTTTTTTCTGTCGACAAAAAAACATACTAGACTTAACTAGGGTGTATACCTGTGTCCTCATTAGAAACTTTTGATCTTATATTATCCACTTGACCACACATACCATAATAATAGTTTGTGACTTTCCATTAAACAATGATAAAACAGGAAAGAATGAGACAAACAGCAAGTAAAAACTAACAAATTAAATATATACAAATTAAGAACCACAATGATAAGCACAGATGGTAGTACTTACGGCCACTCATCAAGGTCAAGGGATCGAACCCTAGATATGTGTGTGCCAAGGTTACGATGGATGCCGGAACATTCAATACAAACAACAGCTCCTAAATTTATACTTGCCCAGTCTGGACCTGAAAAACATTATGGAAATTAGTGAATAATTTGTATGGAGATAAGTGAATTTGGAAGAATGGATACAATATATTTTGAAAACACCGGGTGTATGTATGTGTTTGCTATATGTGAACAAATGATCAGATGAGATCTTCACATTAACAAACTCATTTTTAAACTAGACTTTTGTTTAGATGTTAATATTTGTCTCATGCTCTTAAATCTTGTTTTGTTTTTAAAATACTGTACTGACAAATATATATAAAAATACATGAGGAGTACTAGAGAGAAAACAAACATATACACACAAGATACTCACTGGGGGCGCCACAATCTGAACATAAATTATTTCCACTGGTGTATCTAATAGCTTGAATGCCAGCACGATCAGAATTATTTTGTTTCTGAAAGAGATGATGCAAAATAAGAGCCATGTTTCAAAGTACGGAATGAAATAATGTTAATTAGAATCAACACTTCTGTATTCTTATAAGAATACAGAACACAAGAGGAGCTTTCATTGCGCTGGGAAACATATGGAAGTCTAGCAAAATCAAATCTAGAACAAAAATTCGATATTTAACTCTAATGTTAAAGCAGTTCTGCTGTATGGGTCAGAAACATGGAGAACTACTAAAACAATAACGCATAAATTGCAAATATTCATCAACTGGTGTCTGCGCAGAATAGAGGGAATAAGATGGTATGATAGGGTCACAAATGAGGAACTTATGGAGAGAACAAGATTCCAGTGAACCAAGAGATTAAAAAAAGACGCTGGCACTAGATAGGACACACTTTGCAAAAACCTGAGAGGAATATAACAAGAAGGGTCCTTTCCTGAACCCGAGGACAGCGAAAGAAGGAGGCCGAGAAATACACGGAAATGGATTTGGAGGTAGAGATTAACAATATAAATAAGAGCTGAAGGGAGCTGCTGGAGATAGCTAGAGATAGGACGGTATGAGTTGGTTGAAGGCCTATGCCCCAATCTGAGTTAAAAAGGTAGAGAGAGAGGAAGAGAGAGTAAACACTGACAAGTAAAATTACTTAGACTAGTAGCAGCAATACTAGTTGCTGTGATAGTAGAAGCAGTAGTAGAACTTGTGGTTGTAGTAGCAGTGCTGGTTGATGTAGCTGTAGTAGTAAAAGGGAATGTGCTGGGAAATCCTTGCACAAGATCGTCAAATGTGGCGCTGTAACAACACAAGAGGAACTCGCAAAGCTGAGAATTGTTGAGCCATAGAGAAGCAGCTGTGCAAAAAGAAAGAACACACAACACCCACATGTCTAACCTTGATAATGTATGTCCCACCTGTGGTAGGGGATTGTTTATTTAGGATTGGACTCTACCGACACCTCCACACACACCAAAGGTGTAGCAGCACATGTCTGAGGCGGTTGCCATCATCGCTTGCAATGGGCGGCTACTATTATTATAATTATTAGTAGACAGGGCTGTAGTAGTCTATATCAGTCATCAATGCTGATATGCAATGCACTTGCACTCCTGAAGGAATGATCTATATTTAACCATCAGCCTTTTCTAACATAGTCTTTATTATGACATTTTCTTTCTGTTTGTTGAGGTGGTGTGTATCCAGCCAACTTAAGATGTTATTTTAGAGTGTATTTTTACTTGCTGTATTCAGAGGTCACATTCTTCCAAGACTGGGCATATGTCTAGTAATTTCATTTGACATTTACATACATGTCCTAGAACTTAAGTTGAAGTAGTCCAGTTGCTCTCCTGTCATCCACCAAGTGCCTGTAGTGGTGAATACCCTAGAACTTAAGTTGAAGTAGTCCAGTTGCTCTCCTGTCATCCACCAAGTGCCTGTAGTGGTGAATACCCTAGAACTTAAGTTGAAGTAGTCCAGTTGCTCTCCTGTCATCCACCAAGTGCCTGTAGTGGTGAAACCTCAGAACTTAAGTTGAAGTAGTCCAGTTGCTCTCCTGTCATCCACCAAGTGCCTGTAGTGGTGAATACCCTAGAACTTAAGTTGAAGTAGTCCAGTTGCTCTCCTGTCATCCACCAAATGCCTGCAGTGGTGAATACCCTAGAACTTAAGTTGAAGTAGTCCAGTTGCTCTCCTGTCATCCACCAAGTGCCTGTAGTGGTGAATACCCTAGAATAATGGTCTCATCAACCCAAGTTGAGAAACTGAAATCAATGTTCAAGCTACTGTGTAAGTGCTGTACAGCTGTTACGGGTTAAGTTTTATCTGTACAAGATATTTCACAAATGAGATATCTACCTTTGGTTTACAAGCATCATTTGACTGAAGACTGGACAGAATCTGCTGTTCAATAGCATCCACCCAATCATCTCGTTCCTACACAAGAGAAATAGAAATTTGACAAATCTCAATATTACAATATCAAACTTGGTGTATAAAGATGGTTGATGTTTGTTGATGCATTAGTTCCAAACAACCATTTCATTTACAACAAAAATAGAAAGCAAAAATTCATGTTGCAAAATCATAGGTGACACACACAGATGATTCAGGGTGTGACATGTTTGAAGGATAAGGACAGATATGTGGGAAAGAACTGTAAAGGAGAACCTGTTCTAACAGATTTTTAAGGGTGGAACCTTTACTACAGTAGTCTTAAGATAGAACCTGTTGTAAAGCATTTTTAAGGGTGGAACCTTTACTACAGTAGTCTTAAGATATTCTTCGGCCACACACTTAGAATGGATGAGAGAAGACTCCTTACCAATCCCTCATATGGACACCAGAGGGAAAAAGAAAACGAGGAAGACCAAGAGAGACTCTGCATAGAACCATCACCAGAGAAGGCTCAACGATGGGCCTAGTAAACATTAAAGACTTAAAACAAATAGCAACGAACCGCGAGACATGGAGAGCTATGACCTCTGCCCTATGCGCCGCCCACAGGCCCAAGAGGAAAGACTAACTAACTAACTTAAGATAGAACCTGTTGTAAATCAATTTTAACGGTGGAACTGGTACTACAGGGAAGTGTGGAGGAGGAGATGCACAGTATTAGTGAGAATTGAAACACAGTGCAAAGGTCCAGGCACTGTAGAGAGAATTTGTTGTTGCATTATAAGTAGCCACAAGGCGTATAAGTCAGTGACTGCTTTGTTGATCTATGTCCAATGAAAGGAATAATTTTAACAACAGCAATGTATACACTATTCAGTATGTTAATACTCATTTCAATATTCAACAAGTCAGAAACCTTCACATCTAA
The DNA here is from genome assembly GCA_020796225.1 of Arion vulgaris. Taxonomy (NCBI): domain Eukaryota; kingdom Metazoa; phylum Mollusca; class Gastropoda; order Stylommatophora; family Arionidae; genus Arion; species Arion vulgaris. The sequence goes on along the minus strand of CM036761.1, from coordinate 63,460,110 downwards.
TCCTTTCACAAGTCAGAAACCTTCACTTTCATCCCAACCTCTTCACAAGTCAGATCTGCCTTTTTCCACTCAACCTCTCCACAATAAGGCATGTTTCCCTTTCCAATCAGCCTCTCCATACCACAGACTATCCATCCCACTCAATCCCTTCACAACAAGTCAGATTCCATTTCCAATCTCCCCAACTCAATCTTCCCACAAAAAACCACTAATTTTCTTCCTACTATACTCCTGCACAATAAGTAAACCTCACCTCCCCACTCATAGCCTCAAAATGCCATTGCTTGTTTTCCAGGGAGACAATCATAAACTCACAGCCATCAGAATCTGAAATATGTATACAAAGGTCCAATGTCACTTGGTGTGCACAACTAATCAACATTAGGGTTTCATATTTAGATGACTACCATGGGGAAGAAGAGCACAAGATAGCAATGAGCAGTTGTCTATACATTTAAACAAATGGTTATTGATTTCACTACAATTCAGATTTCACTACAATTCAGACAGACCTATAGGTGTTCAGATAGAGTAAGTGTTAGGACTAGCAGCTATGGCTGACAGGTAGGATTAAATGTTAGGAGTGGTAGGTAGAACTAACAGGCAAGTATGACTGACAGGTAAGAATGATGGAAATATAGGACCGAGTTGTCTGACCAACATATATAACACACATAACTTAGTGCTCAAACTAGTAAGCTGGAATGAAAACCATTGTTCGAACCGATTGATAGAACCAAGTGCTCGAACTAGTAGGCTCGGCTGACAAAACCAAGAACTCTGTATAGTGGACTTATAGAACTGAGTGCTCAAACTAGTTGACTGGACTGACATAGAACTGAGTGCTATGGCTAGCAGGTAGAACTGATAGAGGTGCCAGAACCGAGTGCTATGACTAGCAGGTAGAACTGATAGAGGTGCCAGAACCGAGTGCTATGACTAGCAGGTAGAACTGATAGAGGTGGCAGGGCCGATTGCTACAACTAGCAGGTAGAACTGTGATAGAGGTGCCAGGACCGAAAGCTACAACCAGCAGGTAGAACTGATAGAGGTGTCAAGACTGAGAGCTATGATTAGTAGGTAGAATTGATAGAGGTGCCAGGACTGAATGCTACAACTAGCAGGTAGAACTGTGATAGAGGTGTCAGGACCAAGTGCTACTGCAGGTAGAACTGATAGTAGTGTCAGGACCGAGTGCACAACTAGCAGGTAGAACTGATAGAAGTGCCAGGACCGAAAGCAACTAGCAGGTAGAACTGATAGAGGTGCCAGAACTGAGTGCTACAACTAGCAGGTAGAACTGATAGAGGTGCCAGAACTGAGTGCTACAACTAGCAGGTAGAACTGATAGAGGTGCCAGAACTGAGTGCTACAACTAGCAGGTAGAACTGATAGAAGTGCCAGGACCGAGTGTTATGACTAGCAGGTAGAACTGATAGAGGTAGCAGTACTAAGTATTATCGCTGATGTATAAGACTGGCATGTAGCACTTGATTGGTAGAATGTACATATAGGACTGACAGATCAGACTGAATGCTAGGACTTGACATGAATAAAGTTCTAAGAAACAATCACCTGTGTGGTGCGGGGGCCCGCAAGGGAAGCAAAGAATAGTGCCACTGCAACCTACAATGCATGTCATAAGAGGCGACTGATGTAGGCCCTTGGGTCAGAAACATGAACTAAAACAATAGCGCATAAATTGCAAACATTCATCAACTGGTGTCTGCAGAATAAAGGGAATAAGATGGTATGATAGGGTTACAAATGAGGAACTTATGGAGAGAACAAGACAGATTCCAGTGAACGAACAGGTTAGTGAAGACGCTGGCGCTGATAGGACACACTTTGCGAAAACCGGAGAGGAATATAACAAGAAGGGTCCTTGCCTGGAACCGCAGGGACAGCGAAAGAAGGGGAGGCCGAGAAATACATGAGACGGAGATCAACAATATAAAGAAGAGCTGAGGGAGCTGCAGGAGATAGCTAGAGATAGGAAGACTTGACATGAGTTGGTTGAGGGCCATGCCCCAACCGGGGTAAAAGGCAAAGAGAGAGAGAGAGAATGTAGGCCCTAGGGATGCTACTCTAGTAAATAAAAATCAGTGCAGAAATCGGATGTGCAGGCCTACTTGTAGGCGCATAACTGGCACAGCGTACAATCGCTCTTATGATCAGATCACATACAAATCACACAGAGTGGTTGACAAGTGGTCGATATGGAGCGTCGAAGAAGAAGAAGAATAAGAAACAATTATAAAACTTGACCCCAAGACACTGCAGTAACTTTAGAAAATATATTGAACCAGCATGAATGACTTACCATCTCCATCGCCAGGGTTTGAATTTTTGATACCGCTACTTTTGGCCCGCCTGTGTCTCTTTTTTACATTTGGTGTGTCTCGACTGGAACTGTTGATTCCTAATTTTGGAAGCATTGGAGATCGTTCTGGTTGTGTTCTCGGATGATCAGGGATAACTGTAGGATGAAAGAACAGTTAGATTGAAACTTGCACTAAGATATGATAATAGATGGAGGTGATTTCAAGGTAAATAATGTTGCAGTATTGAGATGTGATAGAGTTCTCATAGTACTAGGTCTTAGAATTATTGAGGGGTCTATGTGCTAAGGGTTAAGCTGTTGCCTTGCGTTCCAAAGATCATGGGTTCGATTCGGACTGTGTTGTTCTGTTCACAAGTTCTTTTTTTAGATATCCCTAGGATTGTTGCCAGAGCTACAGAATTCATGCTTAGGGCAATAATCTAGGCAGGTGGTGAGTCATATTTTCCTAGATTGATAAGAGCCATATGGGATCAAACCCAGGGCAATGAAGTCAATCCTTCATCTTTAGACCATTTTAAAAGTATTATTGAGATGAGGTGGACAGTTATCTTACCTTTCATAATTCAGAAGAAGTGGCTAAGAGAGTCACCAACCAACATAAAAAGTATAAACTCCGTTGGCTGGTAAAGTGGCTAAGAGAGTCACCAACCTACATAAAAAGTATAAACTCCGCTGGCTGGTAAAGGTATAAAATATTACTAACCATTTTAAACCTAAAAAAATCAGTGTAAATATACAACATTGTATGACCCTACACAATTTCTCTGATCAATGCCTAGAGACATTGCAGTGTCTGACCCTACACAATTCCTCTGTTCAATGCCTAGAGACATTGCAGTGTCTGACCCTACACAATTCCTCTGATCAATGCCTAGAGACATTGCAGTGTCTGACCCTACACAATTCCTCTGATCAATGCCTAGAGACATTGCAGTGTCTGACCCTACACAATTCCTCTGATCAATGCCTAGAGACATTGCAGTGTCTGACCCTACACAATTCCTCTAACCAATGCCTAGAGATCCATAGCTGGCACAGATACGCTCAATAGTGTCTGAGACACTGGTCATGACAACAATCATCTCTCATATTCACCAAGTATCACAAAAATGTGCAGGTAAAATTTTTCCCTCCCCTAATAGTCCAACTGTTTGTTCTACTAGGAATTGTCTGACTTGACAAATTCTATTAATAGCTGATGTCTCCATATTCCAACCCGGAAAAACAATGCAACGTGAAAGGTTCAAATTTCTGGAAACAGATAAATAGTATGTCCCATCAGTCTCATCTCAAATTGAGACATGTGATGAACAGCTAACTGATTGATCCTGTCAGTATTGTAGAAGTAAACATGTTCACCATTTCCATACCCCTTACAGAAGAAGAATAGAGAGTCAAAACTCTGAGCAAAAGCAAATTAGTGTCACTATGAACAGATGGTGCCAAGTAGTCAGTGCTGAGACTATCACAGGTTAGGTGACTAAAACTGAGTACCATGAACTATCAAAATTCAGACGTTCCTGCTGCCGAACAAGGTCACAATATAATAATGATCTCCGGCACATATCATGCACAGATCACAAAAAGTGGTTAGCAAGTTTTAGTTTAGTCGTCGGATCACCATCACTGCACGTTCGAACAAATTAGTCCATAAGTGCTCCGATCTCTCCCTCAGTATGTCCATCAGACGGTGGCGACTAACGACACCGGTTCTTTTGTTGGTTTACAATTCTTCTTTGTCTGCCAGCATAGCGTTCTTGTTGAGCTACACCACACTTAACTTTGAGTTCTTGCAGTCTGGTTAGTGTTGTGGATTCACCGCTATTACGTGAATCATGTACACGCCTCTCTCCCTTAAGGAATTTATAATATCAGCCTGGTCCATTACTCGTCCGCTTTGGACAGCAGCCATACCTGCAAGCCCATCCGCATGTTCATTCCCCCTTACACCTGCATGCCCTGGCACAAAAATAAAACTGACTTTTGTCAGCTTAGACCTCCCAGCGATTCTATCCAATGTCTCCTAGCCCATCCTGTTTCAATCTTCCTGAGCATACTCATTGAGTCACTGAGAAAACATGCATGGATAAAAGTCTGTGATTCTAGCCAAATCATCGCTTGGTAACCGCCATGATTTCCATAGTGAGACTGCTTGTAGTCACGGCAAAACCACCACTGTCTTCCTTCACAACATCACCTCCGACCTGAGCAGTGAAAGCCCAGAGCCCGCACATGTCAATCACCGAACCATCCGTATAAATGATTACATCATGCTCAGATGCGTTCAGAAATTAATGCTGAACCTCTGCCTCCACAACAAGTGGGTTGTGTTGCCTGCATTCTTTATCAAGCTTGATGCATACAGAAAAGGATGTAGCGATTGCTCTTGGCACTGGTATCCATTCTCACCGGGATCAATGTCTTCAAGTGTACACACCTGTTCAATACAGTCCTCGGCCTGACCCATCCAAGATTTTCCTCTTTTAACCTATTTCCTTTTGTCTCTTTATTTCCAAGTGCAGAGGATGTTGTGTGTCAGCATTGACTCGAAGGTCATGCTTGCACGGCTCATCAGTATTCCATACTCCATAGTAGGATAGTCAAGGAGATAGCGCATCGCCCTGCACGATGTGTCTTTAGTGCAACCAAGTATAATGCGCATCACCTCGTTCTGTATTCTTTCCAGTCGCTCTATCTGACTATGACTGAGAGTCAGGATCGCCAGCGCATACTCAAGCACAGAAAGGACCAGACCCTGGTATAAAAGACAAAGATGGCGCTGTTCACAATCCGCCGCAGCCATTACCCTCATCGCCAGCAAACCTTTCTTCGCCTTCATTATCACATGAGCTATGTGTTCCGTAAAAAGCTAGACTACGATCAAAACGCAACCCCAGGTATTTCATAGACTGAGATCGCTCCACCACCTCTGAACACAAAACCACAGATGGTGTTGGAGTGTTGATGATGTGGTTGTTTAAAGAGAACCATGTCACCGCTGCTTTTGTGGGGTTGACCAATGCTCCTGCTTCAACGCACCATCTACCTCTATGCGGTCGAGTTCTGACTGAAGTTCCTCCACAAGCTGTTCTCTATCCTTGCCCTGACGATACACCAACACATCATCTGCATATGACATTGTCCTTCCTCTACCAGTGATCTGCTCTTTTGTGATGCTCACAGTATAGGCATTGAACAACACCGAAGATAATGGTGACCCTTGTGGTAAGCCAGGGTGATTGTTGTGGTGATGACGCCAACTGCCACATTTAAACACTATCTTCGCTGAAGAGGGCCGCAAAGATCCAATTGAGGAGGAATGGGCTGATATTGAGTTCAGTCAGCTGCACCATTAAAAATGCAACGGCACTCTATTATAGGCATCTTCAAGGTCAATTGCAGCAGCATGTCTCAATGCCAGAGTGAAACCCTCATAGACATCGTAGGCGAACACCGCTGCGTTACGCCATGTCTCTCTATAAGGACGGTACTCTCCAAGGGTGGGTGGAAGGAGACGTAACCTCTCTAGTTGGCAGGATATTTTCCTGGCAATTATTTTCTCCAGCAACTTGCCTATTGTATTCTGCATGGTTATTACCCGATAGCCCTGAATTTTTGTGTGGTCTTTGCCAGGTTTCGGCAGAGGTACCAGGTAGCTGTGCAACCATTCTTCGTTGATTATTGCAGTCGTAATGCTTTTGTTGTAGATGCCAGCCAGTTCTTCCCACTCCCATCAGACAACCCGTCAATGTCACCATATCGTATGCCATCTGGACCAGGTGCACTGTTTTTTGCTCCCCGTACAGCATCCTTGATTTCCTCCACCGTCACCAAATCATCTACATCTAATTCCTGGTTCTTACATTTAGCTGCAATGGATTGTCTTGCAGTGTTTCGCCCAACAATGTCTTTCTGGTCACTCTGCTCTAAATAGTGCAAACAGAGCCCTACCCTTGTTCATCTGTCCTCTGCCATGTAAGATCCAAGCTCAAGTCATAACACACCGATTCTTTACTGTACCATTCATACTTCTGTGCAATCGCAGAACAGATTCAACGATTTGTCATTGCCCACACGCTGACAGAACTCAGCCCACTTCTCACTTTTTACATCCTTGCAAGAGCTTTGAAACACCCTGTTTTATTATTCATTTCTTGTTTCTTGGTTAGCAAGTGATTGATAAGAGTGAGCGCAAACAAAAAAACATCTGATGTTTATCTATTTTTCTCCAACATCCAGTCCCATATACATAAAGTGGTAGAATGTATATTTACAAATAATTTAAATTGGTCTAGAAACAAAATTCAAGAATAGTATTACCTGGTGTAATGGAAGAATTTGGTATGACCAGTGAGTTATCTATCTGCCCATCAGCAGAAACATCAAAAGCTGTAGAGATAAAAACACAACAATAGTATACAAATAAAACAGTGAGTTCAGAGAGAAAATATCAACAAAAATTTGTCTTCATTTGACAGTTTTTTATTCATTGTATTTGAAAAGACAGCTTGTATTTGTCTTCTTGGTTCCATGTCCTACATTGATGTTAATGACTGACAACAGAAGCTGACAACTCTAGCCTACCAACATAATCATTATCTCTTTCTTCTTCAATCAACTTTGACACTTTCAGGTTCATGGATATGACAATGGAAGAAGTCTGCTCTACACAGATTTATATCATTGATAGGACATGAGAAGTGTTAACGGGACACAAAGCACATCAACAGGACATGAAGCACATTAACAGGAATCACATCAATGGGACATGAAGCATACAGACAAGAGATGAAGCTTGCAGACAGAACATAAGATGTATATACAAGATATAAAAATTGTTAGCTCTGTAACAATGATTGTTTGCATCCCCATCCAGCCATATTTCTCATTCTCATCTATTATTCTCTTAACTACATTCTCATCTATTATTCTCTTAACTACATTCTCATCTATTATTCTCTTAACTACATTCTCATCTATTATTCTCTTAACTACATTCATCTTTCCCTTCTGTACATTCTCATCTATTATTCTCTTAACTACATTCTCATCTATTATTCTCTTAACTACATTCATCTTTCCCTTCTGTACATTCTCATCTATTATTCTCTTAACTACATTCTCATCTTTCCCTTCTGTACATTCTCATCTATTATTCTCTTAACTACATTCTCATCTTTCCCTTCTGTACATTCTCATCTATTATTCTCTTAACTACATTCTCATCTATTATTCTCTTAACTACATTCATCTTTCCCTTCTGTACATTCTCATCTATTATTCTCTTAACTACATTCTCATCTATTATTCTCTTAACTACATTCATCTTTCCCTTCCGTAGGTACTCTATTCCTCCCTTCATCTGCCTATCCCTTCCTTCATCCACTCCTTTCCCCATTCATGTCTATATCTCTATCCACCTTTCTCAATCTGTGTTATCCATCCATATATCCCTGTAAACATTCATCACCCTTCTCTCTCTCTCCCTTCATTTCACCATCTTCTCTCTCCACCCATCCTTCCCTGCCTAAACAAATCATACCTATAGAGTTATTCATATCCCCATTAGCAGTAATTCCACTTGAGACTGTCCTTGACCCACGAGGTCGCATGCCAGGTATTTTAACTGTAGTTTTACCAAGAGGAATTTCTTTGGCATGAGTATTTTCCATGTAGTCCTGCAAAAAAAATATATTTTCAGTTTACAAACCAAAAGAATAATAGTTTCCACTTTATTTAGTCTATCTGTCCTCAATAAAAAAAATTATATCACAGAGAAATATAGGAAACTTTGGTTTATGTAAACATTATTTAGACCAGTGGTTTCTAAAGTGTATGCTCCTCCTACCAAAAGTGTAACAGTGTGTGTGTGTGTGGCAGTGTGTATATATATATAATTTTAGTACAGATTATATATATAATTATATAAATTTTGTACAGAGAAAATACTGGAACTATCAGCATGCATATCGTACCCCATCAACAGAAAGGATATCACCAGTTATATGTTTGTCTAGATAGTAAAGGTGCTGGCTTGCTGCCATGTTAACTAGCTGACAATGTGCTGAATTATCAACAAAATAATTCATTGAAATTTGACAAGTGATGAATGACAGAGCACAATACAAAGCATTTAGAGAAAACTACAGAACTAGAATAAAAATGTGGAAATGTTAAAATATAATTGCAGGTAAGACTCACATGCATATTTGAGTGGTAGACCAGTCTGCCATCATCATTCAAGGCCACATATTTCTTCTTCCACTCCTTGTTCAAGCCATGGCTCTTTTTGTACAACCAACCCTGCAGATGAAAGATATCTCAAGTTGTTATATACTTGTACATGTGTTAGATACAGGTGTAGTGTAGGTGCTGATGTTAGAGACAGGTGTGACACTTTAAGTGTCACCAACACACAGTTATATACATGCATGACATTAGTACAGAAGCTGGTTACAGGTGTCACAGTTGTGGCACAGGTCTGTTACAGCTACATATGTTATGTACAGTTGAGACACCATCAATGTTGCTTGATAAAGGTATGATACAATTATAGGTGTTATCAACAGGTGTGCTACAGCTGAAGATATTGAATACATGAAAAGTATAAGGAAGAGAGAGTGAGACACAGAGAGTAAGAGAGAGTGAGAGTAAGAGAGAGAGAGAGAGAGAGAGAGAGAGAGAGAGCAAAATTGGTAGACAATTTTCACACATATAATAACTGTAGCTTAGCGTAGTGAGCTCAATCACAACCTAAGTGTACCTGGTTCAAACTCACAACAGGCAAGTTTGAAGAAATTCGTTTCCGTGGATTTTACAAAGGTAAAAATAGACCTCACTGTTCAGAAAGCAATGGGAAACTACGGAATGTATTAGTGGTGCCTAGAAAATCGTTTACTGTGGTTGATGGCTACGTCCTGTAAAGGATATGCCTTTTTAAGAAGGCAACATAAAACCGTGGCCAACGTTACTAACTGGCCACAGCGCGGACGGCAATATTGCCATGTGACGCCACAGGCTGAGGCGGTGTATTCTCACAGACTAACTATTGACTGTTACTGTTGGGAAACACTGATCTAGACAATACATCTTGCAGATGTTAGAAACTTGTTGTTGGATGATGTGTGATTACAGAAGATGTTTTCTGATAAGTAGCTATAGTTGTTGCTCTCACATACTATTTTAGTTTAATTTTATACAGAATACTTAGATTAATTTTAAATATGATAACTATTGTACTTACATCAGCTTATGGTAGTCTCTCTTCAGTTATCCATGAATAAGTAAGCTACATGTTTGCACAACACCACATCTTGATTAGCACATAAACTAACATCACTTATCAGTAATCCATGAATTAGTCAGTCACAAATTTGCACATCACCACAGCTTGATTAGCACAGAAACTAAACAGTATTACATAAATATATTTATCTACTACTGAATTTTGCTACTTTCCTTTCTTGTGAAGAAGCAGTTTTCTGAACATTGCATTGATAATTCCTTATTTTTCCTTAATTGTTGAGGAAAATGTTAGCAAATGTTGGAACCGCTGACAATAAAGTTTTTCTTTTTGAGCTCCGAGACACATGCAGTAATTGTCTAATGAGAATTTTATGTAGCTGGAGTTACAATTTGTATGCAATCTCCTTCTGGTTTGTCGTGACAAGAACTTATCTTCATAGTCAGATGATATCGGCTTTTGAACAACTATATATGATATGAAGCAGAGAACAGTGAGATCTTGTGATAGGTACTTCAGTCCACCCCTATCTATTAAATATGTGTAGTTAAATGAAACACCATTTTTATTACATTATGTCGAAGGAGATCAATAGTCTACATACCAACTTTTATTACATTATGCTCGAAGGAGATCAATAGTCTACATACCAACTTTCATTACATTATGTCGAAGGAGATCAATAGTCTACATACCAACTTTTATTACATTATGTCGAAGGAGATCAATAGTCTACATACCAACTTTAATACATTATGTCGAAGGAGATCAATAGTCTACATACCAACTTTATTTACATTATGTCGAAGGAGATCAATAGTCTACATACCAACTTTTATTACATTATGTCGAATGAAATCAATAGTCTACATGACAACTTTTGATACATTATATCGAATGAAATCAAGTCTACATGACAACTTTTGATACATTATGTCGCAAGAGATCAATAGTCTACATGCCAACTTTTGTTACATTATGTCAAAGGAGATTAAGTCTATGTGACAACTTTTGATACATTATGTCCGAAGAGATCACTAGTGATACAGGATAACAAGGAAACAAAATGATGTGCCAATGAATTTTCACAACACTACAACTTGATTAGCACATAAACTAAACAGTATTACACAAATATATTTATCTACTACTGAATTTTGCTTCTTTCCTTTTTGTGAAAAAGCAGCTTGCTGAACATTGCATTGAACATTCCTGATTTTTATATCATTGTTGAGGAAAATGTTGGAACCGAAGACAATAAAATATTTCTTTTTTGAGCTCCGCAGACACATACAGTACTGTCTAATGAGAATTTCATGTAACTGGTAGTTACAATTTGTATGACAGTCTCCTTATGGTTTGTCGTGGCTAAGAACTTATCTCCATATCCAGATGATATGAGGACAGATCAGGTTCAATTTAATATGTCATAAATGCAAAACACTGAGTGTTATACCCTTTTCTGTTATCTTTAGTTCTGACCAGATGGAACTGCTCAGCTGGGAATTGGAGTGTTTTCTCTGGCACAAAACTAATGCTTGTTGTGGATGATAAACTAATTGCTTCAACCAGATTATCATGTGCCATTGTCATGTAATAGTCAATAATTGGTGCTCTTCTAAATCTTTTCATGATTTGCATGGACAAGAGGTTTTCAACATGAAACCATCTCTCAATTTTTCACTATTTGACAGCCAGTTAAAGGAACTCTTATCTATGGAAACTTTCTTTAGGTGAACAGTAAAAGACATGTCTTGATCTATTTTAATACTGAGTCCTATAGCTGGTGCTTTCAATAATTATACAATAGAATATGTTCCTTGTCTACATTTCGGTACACAACACTTTCTAGGCAGCGTTATTTTGTTATGTTTATTAAAGAAGGTAATTGTTAAATTATACACATATAATTATAATCGTAATTTGATCTACATTTTGGTACACATTACTTACTAGCTAGGCATCGTTATTTTATTGTTATGTTTACAACACTGACAACAGTTAGGTTTACTGAAGAAGGTACTTGTTAAATTAACTTATATTATACATATATAATTACAATCGTAATTTGATCTACATTTTGGTACACAGCACTTACTAGGCATCGTTATTTTGTTGTTATGTTTACTAAAGAAGTCTGTTTGAGTTCGTATGTTTACTAAAATGTCCATATGTTTACTAAACACGTTTGAATAATCCGCCTCACCCTCCATCTTGAATAATATAGCGCTTACGCCAGTAGTTACGTTGGCCACGATAAAACACCCACTCTTGCCCACATATACATCACATAATCAGAAGTGATTGGAATAAAATCTATATAGGAGAGGGCATATTAATCAGGAGGGCACTTGTTGCATAAAACACCCACTCTTACCCACATATACATCACATAATCAGAAGTGATTGGAATAAAATCCATATAGGAGAGGGCATATTAACCAGGAGGGCACTTGTTGGATGATTGATCTATGATCTGTGTATATCTATGTGTTGCCTTTAGATGACTTCACCAGTTCTCAGATTAGTGTTCAGATCCCACAAAGTCTTGTTGAACATCTCCCTAGCAAGTTCTTCCCAGTTTGGTATATTCATGTCTTTTATCTTCACATTTGAATTGCAGTCATCCATCTTGATGCTATGAAGAGGTTATCCTACAGTTCTTAAGCAACAAGTCACATCTCCATAAAAGATATCATTATGGATTAGTCTGTTCTAGATCGGGTAGACATGACCCAGCCATATTTGACAACATTGATGAAAGAGAGTAGTCATGAAGGAAATAGCAGCATATTTCAACACTTCATTTTTTGTGAGTCTGCCACTCCAGGAGATCCCGGAGTATATTCCTCCAACCAGTATAAATAAATAACAAACCGATGTAAGAGACAGAATTAAGAAAATGAATGAGATGGAGAAGGGGAAAGAATGAGAAGAAACACAGATCAACTGTATGTTTTATGAAAGAAAAAATGTGAATTGAGAAAACTTTACCTGCTTAATAGGTATTGTCCTTCCACTTCCTACTTTCTCTCCATCTGCTGCCTGTTTCTTTTCTTCCTCTTTTGACTTAGGCTGCATTGATTAAACAAATACAAATAAAGTAAATAATGAGATCAACCATTATAAGCAGCCCAGGGAATTAGTTAACAAAATGATGACACCCTCAGGCAGCGGCTCTGCAGCCTACATTTATTCTTCTATAATCAACTTCTGCTATGTGACTACTCTGGTGTGTGTCATAAACAGGGTGAGGCGCTTGAGGTCCCTTTCGGGAATGATGGGCCTGGTGTTGTACCTACCTGGCTTTGGCATGTAAAAATGACACCATACCGGAGTGTTTCTTGCATAGCTCGTTGTAGTATGCAGATACTGTTCTATTACCGTACACTTGAGCATGCATGTTTCGACTTTGACAGTTGAGGTTTCATTTCTGGATGCCTCCTCCCATGGGCAGATTGACTTTCTAGGCTTGAGGGTTCTACCTACCCTGGTCTACCATGTTCAAAATATTACGAGAGCAGAGCATCAGTAACATTCGTGATTCTGATCTGCCACCATCCTGCTTTTATGTTGCTTAACTACACCCAAAAGACAGATTATAAATGCAATCTTCATACCAACACTATGCTACCAGTGCCAAACATGGACACTGACAAAAGAACAAGAAGGGAAAGTTACCTTCTGTGAAATGATATGCTTGAGGAAAGCGGCAAATAAAACAAGAGACCATATAAGAAATGAGGAAATTAGAACAACAGTAGGAACAACACCTGTTGTTAGATTCATTGAAAAACATAGACTCAAATGATTTGGCCACTTGGTCAGAATGAACCCGAATACACCAGTTGCAAGACCGTACAGCCTGAAAATGGAATCATCAAGATGGAAGGGGCAGAACAAGTAAAAGATGGATTGATGGAGTTACAACCATCTTAAACTACACTATCTCGAAAACCGATCATCAGTTAAACTTGCTATGCCTAATGGCAAAAAGCAGATAAGGACAAAAGAAAAAGAAAGAAAAAACTACACCACATATCAATTCCCTGAATAACACAAAATATACTACATCCAAATCTAACAAAAGCAGTAATCAAAGCCAAGGAAGCAAGATGAAATGAACAAAATTTATCACTACAGTTAACTAGAACAACCACTAGACACCATTTCAAAACCGGAAGTCTTATTGATTTTCATTTGTCAAGAGTTTTCTTTGACATGTTCAACTTGAACACAGGATCTTCTACATCTTATGCTCAGTCTCTGATAGGACTAAGAATTTCATCTCACCTACACTGAAATAAGGGATCTCTGGACAAATATCCAGGTTGCTTCACTCAGTTTTGCTATTGCTAATCTCTGCTGGCAAATTGCTGATCTAAGGTGGAAAATTGATGAAATTTTATAGATCAGATCAGGTACCATCTCCCCATCAAAGATTAGATGCAATGGATCTTCAACATGTTTATGATATTAAGTTTCCTGCCTTGAACAGATCAAGTGTCATCTCCAGATCAAAGACTGCATGTCAATAATCTTCAACATTTGCTATCAAATGTGACTAATGTATTTAGTTTCTTCCTTGTTGACTTTATCTTGATATGCTAGAGAAGGGTGTGTGCTTTACATGAAACTAATTAATGATCCACTCTATGGTATCAACATTAAATATTGGGTATCAACAAGATGGACAGTCTGAAGTCACTCAACAACCTCTTGTTAGATGATGACAATGCAATTAAATAAGCAGGACTTTGGCTGGACTTGTGAAAATTTGAAATCAATTGTTGATGGGTAGGATTTCTTTGACCCTGCAAGGCTGCACAAAGATTTTGAATAACCAGAAACACAGAGACCATCAGCTTGCATAGCCTTTGACATCCGCTGGTGCAGACTAAACAACTTTACTCTGTGCCCGCCCACAGGTTAGTGATATCTAGTATTGTTCCTAACCACAAACTCAAGCATGCCCATGAAGCATACCCAGGTTTGACTCTCGACTCACTCATGCCCATGAAGCATACCCAGGTTTGACTCTCGACTCACGCAAGCACAGGAAGTATGTCCACATTAGAGCTTGAAGGTTGGATGCATTACCATTTACTTATATCAAAGTTGTTCACAGAGTAAGTTTGATGAAATCATCAGCTTGTAGTTAAAATATGACAGCTGCCATAGTCAAGGAAGACTCAGAGAACCATTTGAAGACATCAGTAACAACACCTACAGTAGCAATCTGTAAGTTAGTTAACAAAACTGACAACACAGTACTCCTTGAAGATCTATAAGTGCTCAGTATTTTTCAGTAGATGGTAAAGAATATACATGCTGATATATTGATACCCTGGTTATCTAAACCTCTGATTCATTCTGGCAGGGTTCCCTGCTGAATCATGCTACATTTATGTCCAATTTCTGCAGTCTCAAGATTACATTCTCTTGCTTATTAGAGTCATTATAACATGAAAGAAGGTCAAAGATAGAACATACCATATCACATATATACAGTTCAACTATGTAGAAGAAATAGATACCAAAAACAACTACAATTTAGAGATGGCATATCATATTCCGTACAAGTGTCTTGCAAGAAAGCCTACTGTAGCACATGAGGAACATAGCAAATTAGCATGAAAACCATGTTTTTCTTGGTGGTGGAGGTGCAATATTTACAAATGGGAAAAACTCAGTGAAAATTCAGGAGAAAAAATCTGACAAACAAAGACATTAGAAATCATCACAGAAAAAAAAATATACAAGAATAAATCTTCAATCCTAAACAAGTGTCAAATATTTCTCTATTGTGTTCAACCATAGACAATCATTGTCTAGGTTACTGCAGAAATTTGTCAGCCAATCTGATCATACAATACATGTATATACAGCAAAACTCATGAACAATCTGGAGCCATTTATAACAAACCACCCGATGACGACAGCAACAATGACACACCCTTCCATTTGTTGAAGTTGGCACTGATATATAACTAGTCATACAATCATGGTTATACTGCAGTAAATAGTGGTGTAGAGCTGTGAGGTGTTAGATGCCTCACAGAGGCAGATTCTAGCACATAAAACTGAGGTGGCCAGTTCTCTTGGTATGAAGCTCTATAAACATCACAGTATTCGATTTTAGCATTTAAAGGTAAGGTTCACATTTCTCATGATGATGATGAAGATTATTGACAATACTCTATATATATATATATATATATATATATATATATATATATATATATATATATATATATATATATAGGTATATATACTTATACACATACCCACACACATGCACACACACACACACACACACACAACAACAACAGACTACACTTAGAACAAAATTAGTTAAGTTCTACAGTGAACATGAAATGGTCATGGTCATGTCATAGTCAACTATTGTGTGTGGAAATGTCAATGCAAAAGCTGACATTCAAGAAAAGGTTAATATATTACTGAAGGAAAACAAAGTATGATGCACAGATCCCATTGTTCTGATGATCTATGAAGATAAAAGAGCACAAATAAATATTCAAGACAACAATGAAGTTATCAATACTTGCTGCTCAAGTTAAGGATGTTATATAATATATGACGGAAATGGAAACACCGCCAGGCCCAGATAACATTACAGCAAATGCAGTATCATAGCAATACTTTTGTATGATATTTACGACAGCAGATACATACTTCCATTGATATATTACAATCGATATCAATAGCTTTGTCCAAGACGTTAGGTAGTCATTGATTGTGACAACAACTGTATAATTAGTCTCATGTACCCCACAACAAAATCTACAGCTCAAGATTATCTTGAGAGGGCAACAAAGCAAACATAGAACATAGAAATCAGTGAATGTACAATGTTAGTTTCTTGAAGGTGCGACGACTAGCTAGGAGCTAAAGCTATGACAGATATATAAATATATATTGAGAACACTGATATTGTGCCTTAGAAGTAAACACACACATATATATATATATATATATATATATATATATATATATATATATATATATATATATATACACACAGACACGCACATACACACACTCTGTGTACTTTATAGGTCGTGAAGACATTAGACAATATCAAACACAAGAAATTTATCAACATGCTTGATGAAAGCTTGAAATATATACTACAAATATTTCAGAATATTCAAAAAGCATGTATTGATAACAAACAGCAGTATTATGTATCAACAATAATATAGGAAATTTTAATCAGATCAAACAAGGATTTCAACAAAGATGTGTACTATTAGTACAGCAGTGAATATATTTTTAAATCCATATTCCCAAAATAGCAGAGGAAGGGGGAGAGAAGGAGAAGAAAGACACACACAACATCATAAATAACTTGAGATATGATGATGATGACATAGCCCTATTAGTAAAATGTGATAAAAGATCTTCAAGAAATGAGACATATTCTAGTCTTTAAAATGTACAAGGAAAAGTCACAGCCAAAAAAAAAAAAGAAAGATGGAAATGATGGTCATATCTAGGAAACATAACACTGAAAGAAACATCATAGTTTAACTCCTTTAGGACCAGGAGCCACACTAAGTGGCATTTTAGTCTAAAATGGCTTTTGCCCTGGTCCACTAAGAGTTAGTGAACACTATTAAAACTATTACACAAGCAAGGATACAAAACTTAGTGTCACCTGAGACAAAGAGACCAATGAATAGATGCCTTGACAATCTAAGATGGGAGATGCAGTACAGAGTTAAGGAATGGAATAAGCCAGTGAAACACAACAATCCAGAAAAATGAAGGGCATACTAAATGTCTGTTGAGATGAGAAATAATTCTTCAGTGTTACATACATTCTTCAATACTGACTGACATATGCAAGTCAATCATGGATAATTATTTAGTATTACAGACATTCTTCAATACTGACTGACATATGCAAGTCAATCATGGATAATTCTTTAGTATTACAGACATTCTTCATTACTGACTGACATATGCAAGTCAATCATGGATAATTCTTTAGTATTACATACATTCTTCAATACTGACTGACATATGCAAGTCAATCATGGATACTTCTTTAGTATTACAGACATTCTTCATTACTGACTGACATATGCAAGTCAATGATGGATAATAACCAAACAGACAAGAAGAAATCTACATGCCACAGAGATGTGGTTTTGTGGTCGAATATTCAGAATTTCATGGACTACTAAAACAAATAGCGTTGATGTGCCAGAGGTCACTAACAATACTAATGTTGATGTGCCGAGAGGTCACTAACAATACTAATGTCGATGTGCCGAGAGGTCCTGCAAAAAATAACCTTGGCAAACACATCCAAATGAGGCAGTCATTGCTTTTTGGGCATGTTATGCAAAGACAGTTGTTACAGCACATTGTGACTGCATGTACAATAACTGAGACAAAATATAGAAGACAGGAGAGAGAGAAAAATACTGAACTGTCAAATATTATGACATAAAAGAACATCACCAACAAAGTTGATCACAAACGAAGGCAGAAAGTTGTGGATACACATGATCCTCAGCTCTAGCAGGCACTGCCCCTGATACTGTGTCTATTCTTGTTTCCAACAATCAAAATAATAGGAACAGTGAAAGTGAACACGGCAATGCTTCAAACAATAAGGTAATATACTTAGAAACAACAAAACACATGAATAAAGCAATTTGAAAGAGGAAAAAAATATCATCAATGAAAGCACAGGATTTGGAGGTTGTTTTTTTTTTTTAAACAATCTCTGCAGTTCTTAATGAGAACAAATAGATTTGTGCAGCAGTCTCTGCAATTCTTAATGAGAACAAATAGATTTGTGCAGCAGTCTCTGCAATTCTTAATGAGAACAAATAGATTTGTGCAGCAGTCTCTGCAATTCTTAATGAGAACAAATAGATTTGGGCAGCAGTCTCTGCAATTCTTAATGAGAACAAATAGATTTGTACAGCAGTCTCTGCAATTGTTAATGAGAACAAATAGATTTGTGCAGCAGTCTCTGCAGTTGTTAATGAGAACAAATAGATTTGTACAGCAGTCTCTGCAGTTGTTAATGAGAACAAATAGATTTGTACAGCAGTCTCTGCAGTTGTTAATGAGAACAAATAGATTTGTGCAGCAGTCTCTGCAGTTGTTAATGAGAACAAATAGATTTGTACAGCAGTCTCTGCAGTTGTTAATGAGAACAAATAGATTTGTACAGCAGTCTCTGCAGTTGTTAATGAGAACAAATAGATTTGTACAGCAGTCTCTGCAATTCTTAATGAGAACAAATAGATTTGTGCAGCAGTCTCTGCAGTTGTTAATGAGAACAAATAGATTTGTGCAGCAGTCTCTGCAATTGTTAATGAGAACAAATAGATTTGTGCAGCAGTCTCTGTAATTGTTAATGAGAACAAATAGATTTGTATGGCAGTGAATATATCTCTACTTATTCTATTCACAATAATAATACATTTTTAAAAAGCGACATACATGAAATGAGAAAAAGTGTGCACACATATCACAAAATGTCATTAGGTTGAAGATATCAAATGCTTTTGAATTACTAACAGGACAAAGAAGAAGAGCAAAACAAAGTAGAACAAGAACAAGAAGAAGAACAAGATGACAAGCAAGAACAAAAGGAAAGAGCAAAATAAAGAACCAGATAAATAACAAGAGGAGAAAGAGCAAATGGAAGCAGAACAAGAAGAGCACAACAAATAAGAACAAGAAGATGAGCACAACAAATAAGAACAAGATGAGCACAACAAATAAGAACAAGAAGAGCACAACAAATAAGAGCAAGAAGAAGAGAAAAGATGAAGAACAAGAAGAAGAAAAAAGATCAACAAAGAAGAAAAAGAACAAAACGAAAATGAACAATATAAAGAACAAAAAACATTAAAATAGCAACAATAAAACAGGAGGAGAAAAATCAAGTAGAAGAAGAAAAAGGTCAGAAAGCAACACCTGACAAATATGTGCAGATACAACTACATTGTGACTGGACAAGATCACTACAGATTCTGGAAGAAAATGTCAGGCAAGACTTTAGAAGACAATCCATAATGCAATATTTTGTTCTGATCTAAAAACTTTAGCTAGAGGATGGGAGGAAGGTGTACAGTGCCTAGAAGAACAAACACAATCAACAAGGCATTCTACTACTGTTTGGCAATAACTGTAGGTAGTAACACGTCTACAGTTGAAATAAAAGTATGGTGGAGCAAACAGTTGGTGGAGTGTGCAGGTAGTGGAGCAAACAGTTGGTGGAGTGTGCAGGTAGTGGAACAAACAGTTGGTGGAGTAAACAGTTGGTGGAGTGTGCAGGTAGTGGAGTAAACAGATGGTGGAGTGTGCAGGTAGTGGAGTAAACAGTTGATGAAGCAAGATGGTGATGGGGCGAACAATTGGTGGAGTGTTCAGGTAGTAACACTTCTACAGTTGAAATAAGATGGTGATGGGGAGAGCAGGTTGTGGAGTAAACAGTTGGTGGAGTAAACAATTGGTGGAGTGTGCAGGTTGTGGAGTGTGCAAGTAGTTGAGTAAACAGATGGTGAAGCACGATAGTGGTGGAATGAACAGTTAGTAGAGTGTGTAAGTGGTGGAGTGTGTAGGTGGTGGAATGTGTAGGTGGTTTAGTGAGACGGGTGGTAAAATAATAGGGCAGTGAAGTGAACAGGTGGTGAAGCTAGATGGTGGTGGAGTGAGAAAACATAGTGAGCAGGAGGTGGGGTGAGAAGGTGGAGTAAGCAGGCAGTGGGGTGAGAAGGTGGAGTGAGCAGATAATATAGTAAACATGTGGTATAACAAAACAGTGGTGGAGTGAGCAGGTGGTATAGATAGACAATGGTGGAGTGAGTTTAATTTGTCACTCCTGTTTGTTCGTTTGTTGATAAAGGCCTTGTTGGTCGAAACGTTGCTGTATTTTGTCATTGTTTTTGTAATTTGTAAAACTACAGTACTTTGTAATTACGTGTTTTGGAGTGAGCAGGTGGTATAGCTAGACAATGGTGGAGTGAACAGGTGGTATAGCAAGACAATGGTGGAGTGAGCAGGTGGTATAGCTAGACAATGGTGGAGTGAGCAGGTGGTATAGCTAGACAATGGTGGAGTGAGCAGGTGGTATAGCAAAACAATGATGGAGTGAACAGGTGGTATAGCAAAACAATGGTGGAGTGAGCAGGTGGTATAGCTAGACAGTGGTGGAGTGAGCAGTTAGTAGAGTGAGCAGGTGGTATAGTAATACAGTGGTGGAGTGTGCAGGTCATATTATGAGTAATGGTGATGTATGTGGTATAAGTGAGTGTGATTGTGAGAGAGAAATGAGTGAGCAGTTGTATTGAGTGGTGGTGAAGTGAATAGGCTGTGCAGTGAATATGATGGAAAGTGGGCTGTGTAGTTGGAGTGCACATGTGATAGGCTTAGACAATGGTGAGAAAAGTGGTGAAGTGAGCAAGACTGGGTGAAAGTAGCAGCTATATGTAACGATGCTGCAGTGATAGGTGGCCACTGTTGGCCATACAGAAGTTGTGGTTGCACCTCTCATAAAATCAGTCACTTGAAGACAAATATTTAAAAAAGCTAGGCACTTTATCGAGGTTGATAAAATGACTGCAGTCAAGCAATGACTTAAATGATTTATACATGACTGAAATTTTCCGACATATTCTTGTTTAAAATGTAAAAACTGCAATGTGTTGTTTTATTGTACAGTGAGGTTCACTAGCAAGTTATCGATGTCATAGTTGATTAACTATATCATGAATTTAGAAGATAAACTATATGATATTCATTTTGCATAGACCGCTAGAAGAGAGGTGGGAAAACTATCTCATCCTGATACTAGTATGATGATGTAAATTTGTTGTTTCGGAGAAGATATATGAACAAGTAAGAAACTGTTGTTCCACATTTATTATGAGGAATAGAGGAAACTTGTTGCAACGTGCCACATTTATTATGAGCAATAGAGGAAACTGTTGTTGCAATGTGCCACATTTATTATGAGCAATAGAGGAAAATATTGTTGCAAAGTACCCCAGATGAGAATGAGAAGAAATGCATGTGTAATTACCATCACTGATACCTTTCAGAGACCAGTATTTGAAGACTAACAGTCCCTGACTGAGAACTGATTTCCTTGAACATATTCAAGCTGATGTCAGATAGTGTATGCAAAACTAGTATATGTACCATAGATATATTATTTAAATGTTAGATGGTTGAATTCAACATTCTATATGGTCAACTCCCAACTGATACTATACAGCATGGGTGTCTAATATTATGCTTCATTGACATCTGCAATCGTGATCTAATTTCATCCTAAATTAGGAGCGGTTGGCCAAAGACAGGCAAGCATAGCAAGTAGCAGTGAGGGTTGGCTCAAAAAGAAAAACCATCACATATAGAGGCAAAAGAGAGCACAGAAGGCAGAGAAAACATCCTATGTATCAGCTCCAGTTTCACCTGCAGCAAGGATTGCCACTCCAGAATAGGCCATTACAGCACAGTCACAACAGGTGTTATGAATCAACGCAGAACAAACTATGTGATACAAAACCTATTGTCTCCTGGGATAAAGAGGCCAATGATATTAATTAACAATATTAGCAGCTGAGAAAATGTGTCATTAATTTAGGCAAGCCAGGCGGCTGATATCAGTTAATCTATGGCATAATTTGACATGTATCTGGAAAGCATTCTGTGTCTGAAAACTTAGTTTATAACAGAAGATGATAAACTTTGTTATGAATTTACTTTCTTTTTAAGATATCGCTTGTTATCAATTACTTGAAGACAAAAATATTATAGCCCAGTACAAGCTAGCAAGTGACTGACTTTACAAAGATGTGACAGAAAGACACCAATCAACTCAAAGCAACAAAGGGCCCCGCTTACGCTGAATAGGTTGGATCTTCTGCGGTTTTTCCGGCTCTGATTTGGAGTGGAGATGGGAGTGGACAGGTCTTTCTCTTCACTAGGCTTATCCTGCAGGATTAAATAATTGCGTAATATTTGAAATACAGACTTGTTTATTTACCCACTAGTTCTGATAGCATCATTACATTGAGCAACCAGATGATGATGACGACGGTTTTGGTGGAAAGCTTACTGACTTACTGGAGTGTACAGGTTGATAAGAAATACAAGCCTGGTTAACGATGGACCAGAGAGATGTTCATGCCAGAGGTAACACACACAGAGACATAGTTCTTGCTTCATTACCTCATGGTGCATCAAGAAAACAGAAATGTTAGACCAAGTAAAGGACATAGAAGCATTCTCACCAAGGCTAACACACATAGATCTTGCTTCATTACCTTGTGAAAACAGACAAATCTGGTCAAAGTAATAATAACTGACAAAATCACAGCGATGAAACCTGGTGTGGACTTCACTTGACTGTGGATAAGAGAATTATCCCTTCCACCTCCAGTGAGAGCTTTCAAGTTACAAGAGAATGAGCTAAATAAAACGCACATGTGTTCACTAAGGGACCTATATATATGTGCTACTTATTACTTAACATTGAGCAGCCAGCACTTACTTTGAGAGACAGATCATATACAAAGTAGTTATAGTGACAAGTCTGTACAAAATCAAATGTACAAAAAGTTTAACACTGTCTACTCACTGGTATGTCCATTTAGTTCTTCAACAACATGAAATATGTCAGAACACAAAATGCTCTAAAATGCTCTAAAATCAAATGATTAACTAAACTGCACATGGTTTCCCCCTATATGGAAGCTCTTGCACAGAAATGGCACACGCCTACCGAAAGTAATGCACAAAGAAGGAACCCCTCATAGCTCCTGCAATAATCCTAGGCGTCTTCAGAAAAAATACACTAGTGTACAGAACGATGCGGTCTGAAAACTGTTGAACCACTTAGTCATACAAACCCCCTAAATGTGAGAGAACGTTATAGGCAAATGTCATCTGGAATAGGAGACTAAACAGATCATAGCGCAACACACACACATATACACAGTGTGTCAAGCAGTTCCCTCAGATTTGCAACAAAACTCTGGAACCCTAACCTGACTAAGTGAGACATCAGAAGAAGCAGTCAACAAGAAGTTCAGAACAGAGACTACACTGTCTGGCATAGGAAACAGACATTTGACTGTGTCACAAAGAAAAAGAGTGATGCTTTCTCTCTCTGATCAGAAAATACAACAAAAGCATTATGTAAAACTACCATTACAAACAGAATGTTGTACATTACATAGTATGTAACATTACAATAACAGACACTGCATGTTACATAACATTACCACTGTCATTACAGATGTTGTGACATTGTTACACATTACATAACAGCATGCATGCACACAGTAAATACACTATCATCATGTGAGAAGATGTGCTACAAGTCTGAATTAACCCTTACAGTTGATATTCAAATTGTTCTATATAGATCACCAATACCATTTGTCCTACACAAACTTTGAAATGCAGGTTTCCATAAGTGTACTACAAGTAAGCCACAGATTTATACCATCCAGATAGCCATGATGATATCATTGCTTGTCTCAAGACAAAATGCATATAGCAAAGCATGAGAAGATTTCACACAAATCTACAGATAGACAAGCGACCGATGTCTGGTTTTATACCAGACATAATGACACCACAATTTATTTATTTATACTGGAGTATACAAGTGGTTAAATCTGTTTCCTAGCGACAAAGTTTAGAACAGGATCGGCTGACAGACAACAACGACATGCTTCAGTTAATACAGTTGTAACTTAGTGTCTACATTTGTGTATTATGGTAAAGAAAGTCAGAGGCGTGGAGTTGACCACCTGACTTCCAACTATCAAGCTCTAGTACAGGAATGGTTCTGAACATTTGACAACAAGAGAACTGACAATCTTATCTCTAGATACTAAAATCGAATACTGTGATGTATCTAACACTTGACACCACTACACCATGATATGCTATAGCATTACATTGACTTGAGTTCAAGATAAACCTGGCTAGTTGTCCAGTCAAAGTTTTACAGTAATATTTGAGTTACAATCCACATATCAATAGTCAAGTGCTCTTCTTCATGTGTGTATATATATATATATATATATATATATATATATATATTCTCTTCATGTGTGTGTTTGTGTGTATGTGTATATATTCTCTTCATGTGTGTGTTTGTGTGTGTGTGTGTGTGTGTAAATATTCTCTTCATGTGTGTGTGTGTGTGTGTGTGTGTATATTATCTGCATGTGTGTGTGTGTATTCTCTTCATGTGTGTGTGTGTGTGTGTATATATTCTCTTCATGTGTGTGTGTGTGTATTCTCTTCATGTGTGTGTGTGTGTATATATTATCTTCATGTGTGTGTGTGTGTGTGTATATTATCTTCATGTGTGTGTGTATATTCTCTTCATGTGTGTGTGTGTGTATATTATCTTCATGTGTGTGTGTATATTATCTTCATATGTGTGTGTGTATATATTCTCTTCATGTGTGTGTGTGTGTGTATGTGTATATTATCTTCATGTGTGTGTGTGTATATATTCTCTTCATGTGTGTGTGTGTATGTGTATATTCTCTTCGTGTGTGTGTGTGTATATTCTCTTCATGTGTGTGTGTGTACATATTCTCTTCATGTGTGTGTGTGTATATATTCTCTTCATGTGTGTGTGTGTATATTCTCTTCATGTGTGTGTGTGTGTATATTCTCTTCATGTGTGTGTGTGTGTGTATATTCTCTTCATGTGTGTGTGTGTTGTATTCTCTTCATGTGTGTGTAATATATTCTTTCATGTGTGTATATTCTCTTCATTCGTGTGTATATTCTCTTCATGTGTATATTCTCTTCATGCTGTGTATATTCTCTTCATGTGTATGTATATTCTATTCATGTGTGTACATATTCTCTTCATGTATGTTATAACCATCCACATATATTAGTTAGTATATAGAAACTGTCATCAACAGTTGGACATGTCAGACATCAATGAAAGTCACACAATGAAACACTTTTTATATAGATATGACTTGCTTCTGTGAGTGCATATCCAGGAAAAGTTGTGTTTTTATAGTTGAAAATTTATGCCTAACGGGAAGTTTTGTTTTTCATAGTTGAGAAAGTAATGTGCTACAATTTATTTGTTAAAATGAACACAGTACTTGTTTGAGTACATACACTGAGAAAGTTTTGTTTGCAGTCAGCAAACGCAATGTAATACTAACTATTCTCTACATGTACACACACGTACATGATAACTATTCTCTCTACAAGTGTACACAACACAGTACATGATCAACTATTCTCTCTACATGTGTACACAACACAGTACAATATCAACTATTCTCTCTACAAGTGTACACAACACAGTACATGATCAACTATTCTCTCTACATGTGTACACAACACAGTACATGATCAACTATTCTCTCTACATGTGTACACAACACAGTATATGATCAACTATTCTCTCTACATGTGTACACAACACAGTATATGATCAACTATTCTTCTACATGTACACAACACAGTATATGATCAACTATTCTCTCTACAAGTGTACACAACACAGTATATGATTAACTATTCTCTCTACAAGTGTACACAACACAGTACATGATCAACTATTCTCTCTACAAGTGTACACAACACAGTATATGATCAACTATCTCTCTAAAAGTGTACAACACAGTATATGATCAACTATTCTCTACAAGTGTACACAACACAGTATATGATCAACTATTCTCTCTACAAGTGTACACAACACAGTATATGATCAACTATTCTCTCTACAAGTGTACACAACACAGTACATGATCAACTATTCTCTCTACATGTGTACACAACACAGTACATGATCAACTATTCTCTCTACAAGTGTACACAACACAGTACATGATCAACTATTCTCTCTACAAGTGTACACAACACAGTACATGATCAACTATTCTCTCTACATGTGTACACAACACAGTATATGATCAACTATTCTCTCTACATGTGTACACAACACAGTATATGATCAACTATTCTCTCTGTACACAACAGTATATGATCAACTATTCTCAAATGTACACAAGTACATGATCAACTATTCTCTCTACATGTACACAACACAGTATATGATCAACTATTCTTCTACAAGTGTCACAACACAGTATATGATCAACTATTTCTTCTACAAGTGTACACAACACAGTATATGATCAACTATTCTCTCTCTACATGTGTACACAACACAGTACATGATCAACTATTCTCTCTACAAGTGTACACAACACAGTATATGATCAACTATTCTCTCTACATGTGTACACAACACATTATATGAACAACTATTCTCTCTACAAGTGTACACAACACAGTATATGATCAACTATTCTCTATACATGTGTACACAACACAGTATATGAACAACTATTCTCTCTACATGTGTACACAACACAGTATATGATCAACTATTCTCTCTACAAGTGTACACAACACAGTATATGATCAACTATTCTCTCTACAAGTGTACACAACACAGTATATGATTAACTATTCTCTCTACAAGTGTACACAACACAGTACATGATCAACTATTCTCTCTACATGTGTACACAACACAGTATATGATCAACTAGTCTCTCTACAAGTGTACACAACACAGTATATGATCAACTATTCTCTCTACAAGTGTACACAACACAGTATATGATCAACTATTCTCTCTACATGTGTACACAACACAGTACATGATCAACTATTCTCTCTACATGTGTACACAACACAGTACATGATCAACTATTCTCTCTACAAGTGTACACAACACAGTACATGATCAACTATTCTCTCTACAAGTGTACACAACACAGTATATGATCAACTATTCTCTCTACAAGTGTACACAACACAGTATATGATCAACTATTCTCTCTACAAGTGTACACAACACAGTATATGATCAACTATTCTCTCTCTACATGTGTACACAACACAGTATATGATCAACTATTCTCTTTACACATGTACACAGTACATAATTAAACACTTACACTGAGGAAGGTTGTTTTGAAAAACTGTTTGTTTTTCCAAGCCAAGAAGTTTGCTGCTGGGTGATGGCTTGGAATTTCATTCCTCAGCTCCGTAGCTCCCTGTTGGAGGAAAGTAGTGAGGAAGGTGGAAGATAGGGTTATTAGATTTGAGGAGGATAATCAAGGAGGGAATATGGTTAGTCAAACAGAATGATTGTGATATGAGGGAGAGGGGAAATCAAGAAAACACACACAGACAAATGAACAAAAGAACAAGTATTTCATGCACAGTGTTTCATTTATCAAAGATTTCTTATATCTTTGGCAGGCACAACAAGTTTGCATAATTTTGAATGGCTAACTCAAACATAAAATTCTAATCATTATATATTATTGGCTATTAAACCGACCTTGTAGAACTCCAGACAGACACATAGATGCTCAGTCATCTCCAGCATATGAAGAAAGGAATGTATGCTGATTGTTCCTGTGACTTTCCAGTTGAACCTGCCTCTTACATACATAGTTCTATTTGTGCAATATCTGGTATATGTATAAAACTCACAATAGATGCATCATCAATTTCTCTGCTCTCATTCAAAATGGTTGACAAGCAACTGCAGGATGGTTCACCTTATTCTATCTCCAACTTCCAGACAAATACTATTGATGTAAGCCTGTCTGCTCTCTCATTACTGTCAACATGTGTATGTCCAGGACAGCAGATTCACATCAAACCATGGTAGGTTGGACACATATATAAATACTATACTATCTACTCATTTTCATGATCAATCTGGAATAATTACATATATCTACATTTTTCTAAACAAATATTATCCCAAATTCTGACTTTGAAAAAATGTATCTACTGTTAGATGGTTGAATAGTGATGCATGACGTTAAGACACACGATGCCTAAAATATATGTAAGTCTTCAAACTAACTTCTAACAGATGTTTGTTAAATTTACTAAATCAACAAGCACAAATAAACAAACTTGTAGTATCTGTTATCTGAAGACAAGAATAGCCATTTTATCTGACAGAAATCAGATAGTGGTATGTTATCTGCAGTCATTAAAAGCTAGTCTTTTTGGTAAGCAGCTTGTAAGCTGCAAGATACATTACTCATAAATATCTAACCTACATGAGAAAATATCAACAAGTTTCCATACGACATATTGTTTGTTGTCAATATTCTGTGTCAGTAACACAAAATATATTTAAATTGAAGATTGTGTAAACCAAATAATTCTCATTTAAATTGAAGATTGTGTAAAGCAAATAATTCTCATTTAAATTGAAGATTGTGTAAACCAAATAATTTTCATTTAAATTGAAGATTGTGTAAACCAAATAATTCTCATTTGAATTGAAGATTGTGTAAACCAAATAATTCTCATTTGAACTGAAGATTGATACCAAAAAAATCATTAGATATATTTGAAGTGAACACTGAATAAACCATATTATATTTTATAGCATTGAAGAGGTCAAACCAAATGATAATTTATATTTGAATTTAAGACTAGTGAAAACAAATCAAATGCTAAGATTTATTTGAATTAAAGTAAACCAAATGTTAACTTATATGTGAATTGAAAATTTGCTGAACCAAATAGCAATTATTAGTCCACTGAACTTTATTCTTAATCTTCTCATTGATGACCCCCAGTACTGTTGTCTACATCACATACATACAGAACAGTCAGACTTTCTTGATTTCTTTCTTTCTTTCTCGAATCCTGTATGCCTCACAGCGTCAGGTAGAGATTTCTAAAACGGGCCCTAGTATGAGCTTCGTAGATAGTCTCTTTCGTCGCCTCTGTTATCTCTGAGGTCCATCTTTGCGTGGCCGGCCTTTTGCTTTGTACCCATTGTATCGGAGCAGCATTGCTCTTTGGGGTGCACTGTCTGATGGTAATCTGCTTACGTGACCGAACCATTTAATTTGTTGTTTCTTGATGAAGTCTAGTACTGATGTTGTACCCACTTGATTTCTTAGTGTTCATTTGTTACTAGCTTGAAGAAGACAATTTGGATAGCTATGTCGATTTGTATGTGTTAACTTGTAAACTAAGGATGCACTAGGGAAACAAACTTTACTGAGGAGAGAGATGTGAGAAATATTGCCTTCAATTCCATAGATAAGATTGAATGAGTTGTTGAGTTGTATGAAGATACTGCTGCAGACTCTATGTAAAATAACTGTACAAGAGAAATACAATTTGTAAACCAGTATTGAGACTATTTCTGATATATTTCTGTCAAGTTATCAAGGATGGGAAAATTATTAAAGATACAGAAAGTAAGTTGAATGCATTTCAAAATAGATGTCTGCGAATAATAATGAACATAAAATGGGACAAATTCAGGAGAAGTGATGAAGTCAGAGAAATGTCTGGTCAACCACTAATAACAACTGTTATAAGAAAGAGAAGATGAAGATATGTTGGACATACTCTGAGAAGAAATATTCAAAGAATCAAACACAGTAGACACTGAAGTTGGTGGCAAATGGTTAAAGAAAGAAGGGATGGTCTAGAAAAATTCTGGGGAAAAAACTTTACTGACAAAGGTGAGAAATATCTGACTCATTTTCTGTAGAAGATATTGAAGAAGTTGCTGAGAATAGAGCTATATGGAGAAATTGCTTGTAGGTCATATGTAACATATAACAGCAGAAGAGGAATATAATAATAATAAGATATAGATAGTTGTATCAAGTTTTCAAATGAGATTGAGAAATGTTACAGAATGAAATAACATCAAATATACTAATTATGAAGAAATTAAGAAGAAATATGTTCACAGAATGAACTCTGTAGAGTTCAAGATAAGTTACTTGAATTTATGTGCTAGTCGACAGTGGTCAATTCATGTGGAAGTTGATTCTCCCAGTCAAACGAATGGTAATTGGTACACTAAATGTTAAGAGTTTGAAGAAAAGTTGGTACCATCACTGTAACTAAAATGTAAGTGCTCTGCAGCTATAACTTTGACCCTGCTGAAAGAGACTGAGAAATAATGAGGATGCCTTGGTCAGAGAGAGAGAATAATTATTCTTTGTCTTTGCTGTTGTTAAAACATAATGTACATAACACTGTATTTTGTCATGTTTTGTTTATCTTTCATTGATTTTATCTGTTGTTCTTGATAAATCTGTCATACATTATACTTGAATTTGACCATTAGTTAATCAGTTTGACTACAGACTATCTAGGTATTATGATCAAGCTTAGACATGCTCAAGATCAAAATGAACAAATTAAACTCATGAAGCAGGAGGATAAGCTTGTAATACTAACGCAGAAACACAGGACATGAGAGAATGTGCAATTAATTTTCTCATAGCTATCCATAAAACTGTTGATATTATTTTCTTTTCTTATAAGACATTCCATTTTAGATATTTTTACTGATAAATACATACAGCTTTGTCCATGCTATTGAACATGATTAGCTTTCTTCAGATAAAGACATTCCAGTTGTGAGATATTTTACTGATAAATACATAAGTGTCCATTTCTGTTGCACATGTTACTTTCCTTTCTTATGAAGACATTCCAGTTGTGAGATATTTTTACTGATAAATACATACAGCTTTGTCCATGCTGTTGAAACATATTACTTTCCTTTCTTATGAAGACATTCCAGTTGTGAGATATTTTTACTGATAAATACATACAGCTTTGTCCATGCTGTTGCAACATGTTACTTTCCTTTCTTATGAAGACATTCCAGTTGTGAGATATTTTTACTGATAAATACATACAGCTTTGTCCATGCTGTTGCAACATGTTACTTTCCTTTCTTATGAAGACATTCCAGTTGTGAGATATTTTTACTGATAAATACATACAGCTTTGTCCATGCTGTTGCAACATATTACTTTCCTTTCTTATGAAGACATTCCAGTTGTGAGATATTTTAACTGATAAATACATACAGCTTTGTCCATGCTGTTGCAACATGTTACTTTCCTTTCTTATGAAGACATTCCAGTTGTGAGATATTTTAACTGATAAATACATACAGCTTTGTCCATGCTGTTGCAACATGTTTGTGTGGTGGGTGTTTTTGTGTCTAATTTTAAATAGAAAAGTGTTTTCAGAAGAAATTCCAGGAACTTAAATCTATACTCTTTTTAAATAATTAACCCCTAGGGGTCAAACTACTATGACACCTGCTACACTAGTGGTAAACACTGATTACTGTATTTCTTTATATAACTTGTTCACAAATAAAACTTGACTATTCCTTAAATCACATAACAAAGGACTCTTGGTGTGTAACAAAGACTCTTAGGTGTGGTTTGAGAATCAGAGCAGCATATGTTACATTGTCTCACACAGTTGAGATAATTTGCTTCTTGTGTGTGTGTGGTTTAGTGTGTTGATATGTTGTTGAGTCTGGAATACTCACTTCTCCTGTTCACTTCAAGCTAGAAAGAACTTGTTAGGTACAGGTCCAGTTGGTAGTACACTCTGAATACAATTTTTCTCAACTGATGAAGCTAGACTAGTTTTTAGTTTTGTTTAGTCAACAGACCATTATCAATGCACATTGAACGAATTAGTTCATAAGTGCTCCAATCTTCTCTTCATTATGTCTCTCAGTATGTGACATCTAACGACACCAGTTCTATGTTGATTTACTATTCTTCTTTGACTTCCAGTATAATGCTCTTGCCTAACTACACCATGTTTGATTTGGTATTCTTGAAGTCTGGTTAAGGAGATAATTCATAATATCAGTTTGCAATATTGCTCGTCTGCTTTCTACATTAGCCATATCCGCAAACCTAATTGAAATACTCATTCCCTTTGCGATGTGACGTCACAAAAATTAAACAATTTTTGTCAGCTTAGATCTGTTCAGAGACTCCAACCATGGTCGTTTTTGAGTTTAGCCTGTCTTGATCTTCCTATCATTGAGAATAACGCAGACTAAGACAGGTGACTGATATAAACATGAATACATGAATCCAGGAATACCTTGTCATGGACAGGTCCAGCTGGTAGTTTGTTATGAACATGGCAGTGATGACCAATGACAACAAATTAAAAGAGTTTATGCAATAAAGCAATTAAAAGAAAAGCAGCAGCTTGTGCACACATTTCTTAACAACCAGTGCTTGTCAATTATAGAACTAGTTGGGGATACCACTTAACAAAACTAGTACTTGTCAATTATAGAACTAGTTGGGGATACCACTAAACAAAAACAATATTTGTCAATTATAGAACAAGAAAGGGATACCACTAAACAAAAACAATATTTGTCAATTATAGAACAAGTTGGGGATACCACTAAACAAAAACAATATTTGTCAATTTTAGAACTAGTAGGAATACCACTTTTAAATAAAACTAGTACTTATTGTCAATTTTAGAACTGGTAGGGATCCATTAAACAAAACCATACCACTAAACAAAACCAGAGTTTTATAATTTTAAAAATAGGAAGGAATACCTTTAAAAGTAATCAAATAAAAACATATTACAGAAAATATTGGACAAGAAAAATATGTATATAATGAACCTACTAGTCATATATAATCAACCTACTAGTCATATATAAATATATTCTACAGTTGACGATCTATCAGAGATTACAACAGTAAACAAGCAACAAGAACAAGAGAGGAAATAATCACAACAAAATATGTTTTTAACTGACAACATAAAAACAGGAAAGCAGAAATTTTGTTTTAAAATGGTAGTAAAAAGAGAAGAAATACATCAATAAATGTAAATGATATTGACAAATATGTCAACGTAAGAAATTAAGCATGAAATGTGTTGGCACTTACACTGAAGGAATTGGATTTTTGTACTGATGTTGATTTTTGTTTTGCGAAAGGCTAGCGGTGCAAGTGACAGTTTCCTCAGGATGCAACCTATCATAAGCCTAGATGGGAGAACACAGAAGAACAGAAAAAAACAAAAAAGAAAACAAGCAACATAAAAATCAAGCAAAAGCATGCATAAAGAAATCAACAGGTTCACAGCAACCTTAACCATACTGACCTAGATCTGACCAGTGACGTAGTTACACATAGACCGACCATCATTGTGGCCATCAGTGGTACATATTCAGTACAGAGGATCTGTCCAAGCTACAAGTGTACAAATGCCAACAGATACCTTCAGACTATTGTTCATTAATAGTCTTTCTGGTAACGTTAGTTATTAGTGTCATTCTGCAACTTGTTTGTGGGCAGATTGTTCTACATTTAAATGAACTCTGTAGTGGATGCTGTTGCATTCTTATGTGATATTTTACAATAATCAATTCTGTCTGTCTAACAACCATCTTATAAAGCTGTATTATAAATGTAGTTCATCTATAAATATGAGGACATTTTGTTTTTTAAAAGACATTTTTGGCAATATTAAAATGGAAAATTATATTTCAAATATGTGGCAAGTAAAAGAAAACAGAGAAAACTGTCCCCTTGAGCCACAGTCAAGAAGCATATTGCATATTTGAAGAACAACTGGGTGAGCCTCATGAAGAAGCATGTATTCTACTAAGAGTTAATTCTAAACCTAATTTGTAGATGAGTTTAGCATGAAGAAATTCTATGAGACTACATGATGGCCTTAATGAAGCATATCTACAACACAGCCCAGATCTGATCACTTGTGTCAAAGTAAATGCAATGAAAGAAGCATTAAATAAAGTGGCATTAGAATTAACAAACTGGTCTTGTGTGATGTGATATCGTAAGTTGTTTGGTTATTTCTTTGTATACACTGTCCTTTTTGTTCCATTATGAAACTGGTCACAGAAAACTTTGCAGCAAATGCAACAATATGTATTTATTGATTTTGTATACCAGTGATAGTAATAACAATAGCTCTCAATCACAAGTGATGATAATAGCTGTCAATTACAAGCAATATGAGAGCTGACTTTAATAATATTGAACCCTCTATTCTCTCAGGTAACACACTTCCTTTCCACTATGGCAACTTGACACTTTCTGCATGGGTGCCTTGAGTTAGGAGGCTGAGCCAGATGGAATGATCTTGGGCAAGGTTTCCAAGAAAGGTCAATGTTCAAGTTTCCAGACACTTTCATTGAGTCTTTGATATTTTTGTATTTGTCCTCCAGCTACACTATATTCTTCTGTTGGGCACTTAGTACATTGGTAGTATTTGTCCTCCAGCTACACTATATTCTTCTGTTGGGTACTTAGTACATTGGTAGTATTTGTCCTCCAGCTACACTATATTCTTCTGTTGGACACTTAGTACATTGGTAGTATTTGTCCTCCAGCTACACTATATTCTTCTGTCGGACACTTAGTACATTGGTAGTATTTGTCCTCCAGCTACACTATATTCTTCTGTTGGGCACTTAGTACATTGGTAGTATTTGTCCTCCAGCTACACTATATTCTTCTGTCGGGCACTTAGTACATTGGTAGTATTTGTCCTCCAGCTACACTATATTCTTCTGTTGGACACTTAGTACATTGGTAGTATTTGTCCTCCAGCTACACTATATTCTTCTGTCGGACACTTAGTACATTGGTAGTATTTGTCCTCCAGCTACACTATATTCTTCTGTTGGGTACTTAGTACATTGGTAGTATTTGTCCTCCAGCTACACTATATTCTTCTGTCGGGCACTTAGTACATTGGTAGTATTTGTCCTCCAGCTACACTATATTCTTCTGTTGGGTACTTAGTACATTGGTAGTATTTGTCCTCCAGCTACACTATATTCTTCTGTCGGGCACTTAGTACATTGGTAGTATTTGTCCTCCAGCTACACTATATTCTTCTGTTGGACACTTAGTACATTGGTAGTATTTGTCCTCCAGCTACACTATATTCTTCTGTTGGGCACTTAGTACATTGGTAGTATTTGTCCTCCAGCTACACTATATTCTTCTGTTGGGCACTTAGTACATTGGTAGTATTTGTCCTCCAGCTACACTATATTCTTCTGTTGGACACTTAGTACATTGGTAGTATTTGTCCTCCAGCTACACTATATTCTTCTGTCTGACACTTAGTACATTGGTAGTATTTGTCCTCCAGCTACACTATATTCTTCTGTTGGACACTTAGTACATTGGTAGTATTTGTCCTCCAGCTACACTATATTCTTCTGTCTGACACTTAGTACATTGGTAGTATTTGTCCTCCAGCTACACTATATTCTTCTGTTGGACACTTAGTACATTGGTAGTATTTGTCCTCCAGCTACACTAATTCTTCTGTCTGACACTTAGTACATTGGTAGTATTTGTCCTCCAGCTACACTATATTCTTCTGTCTGACACTTAGTACATTGGTAGTATTTGTCCTCCAGCTACACTATATTCTTCTGTTGGACACTTAGTACATTGGTAGTATTTGTCCTCCAGCTACACTATATTCTTCTGTCTGACACTTAGTACATTGTAGTATTTGTCCTCCAGCTACACTATATTCTTCTGTTGGACACTTAGTACATTGGTAGTATTTGTCCTCCAGCTACACTATATTCTTCTGTTGGACACTTAGTACATTGGTAGTATTTGTCCTCCAGCTACACTATATTCTTCTGTTGGACACTTAGTACATTGGTAGTATTTGTCCTCCAGCTACACTATATTCTTCTGTTGGACACTTAGTACATTGGTAGTATTTGTCCTCCAGCTACACTATATTCTTCTGTCGGACACTTAGTACATTGGTAGTATTTGTCCTCCAGCTACACTATATTCTTCTGTTGGGCACTTAGTACATTGGTAGTATTTGTCCTCCAGCTACACTATATTCTTCTGTTGGGTACTTAGTACATTGGTAGTATTTGTCCTCCAGCTACACTATATTCTTCTGTTGGACACTTAGTACATTGGTAGTATTTGTCCTCCAGCTACACTATATTCTTCTGTTGGGTACTTAGTACATTGGTAGTATTTGTCCTCCAGCTACACTATATTCTTCTGTTGGACACTTAGTACATTGGTAGTATTTGTCCTCCAGCTACACTATATTCTTCTGTTGGACACTTAGTACATTGGTAGTATTTGTCCTCCAGCTACACTATATTCTTCTGTTGGGCACTTAGTACATTGGTAGTATTTGTCCTCCAGCTACACTATATTCTTCTGTTGGGCACTTAGTACATTGGTAGTATTTGTCCTCCAGCTACACTATATTCTTCTGTTGGACACTTAGTACATTGGTAGTATTTGTCCTCCAGCTACACTATATTCTTCTGTCGGGCACTTAGTACATTGGTAGTATTTGTCCTCCAGCTACACTATATTCTTCTGTTGGACACTTAGTACATTGGTAGTATTTGTCCTCCAGCTACACTATATTCTTCTGTTGGGCACTTAGTACATTGGTAGTATTTGTCCTCCAGCTACACTATATTCTTCTGTTGGGCACTTAGTACATTGGTAGTATTTGTCCTCCAGCTACACTATATTCTTCTGTTGGACACTTAGTACATTGGTAGTATTTGTCCTCCAGCTACACTATATTCTTCTGTTGGACACTTAGTACATTGGTAGTATTTGTCCTCCAGCTACACTATATTCTTCTGTTGGACACTTAGTACATTGGTAGTATTTGTCCTCCAGCTACACTATATTCTTCTGTCGGGCACTTAGTACATTGGTAGTATTTGTCCTCCAGCTACACTATATTCTTCTGTTGGACACTTAGTACATTGGTAGTATTTGTCCTCCAGCTACACTATATTCTTCTGTCTGACACTTAGTACATTGGTAGTATTTGTCCTCCAGCTACACTATATTCTTCTGTTGGGCACTTAGTACATTGGTAGTATTTGTCCTCCAGCTACACTATATTCTTCTGTTGGGCACTTAGTACATTGGTAGTATTTGTCCTCCAGCTACACTATATTCTTCTGTTGGGCACTTAGTACATTGGTAGTATTTGTCCTCCAGCTACACTATATTCTTCTGTCGGGCACTTAGTACATTGGTAGTATTTGTCCTCCAGCTACACTATATTCTTCTGTCGGGCACTTAGTACATTGGTAGTATTTGTCCTCCAGCTACACTATATTCTTCTGTTGGACACTTAGTACATTGGTAGTATTTGTCCTCCAGCTACACTATATTCTTCTGTCGGGCACTTAGTACATTGGTAGTATTTGTCCTCCAGCTACACTATATTCTTCTGTTGGACACTTAGTACATTGGTAGTATTTGTCCTCCAGCTACACTATATTCTTCTGTCGGGCACTTAGTACATTGGTAGTATTTGTCCTCCAGCTACACTATATTCTTCTGTTGGGCACTTAGTACATTGGTAGTATTTGTCCTCCAGCTACACTATATTCTTCTGTCGGGCACTTAGTACATTGGTAGTATTTGTCCTCCAGCTACACTATATTCTTCTGTCTGACACTTAGTACATTGGTAGTATTTGTCCTCCAGCTACACTATATTCTTCTGTTGGGCACTTAGTACATTGGTAGTATTTGTCCTCCAGCTACACTATATTCTTCTGTTGGGCACTTAGTACATTGGTAGTATTTGTCCTCCAGCTACACTATATTCTTCTGTTGGGCACTTAGTACATTGGTAGTATTTGTCCTCCAGCTACACTATATTCTTCTGTCGGGCACTTAGTACATTGGTAGTATTTGTCCTCCAACTACACTATATTCTTCTGTCGGGCACTTAGTACATTGGTAGTATTTGTCCTCCAGCTACACTATATTCTTCTGTTGGACACTTAGTACATTGGTAGTATTTGTCCTCCAACTACACTATATTCTTCTGTTGGACACTTAGTACATTGGTAGTATTTGTCCTCCAGCTACACTATATTCTTCTGTCTGACACTTAGTACATTGGTAGTATTTGTCCTCCAGCTACACTATATTCTTCTGTTGGACACTTAGTACATTGGTAGTATTTGTCCTCCAGCTACACTATATTCTTCTGTTGGACACTTAGTACATTGGTAGTATTTGTCCTCCAGCTACACTATATTCTTCTGTCGGGCACTTAGTACATTGGTAGTATTTGTCCTCCAGCTACACTATATTCTTCTGTTGGACACTTAGTACATTGTAGTATTTGTCCTCCAGCTACACTCATATTCTTCTGTCGGGCACTTAGTACATTGGTAGTATTTGTCCTCCAGCTACACTATATTCTTCTGTTGGACACTAGTACATTGGTAGTATTTGTCCTCCAGCTACCTATATTCTTCTGTCGGGCACTTAGTACATTGGTAGTATTTGTCCTCCAGCTACACTATATTCTTCTGTTGGGCACTTAGTACATTGGTAGTATTTGTCCTCCAGCTACACTATATTCTTCTGTCGGGCACTTAGTACATTGGTAGTATTTGTCCTCCAGCTACACTAAATTCTTCTGTCGGGCACTTAGTACATTGGTAGTATTTGTCCTCCAGCTACACTATATTCTTCTGTTGGACACTTAGTACATTGGTAGTATTTGTCCTCCAGCTACACTATATTCTTCTGTCTGACACTTAGTACATTGGTAGTATTTGTCCTCCAGCTACACTATATTCTTCTGTTGGACACTTAGTACATTGGTAGTATTTGTCCTCCAGCTACTACATATTCTTCTGTTGGACACTTAGTACATTGGTAGTATTTGTCCTCCAGCTACACTATATTCTTCTGTTGGACACTTAGTACATTGGTAGTATTTGTCCTCCAGCTACACTATATTCTTCTGTTGGACACTTAGTACATTGGTAGTATTTGTCCTCCAGCTACACTATATTCTTCTGTCGGACACTTAGTACATTGTTGTATTTGTCCTCCAGCTCACTATATTCTTCTGTTGGACACTTAGTACATTGGTAGTATTTGTCCTCCAGCTACACTATATTCTTCTGTCGGGCACTTAGTACATTGGTAGTATTTGTCCTCCAGCTACACTATATTCTTCTGTTGGACACTTAGTACATTGGTAGTATTTGTCCTCCAGCTACACTATATTCTTCTGTCGGACACTTAGTACATTGGTAGTATTTGTCCTCCAGCTACACTATATTCTTCTGTCGGGCACTTAGTACATTGGTAGTATTTGTCCTCCAGCTACACTATATTCTTCTGTCGGGCACTTAGTACATTGGTAGTATTTGTCCTCCAGCTACACTATATTCTTCTGTCGGGCACTTAGTACATTGGTAGTATTTGTCCTCCAGCTACACTATATTCTTCTGTCGGGCACTTAGTACATTGGTAAGTTTTGTCCTCCAGCTCACTATATTCTTCTGTCGGGCACTTAGTACATTGGTAGTATTTGTCCTCCAGCTACACTATATTCTTCTGTTGGACACTTAGTACATTGGTAGTATTTGTCCTCCAGCTACACTATATTCTTCTGTCGGGCACTTAGTACATTGGTAGTATTTGTCCTCCAGCTACACTATATTCTTCTGTCGGGCACTTAGTACATTGGTAGTATTTGTCCTCCAGCTACACTATATTCTTCTGTTGGACACTTAGTACATTGGTAGTATTTGTCCTCCAGCTACACTATATTCTTCTGTCGGGCACTTAGTACATTGGTAGTATTTGTCCTCCAGCTACACTATATTCTTCTGTCGGGACACTTAGTACATTGGTAGTATTTGTCCTCCAGCTACACTATATTCTTCTGTCGGGCACTTAGTACATTGGTAGTATTTGTCCTCCAGCTACACTATATTCTTCTGTGGGACACTTAGTACATTGGTAGTATTTGTCCTCCAGCTACACTATATTCTTCTGTCGGGCACTTAGTACATTGGTAGTATTTGTCCTCCAGCTACACTATATTCTTCTGTTGGACACTTAGTACATTGGTAGTATTTGTCCTCCAGCTACACTATATTCTTCTGTGGGGCACTTAGTACATTGGTAGTATTTGTCCTCCAGCTACACTATATTCTTCTGTCGGGCACTTAGTACATTGGTAGTATTTGTCCTCCAGCTACACTATATTCTTCTGTCGGGCACTTAGTACATTGGTAGTATTTGTCCTCCAACTACACTATATTCTTCTGTTGGACACTTAGTACATTGGTAGTATTTGTCCTCCAGCTACACTATATTCTTCTGTCGGGCACTTAGTACATTGGTAGTATTTGTCCTCCAGCTACACTATATTCTTCTGTGGGACACTTAGTACATTGGTAGTATTTGTCCTCCAGCTACACTATATTCTTCTGTTGGACACTTAGTACATTGGTAGTATTTGTCCTCCAGCTACACTATATTCTTCTGTTGGACACTTAGTACATTGGTAGTATTTGTCCTCCAGCTACACTATATTCTTCTGTTGGGCACTTAGTCATTGGTATATTTGTCCTCCAGCACACTATATTCTTCTGTCGGACACTTAGTACATTGGTAGTATTTGTCCTCCAGCTACACTATATTCTTCTGTCGGACACTTAGTACATTGGTAGTATTTGTCCTCCAGCTACACTATATTCTTCTGTTGGACACTTAGTACATTGGTAGTATTTGTCCTCCAGCTACACTATATTCTTCTGTTGGACACTTAGTACATTGGTAGTATTTGTCCTCCAGCTACACTATATTCTTCTGTTGGACACTTAGTACATTGGTAGTATTTGTCCTCCAGCTACACTATATTCTTCTGTCGGGCACTTAGTACATTGGTAGTATTTGTCCTCCAGCTACACTATATTCTTCTGTTGGACACTTAGTACATTGGTAGTATTTGTCCTCCAGCTACACTATATTCTTCTGTTGGACACTTAGTACATTGGTAGTATTTGTCCTCCAGCTACACTATATTCTTCTGTCGGGCACTTAGTACATTGGTAGTATTTGTCCTCCAGCTACACTATATTCTTCTGTCGGGCACTTAGTACATTGGTAGTATTTGTCCTCCAGCTACACTATATTCTTCTGTTGGGCACTTAGTACATTGGTAGTATTTGTCCTCCAGCTACACTATATTCTTCTGTTGGGCACTTAGTACATTGGTAGTATTTGTCCTCCAGCTACACTATATTCTTCTGTTGGGCACTTAGTACATTGGTAGTATTTGTCCTCCAGCTACACTATATTCTTCTGTCTGACACTTAGTACATTGGTAGTATTTGTCCTCCAGCTACACTATATTCTTCTGTTGGGCACTTAGTACATTGGTAGTATTTGTCCTCCAGCTACACTATATTCTTCTGTTGGGCACTTAGTACATTGGTAGTATTTGTCCTCCAGCTACACTATATTCTTCTGTTGGGCACTTAGTACATTGGTAGTATTTGTCCTCCAGCTACACTATATTCTTCTGTTGGACACTTAGTACATTGGTAGTATTGTCCTCCAGCTAACTATATTCTTCTGTCGGACACTTAGTACATTGGTAGTATTTGTCCTCCAGCTACACTATATTCTTCTGTTGGACACTTAGTACATTGGTAGTATTTGTCCTCCAGCTACACTATATTCTTCTGTCGGACACTTAGTACATTGGTAGTATTTGTCCTCCAGCTACACTATATTCTTCTGTTGGACACTTAGTACATTGGTAGTATTTGTCCTCCAGCTACACTATATTCTTCTGTCTGACACTTAGTACATTGGTAGTATTTGTCCTCCAGCTACACTATATTCTTCTGTTGGGCACTTAGTACATTGGTAGTATTTGTCCTCCAGCTACACTATATTCTTCTGTTGGGCACTTAGTACATTGGTAGTATTTGTCCTCCAGCTACACTATATTCTTCTGTTGGGCACTTAGTACATTGGTAGTATTTGTCCTCCAGCTACACTATATTCTTCTGTCGGGCACTTAGTACATTGGTAGTATTTGTCCTCCAGCTACACTATATTCTTCTGTCGGGCACTTAGTACATTGGTAGTATTTGTCCTCCAGCTACACTATATTCTTCTGTTGGACACTTAGTACATTGGTAGTATTTGTCCTCCAGCTACACTATATTCTTCTGTCGGGCACTTAGTACATTGGTAGTATTTGTCCTCCAGCTACACTATATTCTTCTGTTGGACACTTAGTACATTGGTAGTATTTGTCCTCCAGCTACACTATATTCTTCTGTCGGGCACTTAGTACATTGGTAGTATTTGTCCTCCAGCTACACTATATTCTTCTGTTGGGCACTTAGTACATTGGTAGTATTTGTCCTCCAGCTACACTATATTCTTCTGTTGGGTACTTAGTACATTGGTAGTATTTGTCCTCCAGCTACACTATATTCTTCTGTCGGGCACTTAGTACATTGGTAGTATTTGTCCTCCAGCTACACTATATTCTTCTGTTGGACACTTAGTACATTGGTAGTATTTGTCCTCCAGCTACACTATATTCTTCTGTCTGACACTTAGTACATTGGTAGTATTTGTCCTCCAGCTACACTATATTCTTCTGTTGGGCACTTAGTACATTGGTAGTATTTGTCCTCCAGCTACACTATATTCTTCTGTCGGGCACTTAGTACATTGGTAGTATTTGTCCTCCAGCTACACTATATTCTTCTGTCTGACACTTAGTACATTGGTAGTATTTGTCCTCCAGCTACACTATATTCTTCTGTTGGGCACTTAGTACATTGGTAGTATTTGTCCTCCAGCTACACTATATTCTTCTGTTGGGCACTTAGTACATTGGTAGTATTTGTCCTCCAGCTACACTATATTCTTCTGTTGGGCACTTAGTACATTGGTAGTATTTGTCCTCCAGCTACACTATATTCTTCTGTCGGGCACTTAGTACATTGGTAGTATTTGTCCTCCAACTACACTATATTCTTCTGTCGGGCACTTAGTACATTGGTAGTATTTGTCCTCCAGCTACACTATATTCTTCTGTTGGACACTTAGTACATTGGTAGTATTTGTCCTCCAACTACACTATATTCTTCTGTTGGACACTTAGTACATTGGTAGTATTTGTCCTCCAGCTACACTATATTCTTCTGTCTGACACTTAGTACATTGGTAGTATTTGTCCTCCAGCTACACTATATTCTTCTGTTGGACACTTAGTACATTGGTAGTATTTGTCCTCCAGCTACACTATATTCTTCTGTTGGACACTTAGTACATTGGTAGTATTTGTCCTCCAGCTACACTATATTCTTCTGTTGGGCACTTAGTACATTGGTAGTATTTGTCCTCCAGCTACACTATATTCTTCTGTCGGGCACTTAGTACATTGGTAGTATTTGTCCTCCAGCTACACTATATTCTTCTGTCGGGCACTTAGTACATTGGTAGTATTTGTCCTCCAGCTACACTATATTCTTCTGTCGGGCACTTAGTACATTGGTAGTATTTGTCCTCCAGCTACACTATATTCTTCTGTTGGACACTTAGTACATTGGTAGTATTTGTCCTCCAGCTACACTATATTCTTCTGTCGGGCACTTAGTACATTGGTAGTATTTGTCCTCCAGCTACACTATATTCTTCTGTCGGGCACTTAGTACATTGGTAGTATTTGTCCTCCAGCTACACTATATTCTTCTGTCGGGCACTTAGTACATTGGTAGTATTTGTCCTCCAACTACACTATATTCTTCTGTTGGACACTTAGTACATTGGTAGTATTTGTCCTCCAGCTACACTATATTCTTCTGTCGGGCACTTAGT
This sequence comes from Arion vulgaris, assembly GCA_020796225.1. Classification (NCBI taxonomy): domain Eukaryota; kingdom Metazoa; phylum Mollusca; class Gastropoda; order Stylommatophora; family Arionidae; genus Arion; species Arion vulgaris. The sequence continues at coordinate 63,415,911 of CM036761.1, read as the reverse complement.
ACATTGGTAGTATTTGTCCTCCAGCTACACTATATTCTTCTGTTGGACACTTAGTACATTGGTAGTATTTGTCCTCCAGCTACACTATATTCTTCTGTTGGACACTTAGTACATTGGTAGTATTTGTCCTCCAGCTACACTATATTCTTCTGTCGGGCACTTAGTACATTGGTAGTATTTGTCCTCCAGCTACACTATATTCTTCTGTCGGGACCTTAGTACATTGGTAGTATTTGTCCTCCAGCTACACTATATTCTTCTGTCGGGCACTTAGTACATTGGTAGTATTTGTCCTCCAGCTACACTATATTCTTCTGTTGGGCACTTAGTACATTGGTAGTATTTGTCCTCCAGCTACACTATATTCTTCTGTCGGGCACTTAGTACATTGGTAGTATTTGTCCTCCAGCTACACTATATTCTTCTGTTGGACACTTAGTACATTGGTAGTATTTGTCCTCCAGCTACACTATATTCTTCTGTTGGGCACTTAGTACATTGGTAGTATTTGTCCTCCAGCTACACTATATTCTTCTGTCGGGCACTTAGTACATTGGTAGTATTTGTCCTCCAGCTACACTATATTCTTCTGTTGGACACTTAGTACATTGGTAGTATTTGTCCTCCAGCTACACTATATTCTTCTGTTGGACACTTAGTACATTGGTAGTATTTGTCCTCCAGCTACACTATATTCTTCTGTTGGACACTTAGTACATTGGTAGTATTTGTCCTCCAGCTACACTATATTCTTCTGTTGGGCACTTAGTACATTGGTAGTATTTGTCCTCCAGCTACACTATATTCTTCTGTTGGACACTTAGTACATTGGTAGTATTTGTCCTCCAGCTACACTATATTCTTCTGTCGGGCACTTAGTACATTGGTAGTATTTGTCCTCCAGCTACACTATATTCTTCTGTCGGGCACTTAGTACATTGGTAGTATTTGTCCTCCAGCTACACTATATTCTTCTGTCTGACACTTAGTACATTGGTAGTATTTGTCCTCCAGCTACACTATATTCTTCTGTCTGACACTTAGTACATTGGTAGTATTTGTCCTCCAGCTACACTATATTCTTCTGTCGGGCACTTAGTACATTGGTAGTATTTGTCCTCCAGCTACACTATATTCTTCTGTCGGGCACTTAGTACATTGGTAGTATTTGTCCTCCAGCTACACTATATTCTTCTGTTGGACACTTAGTACATTGGTAGTATTTGTCCTCAGCTACACTATATTCTTCTGTTGGACACTTAGTACATTGGTAGTATTTGTCCTCCAACTACACTATATTCTTCTGTCGGGCACTTAGTACATTGGTAGTATTTGTCCTCCAGCTACACTATATTCTTCTGTCGGGCACTTAGTACATTGGTAGTATTTGTCCTCCAGCTACACTATATTCTTCTGTTGGGTACTTAGTACATTGGTAGTATTTGTCCTCCAGCTACACTATATTCTTCTGTTGGGCACTTAGTACATTGGTAGTATTTGTCCTCCAGCTACACTATATTCTTCTGTCGGGCACTTAGTACATTGGTAGTATTTGTCCTCCAGCTACACTATATTCTTCTGTCGGGCACTTAGTACATTGGTAGTATTTGTCCTCCAGCTACACTATATTCTTCTGTTGGGCACTTAGTACATTGGTAGTATTTGTCCTCCAGCTACACTATATTCTTCTGTCGGGCACTTAGTACATTGGTAGTATGCTGAATTTAATCATCAACACATATGAGTTCAAATCCAGAAATGGTTTACTCCTGAAACTAGCTGAAAATGGAACTATCTGAGGCAAAGGGGAAAATGTGAAATATTTGTCAAAAATAAACTTGCCCATTAGATCTCAGTCTATTTAACCTAACAGAAAGTGTCAGCCCCAGTTCTAGCTATGATTTCAAATTACCTGCATCTCAGAAAGTACAAATTCTAATGCCACTTTAAAAACTATAATCAAAAATTACAAAACAAATTATTATCTGTGAGCTGATGGGAGAGAGTGTCTGGCATAACAGCAGAAGTGATTTTTGTGTAGACTTTTTGCTCAGACGATATCAGGCTTATGTATCTAAGCTCGGGAGAAAGCTGTCAATCTCTAGCACAGTCAGGATCGTAGTTAAATGATGGTAATATAACATCATATAATGTTGCAGTGGTGTGAAGAGTCAAGAGACCTCACAATACTAGGATATGAGCCCTCTTGTAAACCGTTCTAAGGGAAATGTTGAAAACAAATGGCAAGAGAAAGATAATGAAATAAATTGGAAGGAACTTTAAGAGTGAATAAAATAATTTGCTTGGATGTACAATCTGAATCACTCAGACAAGTGACAGACATGTGACAGAAAATGTTGGAGATCTATTACAGTCAACATTCAATGTGAAGATAGTACTTGATGTGATCAAGACATGAAGCAGACATTTTTGAATCTCTATTATACTCAACCTTTGATATGAGGCTGAATATGATATGCTCTCAAGCTCAGATCCTGCATCTTATTCTGAACAAGATTCTAACAAATTCAACAGTCTGAACTCTATGCAACTGTGTGATCAGACAGGCTCTCTCTCCCATGAGGTCATTCCGAAAGCAAGATTAATAATCAAACAATATCCAAATTAAAATAACAACAATCTCACTGCAACTTATAAAATAACAACAAAAGAAAACAACATACATTGATAAAAACAACTCAAAGAAATCAAGAAGACACACATGCACACTGTCATATGACATGCTATTAGCATGGATTAGCCCTGCTTGAGGTCAAGGGTCACTAAGAGTTGATCTAACTAGTCTGCAGGCATGATTAGTTTTAGTTGAGGATTATCATGATGCAGGTAAATGTAGGGGAGGTCCCATCCATGAGCATGATAAATGGGGTTGCTTAGGTTGAGAGATTTATAGAGAAGATCAAGAAGGAATGAAACAACAACATATGATAACATGACCAGATAATATCAATTAAAGGGAGAATAAAACAGAATAAGAGAAGCAGGAACAAAATAAGAGGGACAACAATAAGAAGAGGAATAGGAAGAGAAGAAAGAAAAGTGAGAGGAAGAAAAAGAATAATAAGGTAAGCCAAAAAAAATAAGAGGGAAAAAATAAGAAGAGAAAGAAAAATAAGAAGAGAGAAAAGGGAGATGAAGTAAAAGAAGAATAATAAGAGAAGAAAAATGAAGATTAGGATGAAAAGAAGAGGCGATAAATACAAAAAGAGAAGGATGGAAAAGAGGAAGGAGAAAATAAAACTGAGGAGTAAGAAAAGAAGAGGGACAATAAGAAGTGGCAGAAGAAAAGGTAGTAGTAGAATAAGAAAGCAAAAAGAAATCAGAAACAGTAGAAGAAGAAAAAGAAATACAAGAAGAAAATATAGAAGAGGATGAAGTAGAAGAGAAATGGAGACAGTGAGCAAGAAGAATAAACAAAAGCAACTTACAAACAAGATCATAGATAGTAGTAAATAAGATTTAGTGGATGAACAAGAATCTCAACTCAATAGATAAGTGACATGGGATGAGATACTGAAATAACCATATAGTCTATATCACGATGCTTGGTTTGATTATGAAATGACTTGTTCTAAAATCTGGAGGTTTGGAATATTTCTAACTAAATTTAAACACTCACTAGTCACACACACACACTAGTGTAAACTGTACACTTCTATCAAACTGTTTGATAGACTATAATAACAGAACTCTATTAACTGTTTGATAGATTACAACAACAGAATTACATCAACTCTTTGACTGACTACAACAACAACAAAAATCATGTAACTGAATGACTGGTCAAGCAAAAAATAAATATCCCTAACTGCAGATATATCCATTCTATCTAGTTTCTTGTGTCTATTTATTCTCCATCTTAGAAATTGTAGGAAACCTTTAGTAACGTTCACAGAAAACTTGAATCCGACCAGGAGAAGATAAATGTGCATACAAATCATAAATACAGAAACCAGGAACACCGAATGAAAGGAAATATTTGTAACAAATATTTCAAAATTGGAAATAAATTAGGAAACCTAAAGAAGATCCCAGGAACTTAAAGTAACAAACAATTAAAAATGGGATGTACAAAACATTTTTTAAATTACTTTTCCTTCAGCTAAGCCATTTTTGATGACAAAGAATCCAAATATTCCAAGCTTAGAATCTCGTGAGATCTGTGAATAACAAGGTCTAGGATGGATGAATTACCTATTTCAAACAAGTAGATGGACTGATGGACAGAAAGAAATAATGAAGATATTAAACACTAGGATGGATGAATTACCTATTTCAAACAAGTAGATGGACTGATGGACAGAAAGAAATAATGAAGATATTAACAAACACTAGGATGGATGAATTACCTATTTCAAACAAGTAGATGGACTGATGGACAGAAAGAAATAATGAAGATATTAACAAACACAAACTTATTTGTACACTTGTTAACAAACACTCAAGATGCGGATGGAGAGGTTTCCCCCCATATATTTCCATATTTTCTTTGCCTTTCTTATTAGCTGCAGAGAGAAACGGACAACATGACTACGGCTATCAATCAAACATGTAGGTCAGATAGAACAAACAAACACATATGTATAAAACATTGATAAAACATGTCAGCGTGTTATGGATAAAATGTACAATAGTCGCTGTAACACGGCCATTCAGCTCAAGTGAAATTTCTGAAATCAGTAGTATAAAGTAAGTATACACAGACTTCTATCACATGACACTTGCATGAAGTATACACAGACTTCTATCACATGACACTTGCATGAAGTATACACAGACTTCTATCACATGACACTTGCATGAAGTATACACAGACTTCTATCACATGACACTTGCATGAAGTATACACAGACTTCTATCACATGACACTTGCATGAAGTATACACAGACTTCTATCACATGACACTTGCATGAAGTATACACAGACTTCTATCACATGACACTTGCATGAAGTATACACAGACTTCTATCACATGACACTTGCATGAAGTATACACAGACTTCTATCACATGACACTTGCATGAAGTATACACAGACTTCTATCACATGACACTTGCATGAAGTATACACAGACTTCTATCACATGACACTTGCATGAAGTAAACACAGACTTCTATCACATGACACTTGCATGAAGTATACACAGACTTCTATCACATGACACTTGCATGAAGTATACACAGACTTCTATCACATGACACTTGCATGAAGTATACACAGACTTCTATCACATGACACTTGCATGAAGTATACACAGACTTCTATCACATGACACTGAGAAGTATACAGACTCTATCACATGACACTTGCATGAAGTAAACACAGACTTTATCACATGACACTTGCATGAAGTATACACAGACTTCTATCACATGACACTTGCATGAAGTATACACAGACTTCTATCACATGACACTTGCATGAAGTATACACAGACTTCTATCACATGACACTTGCATGAAGTATACACAGACTTCTATCACATGACACTTGCATGAAGTATACACAGACTTCTATCACATGACACTTGCATGAAGTATACACAGACTTCTATCACATGACACTTGCATGAAGTAAACACAGACTTCTATCACATGACACTTGCATGAAGTATACACAGACTTCTATCACATGACACTTGAATGAAGTATACACAGACTTCTATCACATGACACTTGCATGAAGTATACACAGACTTCTATCACATGACACTTGCATGAAGTAAACACAGACTTCTATCACATGACACTTGCATGAAGTATACACAGACTTCTATCACATGACACTTGCATGAAGTATACACAGACTTCTATCACATGACACTTGCATGAAGTATACACAGACTTCTATCACATGACACTTGCATGAAGTAAACACAGACTTCTATCACATGACACTTGCATGAAGTATACACAGACTTCTATCACATGACACTTGCATGAAGTATACACAGACTTCTATCACATGACACTTGCATGAAGTATACACAGACTTCTATCACATGACACTTGCATGAAGTAAACACAGACTTCTATCACATGACACTTGCATGAAGTATACACAGACTTCTATCACATGACACTTGCATGAAGTAAACACAGACTTCTATCACATGACACTTGCATTAGAGTATTGTTAGATAAAGATGAATTCATTTGGAAAACAAAACACCATGCACAAACAAAGTGATATTAATTATGTCATCAAATCAATTTATCGCTAAGGAATATCAGTAACACTTTTCATCAATAAATAACAAGGAGGGAGTTAGCTGGTTGTGTTGAACTAAGGAATATCAGTAACACTTTTCATCAATAAATAACAAGGAGGGAGTTAGCTGGTTGTGTTGAACTAAGGAATATCAGTAACACTTTCATCAATAAATACAGGAGGAGTTAGCTGGTTGTGTTGAACTAAGGAATATCAGTAACACTTTTCATCAATAAATAACAAAGAGGGAGTTAGCTGGTTGTGTTGAACTAAGGAATATCAGTAACACTTTTCATCAATAAATAACAAAGAGAGAGTTAGCTGGTTGTGTTCTTAAAAAAGTTTATTTGTAGGACTAGCTAATGTGTGCTATAAGAAATAATGGTTTGTGGTTCGAATCCTGTGTGTGGTTAATTTGTTTTTTCAGGAAGCCCCAAATACTTGTTCACTTCCTATTTATCAATAAATAACGACTCAGAATTGTGTCAAATTGTAATAAAAAGCTTAGAAGGTTCTATATAAAATATATAAAACAATGTATTGTAGTTTTACAAAATATAAAACAATAACAATACACTTCAACATTGCTGCGTATTATTGTTTCTGTATTTTGTAAAACTACAGTACTTTGTTCTTACGTGTTTCGCCATTGCTACATAGTTTTACTGCAGTCTTCCTTATATCGATAATACTATAAAAATATATAAAAGTCTACAGAAGTCCACATCTACAGGAATTTCGATTCCCGATTGAACTGAATGGCCTTATGTTACCAGGAGTCACAAATATACATATAAAGCAAATTAAACTTAAACATATTCAGAACATATTCACACATAAAATACAAGCATCACAATAAATATAAAATCTAGTTTTGAGGTGCACTTAGAATTTTGAGCTTGAAATAAAAAATGTATGTCAGGTGCAGACACGTACACATACACACACATATAAATTGTAACAAATAGACCCTCTCTTGACACGTACCTGGGCATCTGTTTGGTCTAGTGGCTGTACTGTGGGTTGTGGTGGTGGGTTAGATGGTACCTGAGGTGGTTGTGTTGGTGGAACTAATACGATCGGCTGGGTCAGATGGTGCTGCTTCTCCTTTTTCTTTTCAGATTTCTCCAGCTTGACCTCCCTCCCTTCCTTTTCTTTTGGTGGCGGAGGTGGTGGCTACAAGATGAAACAAAAAAGTCTGACTGCAATACATACCATTGCAACATTCAGTTGGAAAACTGGTTAGAATCACAACATATCTGCACTCAGGTTGCCTCTATAGGTGCCTCATCTCTTTCAGCAATGTGAAATTGTCAGCGACAGAGCACTTATGAAGAGATTCTAATAAATTCCAAATTATTTTTTAATCAATACAGAAATTGTGAGTACCATTTTAGATATGTGGACTAGGGAATTGACCATATTTGGAATTAGATCTTTCACAGCAGCGCACAGTAGATCTATCGCAATGGAATCACAGTGCTATTACTGTGATTAATATTCTGGAAAAGGCATCTATTCATACATTTTGAGATAACCTAATTTTTAGGTACTCTGTATTTTCAGCTTAACATGATGGGACAGATAATATGTGCTATCATTTCCATAACCATTTGCATTTTGAAATGCAAACATGTCACTATGAACACTAAAAGAGAATTGTACAACACAATCTTTCTTTCAACATTATAATATTAGTATCAAATATGGATGTTCGCAACAAATGATAGAAGAAAACTAGTCATGGCAGAGGCAGAATGTCTCGCAGAATGCTGGGAGTATCAAGAAGAGACCGTTTTGAAATGAAGACATCAGGAAAATATTGGTACAACATTGGTGCTGAACTTCATCAAGAAACAACAAAATTAAATGGTTTGGCCACATAGGCAGATTACAAGCAGACAGTACACCTCAAAGAGCAATGTTACTCAGATACGGTAGATACAAGACAAAAGGTCATCCATGATAAAAAGGTGGACTACAGAAATAATAACGGCAGTGAAAGATACCATGTATGAAGTGTACACAAGAGCTTGATTCGCCAGGTCTTGGAGTCAGCAAGACACTCAGGTGTCTCTACGTGGGGAGAAAGTAAGGAAGGAAGCAAGGAAGGGGAAAAGGAAGGAAGAAAAGGAAGGAAGAAAAAGGAAGGATGGAGGAAGGGAGGAAAGAAGGGAGGAAGGAAACAATGACTCAAGAACGGAAGGATGGAAGAAAGGAAGGCTTTGTCCTTTGATGAACAACTTAAGACAAGACAAAATAGGAGACACTAGTTGACAAATATATTTGCTCTTACACTTGCCCGAGAATGTCCTGTGGTAACGATGGTACCAGAACTACTGGTGGAGTGACTGCTGATGCTGTGTGTGTCACTTGGCTTATTGCTGCTGGTCTGTGAGATGTAGAAGGATCTTTGTGAGTGGTTGGGAGTTGATGGAATAACTGCAGAAACTCCTGATGGTGTGCTTGGGTACCGCATCTGAACAATGCGCTGACAGGCTGTGGGTAGATATAAATTGTTCAAGAAAGATTGTACTAGACTTGTGATTGTAAGAAAATGGTAACGGTAATCCTATGACACATAATGATGTATGGATGTCAAGTGTTAGATACTTCAAAATACTAAGATTTCACAATACTAAGATTTCACAATCAAGTCTTTTGGTCGAAACATTGCTGTGTATTTTATAAAATTATAAAATTTTGCATTTTGTAAAACTACAGTACTTTGTTTTTACGTGTTTCACCATTGCTACAAAGTTTTACTGCAGTCTTCCCTTATATCGATAATACAATTTCACAATACTAAGATTTCACAATACCAGGTCTTATAAGTATTAGATAAAACACAATACTACATCTTATAAGTATGAAGTATTAGAGACTACCTAGTATCATAGTTATGATTTTAAAGGTGGCCAGTTATCCAAATTGTCTTTTCTAGCTCAATAAGTCAGACAACATTGCTTATATTTATATCAGCAGTAATACTGTGACTTGGCAGGAATATGCTGTGTACAGATTGAGAAAGAATAGACAAACAAAAATATGGGGGCATGTCACTAGACAGAGGCAAACAAAAACGGGCACATCACTATACAGAGACAAAAAGGAACATGGACAAGTCAGAAGACCACCAAAAAAAACCAGGAACATGGGCACACTACAAGACAGACAGGAGATGTAAACATAGAGAGCTTACCGTCCTGAAAGACTCTCTCCACATTCAACCCATAGGTAGCACAAGTTTCATAGTATGAACATCTCTTTAAATCATTGGCCAACTTTCGTGCTCTGGTATCATCAATTATGCGTGGGTTGCTCTCACTGATAGCATCTGAGGAATATGAATGTTAGATAAAGTTACTAAACGTTACATACTGTAAAAGTGAGTTTGTGAAAATTTGGTGGCAGTGAAATGAATGTGTACATTGGTGCACTGTGTTTGAACATGGCTCTGCAGAAATTAAAAGAAACTACAAAACCTGTAGAAGAGAAATAATATCAGGACAAAATGTGACTTTTTAAGAGCATGTATTTTTCCCATAGCAACGTATGACTGTTATGGATGAATTATTGCTGAAATAGTTGAGCAACTGCTTAATACCTCTGAATACAAGTGCTACAGAAAAGTATGCAAAATACCATGGACAGTAAACAAAAAAGGGAAAATTTCCCATAGTCTTTTCAGACCTTAGGGTACCTGCCATTTCATATTTCAGGGTCCTTAGTGAGCAGGAGGTAGGAGGGCCATTTCCTTTCCTTGTGTGTGCAACATCGAGTGTGGGAATGAACTCACAACCCTAGTTTTTGAGCCAATATGCAAACACTTATGCATTACACTAATCCACCCCACACCCACGGACAGTATAACAAGAACAAATCTATCTGTTTTGCAACAGTTTAATATTAAGAAGTGATTGATAATGAAGAAAAACATTAAATATTTTGGATATATAAAATTACATGTTTCTCTGGAGAAGATCATTCTGTGTGTGTGTGTGTGTGTGTGGGGGGAGAGATACCAAGCAGACAAGAGGAAGGAGACAAAGGAGAAGATGGATACAGGATGACATAGATGAGTTGAGTATGACTGCAGACAGCTCACACAGGACATGTAGACATTTAGAGCTGCTGTCATTGGAAGCAAGTTCTAACAAGAATAAGCTAGAACAAGTTGATGATATACTGTGTTTGATTATAGGAACAGTCAATTTCTGCAGAATTGTAGTTGGAACCATTGACTAAAAATAAAAAGTGTCTAAATGTGAAGAATTGTAGTTGGAACCATTGACTAAAAATAAAAAGTGTCTAAATGTGAAGAATTGTAGTTGGAACCATTGACTAAAAATAAAAAGTGTCTAAAGGTGAAGAATTGTAGTTGGAACCATTGAATAAACAAGTATCTAAAGGTGAAGAATTGACTTCATTGCACCAGGTTTCCCCATATGACTCCATCCCTCTGCAGAAATCACCCTCCACTTGTTGAGAGTGTTGCACAAAGACGTTGAGTGTTGGATTGAACCTACAACCCTCTTGTTATCAAGTCGACAGATGAACACTTATGCATTGTGCTAATCCTTCCTACATCACACACATACATACATGAGGTAATATACCAATTGGAGAACAAAAACTGTAAAAATAAGAAACTGAAATCAGTTTGTTCTCTGTAAAGATTACAACTGATCAAGAGTGCTAGAAAAATGAAATGTATTTCTGAAATTGGAAAATATAAACCTTCACACACACACACACACAAATTGAAGGTTCCAGAATCAAATGAAAATGTTGAATTTTGTATATTTACAAGGTTTTTTGTTATTTTTATTTTCATAAGATAGTCTTCCTGTTACCCCAGACTCTCCCCTTGGGGGCGATGACACAGACAAAACAAATTATAGAAAGCATTAGCAGCTGTGAAGTCACATGAGGATGGAGTTGTGATTATCTGATAGTAAGGGGAGTGAGATCATATGGAGAGTGTAAGAGGGTGGAGATATAGGTGTGAAAGAGTGGGAGAGATGAGAGGGGCAGAGGTGTGGAAAGAGAAAGAGGAAAGTGAATAGTGAGAGGTATAGTTACAGAGGTGAATGAGGAGAGGAGATGTGATGACAGAGAGAGGGGGAATAGATAGGGGAGAGAAATAGAAGACAGAGTGTGGTTAGAGAGAGAGATGATGATGATGATAGGGTCATCACCGATGGGGAAGCTGATAACATGCTGTGCTGATGACCATGTGTTGTTGTGGGTAACCCTGATTCTTTAGTTAAGGGACTGGGGTCAAAGGTGCAGTTAGGGGGACAACATCGCACCAGGATTAGTGAGCTGGCACTAATCAAGATCCTACCCCACCTCCATGAGGTGACCCTGGAAACAGACAAAAGGATCATGTCTGGCTAAGCAGGTAGAGATTGAGGGAGAGCTACTCTGGTATAAGTAGTGTTGCAGACGCAGTTACGTTCCATGAGATCTGCTTGCAACACAGACAAGCAGAATCCCAGAGTGATTATTTCTGCACGTCTCTCCCGGCCGATGGGGAAAGCTGAATAAATAAAAAATGAAACGTAAAACTGACAAGGTACAAGTCGTCTGGAGACCCATGTCCCCTCGAAACAATAGTCACACCAAATTTGCCAGCTCTCTGCAAGAATCAGTCGGAAAAGATACAATGCACTGTGACGACACCAGGGAAGATTGCAGTAAACTCTGTATCAGAGGCCAAGCGCAGATACATTTATTGGGTAAGGTTGGAGTGGAACTGATAACAAAACAAATATCAGAATACTAAGAACATGCATATTCCCAGTGGCAACATATGGGTGTGAAGCATGTACATTTAATAAAGCAGTGGAAAAACATGTGCTTTTGAATATAAATGTCGTCCGAGTGGTTACTGTGTCCCAAATTTGGGATGTAAAGAATAGAACCACTGTTATCTGCTATGCATATCATAAGAGACTATGCAGGTTTGGCTGAAATCGGAAGCACGTGTCCTAAACATGTAGAAGTCTATGTGTTTAGGGGCCTACCAAACCAATATGCGACGTATACATGTTCTTGGCAAAGATCAAACATATCATAAAGAGTGATTAAAAATGGGTCGTAAAGAAGGAACGCAAAGAAGAAGAAGAATATAAATGTTACAGAAGAGTCCTCCATATATCATGGACAGAGAAGAGAACAAATAAATCTATACATACAGAAAGAACTCAAAATAAAAGAAAACTAGCAGATGCTACAAATAAGAAAGAAAAAATTGAGATATTTTGGACATATAAAAGACATGAAGGGCTGGAGAAGACCATCATGGAAGGAGGAGGCATACCGGCAAAGAGAAGAATAGGATGACCACGGAGTAGATGGATTCAGGATGTAACTGATGGTTTGAACATGACGGCTGCAGAGGCAGGACATCTGGCATATGATAGAGAGAAATTCCGGAGGACTCTTGGGGTGGCAAAGTTCTGCTCAGGACAAGCTATTTGATGATGATAATAAGGTTGGCAGAGCGCAAATCCTAAAGTTGTGTTCTAGTGCCCAGCGAAACTGATCCCCTCCCCCTCCGGGACAACCGGGCGAGGTACTGTTGCACACTAACATCCCCGGAAGAACTGGGGTGAGTGATTTTGGCGAGCGTAAAGTTATCAGTTGCGCTGCTAGTGTCGATTGAAAATACCCTCTAAAATATTTGTGTGCAGCATTAGTCCAGTGTTTCCCGTGGATAGGGAAAATGCAGAGCAAAAACTGCAAATTGCCAAGTGCCGATATGCGTCTCGAAGGGCTGAGAAGTTCCTATCCCAGAATAAACTCACATTGGCTAGAAAAGTAAGGTTGATGGTGTAAAGGTTTGACAGGTCGTCCAAATCTAAACATTGGTGAGTGCCGACACTTTTCATGGTGGCCTATGCGAATAGGATGTCATCCCAGGCTCAGATCAACTGAAGGCCAATCAAACAGCCGAAAACCGATTGAGCGTGTGTGGCAAGCTTATGTGTCCCTAACGGCTGAAAATGTTCCTAATCCAGAACAACTTCATATAGTCAGAAAGGTTGTATAGTGTAGACATACTCTTAGGTGAAGATCATAAAGCCCAAATATAAGACGAAAAATGATCGTTATAGAACGATGAAAACACAAAGGAAAAGGAAATAGGGAGCTACACTAGTAAATAAAGAGAGCAGAAATCGGATGTGATGGTATAGGCACCCATAGGCGCATAACTGGCACAACATACAATCGCTCTTAGACTCAGATCACATAAAAACCACAAACAGTGGTCGATATGGGGCGTTCACAGTAGAAGAAGTTACAGTTCTAAATATCAAGTACCTCTGAAGTTGGAGTAAAGTTTGCCTGAATGGGAAGAGACATTGGTGATAAGAATCACAATTTTGCAGTACTTATCTTTACAAGGTTAAAATTTCTTAACAGAGCTATTCTTAACCTGATACTCGAAGTATATTACTATCACTACCAGTTAGCTAAACACGTAAAAAAAAAGTACTATAGTTTTACAAAATACAGAAACAGTGACGATAAGCTGTTTATCGTCACTGTTTCTGTATTTTGTAAAACTATAGTACTTGTTTTTACGTGTTTAGCTATTTTCCAAGTTTTACTGCAGTCTCCACCCTTTTTCCACTACCAGTTACAACTGTGGCTGCTGCTGCTATTGCTATTATTACTACAACTACTACAATTAAAATACATGCGACTACAAAAACGATAAATTAAAAAGCTACTAAAGCTACTACTACAACTACTACAATTAAAAAACTACTGGAACTATAAAAACTACTACAGCTACTACTACAAAAACTACTACAATTAAAAAACTACTACAGCTACTACTATAAAAACTATTACAATTAAAAAAAACTACTACAGCTAGTACATCTTCTACAACTAGTAGTAGATCTTCCTGTGTAAGAACTCAGCTGCAGTGTATAAACTCCATAGCACCAGCGAGGGTCCCCAGTGTCATTTTGAAGATGATCAAGATATTTTGTAGGAATTTTTATTTTTAATTTTTTCTAATGAATTTTGCCCAGTGGCTGCTTTTCAGCCTGCTCTTCTCAATTTTGAATTGCCACTGGTTCTTTTACATGCTAAAATTGAACACGGAACCTACGTTTTATCATCCGTCTCTGATAAGACTAGGAACTCGATTTCACCTACACTGAGATCAGTGATCTCAGGAAAAATATCCCGCTGGCTCCACGAGTGGGCAAACCAGTTACCGTTAGAACAAGAGGCAAGAACCTAGCCTCTACACTACAGAGGCCACTTACACAAACTAAATACACAAATAACTTGAAATAAATAACAAAAACGATTTTGTTGCTATTCAAGTGTTTGGTTTATGAAGTTGTTTGTTGGAAAATTGACACTGCCAGAACGGTTTGTCTTGCAGCTTGTGGTATTACTCAAGTTAATCCTCAATTGTACTGAAGTTAGCTAGTCAACTGTTATCACATGAGTTTCATGTATCATAATGTTATCACAGTCCACATAGCGTTATCACAGTCCACATAGCGTTATCACAGTTCACATAGCGTTATCACAATCCACATTAACGTTATCACAGTTCACATTAACGTTATCACAGTTCACATTAACGTTATCACAGTTCACATAGCGTTATCACAATCCACATTAACGTTATCACAGTTCACATTAGCGTTATCACAGTTCACATAGCGTTATCACAGTTCACATAGCGTTATCACAATCCACATTAACGTTATCACAGTGAACAACCCATATATCATTTCCTTCTATATGTATTCATGAATAAAATACATAAATGAAACACTACTAGTTACATACACTGTAGTTTCTTCCATTAGTAATAGTACAACACAGAACACATCTCTCCGGCTCATCTGAGATGCAGTGAAGAACTGACATGTTCCTCCTTTAAGCACATATTCTTTTTATGCCGTCTTAAGTGAAACACAATCTTCTTTACTCGTCCTCACCCCCACCAATCCCGACCTGAGAGGCCTTCCTGCTAATTTGTCTGCATCTATACCCACCTACACTGCACACGTTCTAGTCTCACGCGCAGTCGTGTGTGAGTGAAAACTTGATCTTCTAATCTGGTCGGAGAGTTAGGCTTAGCATCTAAGCTATACTGCACGATGACAGATAGCGTTCATTTGTAACATAAATAGTCAAATGTATTGCGGCATGGAAACGTGCGCCAAAGCTTGGACATGTTGTTCGTGTCAACAATTAATGATGGGGATGACCGTAGTAGGAATGGCGATGATGATAATAGTGATGATAAAGTTGGAGATGACAGCGACGGTCATAAAAAAAGTAATTAAAGGAACTATTTTTCAGAACTCGAGATGTATTGGGTAATACTGTGTTATGCTCGTATTTTCATTGACCTTCGGCACACGATGGGTGATGTTGTCAGCATCACGCCGGCCGTCTTTATTTCCCAAAGTTTTTCCTGATGTCCAATTGAGGCTGGGTCGACCTGATAGCCGTTACGACTGGACAAATATTCCACGTCCACTGTAGAATTCAACCCGGGCCACTAATCTAAGAAGTGAGTTCACTAACAACTACGCTAGTGCGGCTCTCACAGATGATGATGATCATGATGATGTATCAAAGATGACATTACAAGTTGACGGCACTTCAAGCAGACCCATATGTACTCAATCATTTCATCAAATAGGAAAACAATTGTGTGCGTCTATGGTGTGTTACAGTGACTCGCTGGTTAAAATGCCCCGTCCATCCTCTTATGTCTAATACTAACACTTCATCTGATATCAAATTCCTGCAATCTCCGCTAAGCTGTACCATCTCCTGCCATGCAACCAAACTCCACTGAATACAGTCTTCTACAAAATAAAAACATCAGGAAAGAAAGTGAGGAAGACCACGAACAAAAAGATGGATAAATGGCGTAGTAGAATCCTGTCAAAAAGTAAAAATAACTATCCTCAAGCCATGAACAGCACAATGAGAAAAACACAAGAAAACCACGACACTGTGCAACAACCTGGTAACACTGTGACGACAACAAAAGAAGAAGAAAAGAGAAAGTTGGATACGTTGCGGTATTCCGTCCCACGTCGGTTATATGGTAAATAAATAAAATATGGGATACCAATCGTTTAAGATGTCAACTAAGTTTTACAGAGTACAGTAAGGTGAGGGGTAAGAACAACATTTGAATGAACGGATTACGTCGTCTGTATCAAGTAAAGAACAAAACAAAGAATGTATATACGAGAAGATATATCAAACTATGAACAAAAATGAATCATGGACTATAATAAAGTATATAAGATCAGTGCAAGTCCCCGAGTAAACCAAGAAGAAGATACTGCATACGGTTAATGTCAACGTTGTGAATGAGACTAATCAGGAGGTGATAAGTGAGTCTTGTGTATTCTGGTTATTATTGCTCAATGTTGGAATATCAAACTTATTTATCATCAAGGTCAAGTTCACACATTTCTCCAGCAATAGGAGGTAGTCTTGTAAAAGTTCTTCTTCCGTTTGTAACTGATAGATATGAGCAGCATGATGATGCTCATATCCCCATGTGCTCGTATGTGTGGCAACTCTCCCTCCCCCCTCCCCAACGCATGAATCATATAATGATAAGAGAGTAAATGACTAGAAAGAATCCGATGATTGCATCTCTACATCTCACAGATTAGGATAGAACTGACTAGGTAACTTGTATAATCTAATCAAAACCGCCACGTTTAGACGTGCTGTTTTCTTATTTAGAATAGCATTTTTGTAATAAGAAAGAAGAGGGAGGGATGGATGTACACTAACAAAAGTCTAGTATAATAACTACCTTCAACAACATAGCATTATTTCATATATCACGTGAGTGTGTGTGTGTGTGCAAGAGTTGAAAGTTGTATGACTAATTCATCTGATGTATGCTACAGACAAATGTTAAACAGAGAGAGAGAGAAGAGAAGGGTGGGAGAGAGGGTGGGAGAGAGGGTGGGAATGAGGGAGAGAGGGAGGGAGGGAGAGGGAGGAGGAGTGAGAGAGAGTGAGAGTATGTGTGCGTGTGTGTATGTATAATTATGTTTATATTTAATGCTTTCCTCGTGAGTTGAATTGTCGAAAAATTGGTACTTCCAGAACGTCTTGTGGTGGGGCTTGTCGTATTGTATGAGTTATCGCATGGATATTGTATAAATATGGTTGTATATAGCAAATAGAAAACATACTAGACAGTTTAACATGGTCAATGGACAGTTTAACATGGTCAATGGACAGTTTAACATGGTCAATGGACAGTTTAACATGATCAATGGACAGTTTAACATGGTCAACGGACAGTTTAACATGGTCAATGGACAGTTTAACATGATCAATGGACAGTTTAACATGGTCACGGACAGTTTAACATGGTCAATGAACAGTTTAACATGTTCAATGGACAATTTTAACATGGTCAGACAGTTTAACATGGTCACGGACAGTTTAACATGTTCAATGGACAATTTAACATGTTCAAATACAAAACTGTTACACGTTTGATTTTAGACGACTGAACGTGTCACCGGATCAGATTGGATAAGTGACAAAAGTAAAACTGTTAGCCCTTAATTGAACAATTAGTGAGTCTGATTATGAGACATCACTCTCACACACAGGTTCACAGACAGGTACTGTGATCTCCTCTCTAATATCTTGACCTACATCGTATAAACTACTAAGCACATTCGTTTGGTGTTGATTAAATGTCTGGTGTCTCACTCAAACAAAGTGTTCGTGTTTGGTAGTTTCCATTCTCTCTCTCTCTCTCTCTCTCTCTCTCTCTCTCTCTCTCTCTCTCTCTGCTATATATACACAACTTGCTCGTTGTGGTGACATTGCTCTCCTTCCACTTGTAGATATAAAATATAATGTGATGAGAAAATAACGTTTAGAGCACATTGTAACAACCTGTAAAACTGAGGGCAGACGAGACAGAGAAAGACAGAGAGAAAGGGTCTCTGTAGCGTAGAGGTTAGCTGCTCGCCTCTCGTGCCAAAGGAAACTTGTTCGCTCCCTCGTGGAGCCATCTGGATATTTTCCAGATATCCCTGATCTCAGTGTAGGTGAGATCGATCCAAGTTCTATCGGAGACGGACGATAAAACGGAAGTACCGTGTTCAATCTGAGCACGTAAAAGAACCCTTGGCAGTTAAAAATCGAGAAGAGCAGGCTGGAAATCCTGCCTAGGCAAAATTCATAAAAGATTAAAACTAAAATATTCATACAAAATATCTTCACCATCTTCAAAATTACATCGGGACCCTCGCCGGTGCTACATAGTTGGTGCACTGTAACTGAGACCCTCCTGTGTAAGAAAGAGATCGGAGCACACATGGTTACTCACCGAAGTGCAATGATGATAGTCCTATTAATCAGATAATGTTTTCGCGACAGTGGTCTGACAAAGATCTATATTCTGAAAGATGATCTCCTCTTCAATAGGTAGGTCCACATTTTCTGAATCCAGTTTTCCAAAGAACAAGATGGTTTATTTCTTTCTGATAGATACTACATCTGTTGATGATGTTTATCCTACCAACATCATGATGATATCTATGTTGTATGTTCATATTCATGTATATGTGCGTGTGTCTGATGTATTCTGCTTTCTGTACGGTAGCTGACAATCGTCATCTTCGACAGAATAAGTGTGTGGGTTGTCTTTCGCAGTTCTCCGTCTTCTGATAATGGCTACAAGAGAACATGTTGGTTTCTTATTGAGGTTTGCTTCCCCGTGGCTAGAGATTAAATATTTATTCTCTTGACGTTCTCATCATTAAACATGTGGCGTATTCCATTGGGAGCACTAGTGTTATCTGTTGCCATACTACGTCCTGTTGAGATTTAGCCGCCGTTTAGTTCGTCACTGCTTATTTGTCCAGTATAAAAATGACTTAGATCACAGCTGACAATTCATTTCTGGAAGATATGCAACTAACCACAACTCGTGAACGTCTCTGGTTATGTTCCATCGCCATGTTGTCCTGTGTGATATTCATAATAACACGTATACCCAGCCATATACAACTAAGCGTATGTAACCAGGAATACACCGTTATAGATAATAGAGGAACATGTCAAGGATACAGAATCATAAATAAGCAGACGACACGGTAGCAATATACAGACAAGTTTTCTAATGTTCTGATAACAATAAAATTATACAGACAAGTTTTCTAATGCTCTGATAACAATAAAATTATACATACAAGTTTTCTAATGCTCTGATAACAATAAAATTATACAGACAAGTTCTCTAATGCTCTGATAACAATAAAATTATACAGACAAGTTTTCTAATGCTCTATGAACTAACAAATTAATCTGACAAGTTTTCCCTATTGTCCGTGGATAACAATAAAGTATACAGACCCTTCAACTAAGCGTATGTAACAATACGAAATAATACAGAAAATGTTCTCGAATCTAAGCAGACGACAGTACAATATACAGACAAGTTCTCTAATGCTCTGATAACAATAAAATTATACAGACAAGTTTTCTACTAATGCTCTGATAACAATAAAATTATACAGACAAGTTCTCTAATGCTCTGATAACAATAAAATTATACAGACAAGTTCTCTAATGCTCTGATAACAATAAAATTATACAGACAAGTTCTCTAATGCTCTGATAACAATAAAGTTAAGTAGGAAATTGTGCCCATCAAAATATATATTCATGAAACTAGGTCGATGCCTGGTGTAGTTGCAAAGATTACCGTGTGATAAAAGACGTGGAACGCAGTTTTTGAAGGGTTTGGCTTTATGTTTTTAAATAAATATAGCGCATACAGTAAAATCAGTCTGACATCTCTAATAATGCTTGGGAGGAAGGTGGGGGAAAGGGGAAGAGAATAGAAGAGGAGAGCCCATCATCAATGAATAAATATTTCAGAGAAGCATACGAGAGAGGCCATATAAAACAAATAATACAAATGAAGCACAGTGCTATACTAAACAGTAAAATCTTGGATTCTCCGAAAGGAGTTAATTCTTATTTTGTCATGTTTGTTGGCCTACACGCTCTGATATAACCAATAAAATATTCGCCTTATGCTGAAAGGGCGTGCCTCGAGCTTAAATCCCTACTAAACAAACAAACAAACACAGTGCTGTCTGGGAAGATTCCAGAGTGAAATATTTTCATTAATTTTTAATCAATTTCTTTTTATTTATTCATTTTATGTGTATGTTATTCTTATCCCAGCATGTATAGATTTTAAAGTCAGATTTTGAGAGCAGATATTTATTCATTTGAACAGAAATCCCATTGTGTTATTGTTGTTTTTTTTTCTTGATGAGAGTAATTTCATTAAAAAACATAAATAGATGTTGAGTAATCCCTGGTAAATGTTCTTCAACCCCTGCTCTTACACAGTTATCTCATTCTATAACTTGAGTCATTTGAGCGTAAGTTCTGTGTGGTACTCTGTTTACATCAAGGCTGTGATTTCTGCAAGTATTTTGTTCACATTTCGTTTCTCTAGTAGACCCATGATAGCTGTGACCCTGTCTATAAAGCAGGACTGATGTGTCTTCGCCGTAGCAGTGACCAAATTTCTCTTCAGCAAAGCTAGTTTATCAGTCATTAAGTGTGATACCAAGATCACAGCTACCCTGCTTACAAAACCTTTGATTCAGACGCTGTCAAGAATGTGACTTGCCACTTCCTTCCAAGAAAACTGTCTTTGTTGAAACCTGTTGTCAAGAATGTATTTGCTCAAGCCTCAAGAGAAACTGTATGTTGAAACTCAAGCCGTCAAGAGAAACTGTATGTTGAAACTCAAGTCGTCAAGAGAAACTGTATGTTGAAACTCAAGCCGTCAAGAGAAACTGTATGTTGAAACTCAAGTCGTCAAGAGAAACTGTATGTTGAAACTCAAGTCGTCAAGAGAAACTGTATGTTGAAACTCAAGTCGTCAAGAGAAACTGTATGTTGAAACTCAAGTCGTCAAGAGAAACTGTATGTTGAAACTCAAACCGTCAAGATGAAATTTTAGTATTTGAATCAAGACAGTCAAGAAGAAATGTTCTCTGGGAATGTCTGTAAAGGCATCAGAACTTTGTCTCTTATGTCATAGATCGTGTACCTGAGCTCTGCAATTTGAAAGCATACTCTACAACATAACATCGCAAGTGTGTTTGATCACAACAAATCCATAAATCTACTGAAAGTATTATCAAATCCAGTGGCTGATCATGAAAAAAAGGAAACTTGTACCCTCGGTTACCTATTCATTTTTCTGATGGTAACATACTGGAATATGGAAGGTATCGGTTTGTTCTCAAAGCTTTCTTTCAAATCTCAGAGAACTGCTTCAGTCAATGTCACCATGTCACTTGCAATTGTCAACATCAGCAGAAGTCTTCTAATTCGATGGGAACTTTGCTGGGACCCTCTTCCAGTCTCCAAGCTGGCAAGATAAAAATGAAATGGTTGACTTCCACCTACCAAACAGGCAATAGACAAGTCTAAGACTCTCTTCCAATCTTGAAGCTGACATGCTAGAAATGAAATGCTTGACTTGTGTTGTATCTAGAACCCCCACAAACACACAGGAGGTGACGCTAGATCGTAGTGGTTTCCTGGCCCTGACGCACGAGTAATGCATGCCAAAGTACACGTTTAAATACAATGTTAACTTTGTTAAAACCCTGACATAATTGACTAACTAAAGTTAAACTAATACAAGCCACTATTAAAAGTTAGCAGTAAAATATCAGAAACTACTCACTTGTACAGTATTATAAGATAACCTACCGAGCAAATAATCTACACTCTGGCCACGACACGATGAAATAAGAAATGGCTAAGTAAAGCTAGATGGGTGTATTTGTTTGAATATATGTCGCTGCTCTCAAACAACAAGGAAAAAAATTGTGCCGCTACAGAACTGCAAAATCCATTACATAGAAAACAGTTTTAAGCGGGAAGCGTCAGGGTTAGGGGTGTGTGTGTGATTTAAAGCGGGCGTGAATACGGGTTGAGAAGACAGAGGTAACGTGAGGGTGGTGGTGGGGGTGGGCGACTGAGGTAAACTAGAATCTCGGTGTCAAATAAGTGTGTAGAAAGAGATCAAGAATTGATCAGCACTATTGTATCTTGAGAATAAGTACCAAGCAATATTGTACCTTGAGAATAAGTACCAAGCAATATTGTACCTTGTGAATAAGTACCAAGCAATATTGTATCTTGGGAATAAGTACCAAGCAATATTGTATCTTGTGAGATTTTGAGTACAAGCAATATTGTATCTTGGAATAAGTACCAAGCAATATTGTATCTTGGGAATAAGTACTAACAAATGTACCTGGAATAAGTACAGCAATATTGTATCTTGGGAATAAGTACCAAGCAATATTGTATCTTGGGAATAAGTACCAAGCAATATACAAGTACCAAACAACATACAAGTACCAAACAACATACAAGTACCAAACAACATACAAGTACCAAACAACATACAAGTACAAACAACAACAAGTACCAAACATACAAGTACCAAACAACATACAAGTACCAAACAACATACAAGTACCAAACAACATACAAGTACAAAACTACAAGTACCAAACAACATACAAGTACCAAACAACATACAAGTACCAAACAACATACAAGTACAACCAACAAGTACCAAAAACATACAAGTACCAAACAACTACAAGTACAACAATACAAGTAAAACAACATACAAGTACAACAACATACAAGTACCAAACAACATACAAGTACCAAACAACATACAAGTACAAACTACAGCACAACATACAAGTACCAACAACATACAAGTACCAAACAACACTATTTATCACCACAACGTTTTACTATAGATGCCCTGTACACATAAACTTATGTACGTCAGAAATGAGAGATTAGTCAATGTTTCTCTCGCATGCTATCCAGATATGATAGAACTAAGGTCTGGAGTAAACGACAGAAAAGTTGCATAGCAGCAACCCTGACAGGGACATCCTTGCATAGCAACAACATCCTTACATAGAAACAACATCCTTACATAGCAACAACATCCTTACACAGCAACAACATCCTTACATATCAACAGCATCCTTACATAGTAACAGCATCCTTACATAGCAACAGCGTCCTTACATAGCAACAACATCCTTACATAGCAACAACATCCTTACATAGCAACAACATTCTTACATAACAACAACATCCTTGCACAGCAACAACATCCTTACATAGCAACAACATCCTTACACAGCAACAACATCCTTACATATCAACAGCATCCTTACATAGTAACAGCGTCCTTACATAGCAACAGCGTCCTTACATAGCAACAACGTCCTTACATAGCAACAACATCCTTACATAGCAACAACATCCTTACATAACAACAACATCCTTACATAGCAACAACATCCTTACATAGCAACAATATCCTTACATAGCAACAATATCCTTACATAGCAACAACATCCTTACATAGCAACAACATCCTTACATAACAACAATATCCTTACATAGCAACAATACTGACAGCAACATCCTTACATAGCAACAATACTGACAGCAACATCCTTACATAGCAATAACACTGACAGCAACATCCTTACATAGCATCAATACTGACAGCAACATCCGTACCTAGCAGCAACATATTTACATAGCAACAACACTGACAGCAACATCCTTACACAGCAACAGCATCCTTACATAGCAACAACGTCCTTACATAGCAACAACACTCTTACATAGCAACAACATCCTTACATAGCAACAACATCATTACATAGCAACAACACTGACAGCAATATCCTTACATAGCAACAACATCCTTACATAGCAACAATATCCTTACATAGCAACAACATCCTTACATATCAACAACACTGACAGCAACATCCTTACATAGCAACAACATCCTTACATAGCAACAATACTGACAGCAACATCCTTACATAGCAACAATACTGAAAGCAACATCCTTACATAGCAATAACACTGACAGCAACATCCTTACATAGCAACAATACTGACAGCAACATCCTTATCTAGCAGCAACATATTTACATAGCAACAACACTGACAGCAACATCCTTACACAGCAACAGCATCCTTACATAGCAACAACGTCCTTACATAGCAACAACACTCTTACATAGCAACAACATCCTTACATAGCAACAACACTGACAGCAATATCCTTACATAGCAACAATACTGATAGCAACATCCTTACATAGCAACAACATCCTTACATAGAAACAACACTGACAGCAACATCCTTACATAGCAACAATACTGAGAGCAACATCCTTACATAGCAACAAATCCTTCACATAGCAACAACATCCTACATAGCAACAACATCCTTACATAGCAACAACATCCTAACATAGCAACAATACTGACAGCAACATCCTTACATAGAAACAACACTGACAGCAACATCCTTACATAGCAACAATACTGACAGCAACATCCTTACATAGCAACAACATCCTTACATAGCAACAACATCCTTACATAGCAACAACATCCTTACATAGCAACAACATCCTTACATAGCAACAACATCCTTACATAGCAACAACATCCTACATAGAAACAACACTGACAGCAACATCCTCACATAGAAACAACACTGACAACAGTATCCTTACATAGCAACAACATCATTACGTAGCAACAACACTGACAACATCCTTACATAGCAATAACATCCTTACATAGAAACAATACTGACAGCAACATCCTTACATAGCAACAACATCCTTACATAGCAACAACATCCTTACATAGCAACAACACTGACAGCAACATCCTTACATAGCAACAACACTGACAGCAACATCCTTACATAGTAACAATACTGACAGCAACATCCTTACATAGCAGTAATACTGACAGCAACATCCTTACAGAGCAACAACACTGACAGCAACATCTTTACAGAGCAACAACATCCTTACATAGCAACAACATCCTTACATAGCAACAACACTGACAGCAACATCCTTACATAGCAACAATACTGACAGCAACATCCTTACATAGCAACAATACTGACAGCAACTTCCTTACAGAGCAACAACACCCTTACAGAGCAACAACATCCTTACATAGCAACAACATCCTTACATAGCAACAACACTGACAGCAACATCCTTACATAGAAACAACATTGACAGCAACAACATCCTTACATAGCAACAACATCCTTAAGTAGCAACAACATCCTTACATAGCAACAATACTGACAGCAACATCCTTACATAACAACAATACTGACAGCAACATCCTTACATAGCAGCAATACTGACAGCAACATCCTTACCTAGCAGCAACATATTTACATAGCAACAACACTGACAGCAACATCCTTACAAAGCAACAGCATCCTTACATAGCAACAACATCCTTACATAGCAACAACACCCTTACATAGCAACAACATCCTTACATAGCAACAACACTGACAGCAACATCCTTTCATAGCAACAATACTGACAGCAACATCCTTACAAAGAAACAACACTAACAGCAACATCCTTACATAGCAACAATACTCACAGCAACATCCTTACATAGCAACAACATCCTTACATAGCAACAACATCCGTAGATAGCAACAACATCCTTACATAGCAACAACATCCTTACATAGAAACAACACTGACAGCAAAATCCTCACATAGAAACAACACTGACAACAGTATCCTTACATAGTAACATCATTACATAGCAACAACACTGACGACAACATCCTTACATAGCAACAACATCCTTACATAGCAACAATACTGACAGCAACATCCTTACATAGCAACAATACTGACAGCAACATCCTTACATAGCAACAACACTGACAGCAACATCCTTACATAGCAACAACATCCTTACATATCAACAATATCCTTACATAGCAACAACATCCTTATATAGCAACAACATCCTTATATAGAAACAACACTGACAGCAACATCCTCACATAGAAACAACACTTACAACAGTATCCTTACATAGCAACAACATCATTACATAGCAACAACACTGACGACAACATCCTTACATAGCAACAACATAAAATTTCATTCTCAACTCAACCATGTGGACAGACACATCAGACTGCAGAGGACATACTTCAAGACTATCTTGAATATGACACACTGTTGCAAACTCATTGGCCTATTGAATCAACACTGGAAAGAAAACTACACGGACCTCTGTGTATGCTATAGAAAAAGTCACGTTTATACAAGAGACAACATTGAATATAAAGACAATATTTGAAAGGAAGGAAGTACTCATTTGTAGCTGCGCAGACTTGGAAATCGATCTAACTGTATACAACTCCATTTATATTGATGATTAAATGAAACGTTCTAACCAACTTGATGAACTTGATAAAATTCAACAGTTGGAAGGTCAATCATGACATCATGTCACCTAGAACAATGTTTCGTCATTTTTGTGTGCCAGATTTCAAAAGATTTCCATCTTTAGACTGTTTCACGTGTATAAATATCAACCTCACATTTATATCTCAACTTCACATTTATATCTCAACTTCACATTTGTATCTCAACTTCACATTTGTATCTCAACTTCACACTTATATCTCAACTTCACATTTGTATTTCAGAGTTAGTACGAGTTTATAATCTCATTCCTTGTACCAGACAGACAGTGGAGTTTGTACTTCCAGCTTGAGATTGATGAATCTCTTGGAGACACTTTCTGAAGTGCTAGGTTTCCAGTATGGTTTTGTTTTTACCTTGAAATCCCTAATCGCTTGTTGTGACTGCCTCCAGCCTGGACGTCACACAACATCGCAAGTGACTTTGTCCTTACTGGTTCACAAGCTGGATGTATGTTGAAGATGAAAGTGTTGATTTCCTGCCATCATGTATGCGCCCAGCAGGTTTCATCACTTTCAAGATCATATCGGGTATTGCGTCATTTACCAAACGAGTCTGCTTCGGTAGCGTCCCATTAGGAGGTGACGCAGTCTTATCAGTATGTTTCCTGGTCCTGACTCCTCGCGCGTCTTTGCGCCCCAGACATCTTAAAAGACACTAGTTTATAATTTCCCCTACTCGTTTCTTCCCATGGTGTCGCCTCCCCTGAAATCCATCTAGGCTTGGTGTGAAAAGAAAGAACCAAACAAAATCACTGACGCCATTGTTTGTTTACCGTGAGTGTGTATCTAAAGAGAAACAAAGAAATAGAAAACAACATATGTAAACAAAAGAACCCGACGCAAACACAGAAGATCATGTCATGGAAACACAGTGCAACTTTCACACAAAATAAGGAGAGAGAAGTCTCGACATGAAGTTATATAAGAAAATCGGGCGTTAACTATAAGATAGAAGTAATAAGTGTGTGTATCCAGGGATCTGAAGAGAAGAGGCGCGAAAAGTAGTAGTAGTAGTAGTAAAATTGAGATCTGCTTCGTGGTGGTGTCTCTAATGCAGCGGTTCTAATCTTTTTGTGAGAAGGATTTTGTTTTTTGGTTAAGTCTGAAGATTTCCTTGGGAAATCCGGCAAAATAAACGGACTTCTTTGGAAAGACTAACAATGTAAATAGACTCCTTTGATTAACTGTAGTCAAACATGTCAATACTGCACACAAGTATATGAGGCTCGTGGTGGGCACAAATGTTTCAACACAAAAGTCGAACTCAAAATCTGACCTTCCCGTTCTCACTGTATAGATACGAGGACGATCGTTTTAGAGACAACGACAGGCTAAGTTGTTCAATGTGCGCAGTTTCATAGCTGGTTAGCAACTAATGCCGAGAGGAATGAGGCTTTGATTTCAAATTGTGTATTTGGCATTTGTATCTCCGGTGAGGCCCATACGTATGAGTAGTCTTAGTTTCACTACTTCTCATCATGTTTTCTTACATCAGTGCTTCCCCTTGCACTAACAGACTTATTGCATCAGTGCTTCCCCTTGCACTAACAGACTTATTACATCAGTGCTTCCCCTTGCACTAACAGACTTATTGCATCAGTGCTTCCCCTTGCACTAACAGACTTATTGCATCAGTGCTTCCCCTTGCACTAACAGACTTATTGCATCAGTGCTTCCCCTTGCACTAACAGACTTATTGCATCAGTGCTTCCCTTGAACTAACAGACTTATTACATCAGTGCTTCCCTGCACTAACAGACTTATTGCATCAGTGCTTCCCTGCACTAACAGACTTATTACATCAGTGCTTCCCTGCACTAACAGACTTATTGCATCAGTGCTTCCCTTGCACTAACAGACTTATTGCATCAGTGCTTCCCTTGCACTAACAGACTTATTACATCAGTGCTTCCCCTTGCACTAACAGACTTATTACATCAGTGCTTCCCCTTGCACTAACAGACTTATTGCATCAGTGCTTCCCCTTGCACTAACAGACCTATTGCATCAGTGCTTCCCCTTGCACTAACAGACTTATTGCATCAGTGCTTCCCCTTGCACTAACAGACTTATTGCATCAGTGCTTCCCCTTGCACTAACAGACTTATTGCATCAGTGCTTCCCCTTGCACTAACAGACTTATTGCATCAGTGCTTCCCCTTGCACTAACAGACTTATTGCATCAGTGCTTCCCCTTGCACTAACAGACTTATTGCATCAGTGCTTCCCCTTGCACTAACAGACTTATTGCATCAGTGCTTCCCCTTGCACTAACAGACTTATTGCATCAGTGCTTCCCCTTGCACTAACAGACTTATTGCATCAGTGCTTC
Source organism: Arion vulgaris (assembly GCA_020796225.1). NCBI lineage: Eukaryota > Metazoa > Mollusca > Gastropoda > Stylommatophora > Arionidae > Arion > Arion vulgaris. Next base: position 63,386,904 of record CM036761.1, on the reverse strand, counting down.
CCCTTGCACTAACAGACTTATTGCATCAGTGCTTCCCCTTGCACTAACAGACTTATTGCATCAGTGCTTCCCCTTGCACTAACAGACTTATTGCATCAGTGCTTCCCCTTGCACTAACAGACTTATTGCATCAGTGCTTCCCCTTGCACTAACAGACTTATTGCATCAGTGCTTCCCCTTGCACTAACAGACTTATTGCATCAGTGCTTCCCCTTGCACTAACAGACTTATTGCATCAGTGCTTCCCCTTGCACTAACAGACTTATTGCATCAGTGCTTCCCCTTGCACTAACAGACTTATTGCATCAGTGCTTCCCCTTGCACTAACAGACTTATTGCATCAGTGCTTCCCCTTGCACTAACAGACTTATTGCATCAGTGCTTCCCCTTGCACTAACAGACTTATTGCATCAGTGCTTCCCCTTGCACTAACAGACTTATTACATCAGTGCTTCCCCTTGCACTAACAGACTTATTGCATCAGTGCTTCCCCTTGCACTAACAGACTTATTACATCAGTGCTTCCCCTTGCACTAACAGACTTATTACATCAGTGCTTCCCCTTGCACTAACAGACTTATTGCATCAGTGCTTCCCCTTGCACTAACAGACTTATTACATCAGTGCTTACCCTGCACTAACAGACTTATTACATCAGTGCTCCTTGCACTAACAGACTTATTGCATCAGTGCTTCCCTGCACTAACAGACTTATTACATCAGTGCTTCCTGCACTAACAGACTTATTACATCAGTGCTTCCCTTGCACTAACAGACTTATTGCATCAGTGCTTCCCTTGCACTAACAGACTTATTACATCAGTGCTTCCCTGCACTAACAGACTTATTGCATCAGTGCTTCCTTGCACTAACAGACTTATTGCATCAGTGCTTCCCTTGCACTAACAGACTTATTGCATCAGTGCTTCCCTTGCACTAACAGATTTCAACATTTTCTTCAGTAAAGACTCCAGGAATAAAATCAAACAAAAGTAAACAAACTTCAATGACATTCACAACAAAGTTTACAGACTGGAAATACTTGTGAACCTATTATATAAATGTATTCAACTGTCAGCATATGAAAAGACTAATATGACAGCCGCCACCAACGTTAGTGCAGGATAAGATTTTTCTAGAATTGGACAACATGATGTAGACCAAAATGACGAATGTGGAGGTGTTGAATGAGGTCAAGACACAGAGAAAGCTTATCATCAATATAAGAAAGAGGCAACCATCATTTTTCGGACATATAATGTGAAGGGGAGGCTTGGAACACATTGTGACAACCGGTAAAATCGAGGGAGGTGAGACAGAGGAAGATAAAGAAATATTTTGGATAGCCTGACTTCATGACACGGAAGAGCATCAACATCTGAGATGATAGCAAACACCAGGGACAGAGAATTGTGGAGATCCATGATCGACTACGCCAGCCGGCACCTGGTGATGATGTAGAATAATGTTTTCTTTAAACTCTCATATACATGTAGGCGTTTCAGTGTAAGAAAATAAGAAGATTGAAGTTGAGAGTAACAATGTAAGTTCTTTTATCTATCTCAATTGACAGTCTAATACCACATGAAATCTACCCAACAAACCACAATGTGTTCATAGACTTTGTTTTATCTATCTCAATTGACAGTCTAATACCACATGAAATCTACCCAACAAACCACAATGTGTTCATAGACTTTGTTTTATCTATCTCAATTGACAGTCTAATACCACATGAAATCTACCCAACAAACCACAATGTGTTCATAGACTTTGTTTTATCTATCTCAATTGACAATCTAATACCACATGAAATCTACCCAACAAACCACAATGTGTTCATAGACTTTGTTTTATCTATCTCAATTGACAGTCTAATACCACATGAAATCTACCCAACAAACCACAATGTGTTCATAGACTTTGTTTTATCTATCTCAATTGACAGTCTAATACCACATGAAATTACCAAGCAAGTCACAATGTGTTAATACACTTTGTTTTATCTATCTCAATTGACAGTCTAATACCACATGAAATCTACCCAACAAACAGACAATGTGTTCATGGACTCCATGTTATTTTTTATTTCCTGATCCAGACGCACTTGAGCTTTTAGCTCGGTGCCACGGACATCGTAACCCTTCGGTTCGGTGCGACGAACACTGTAAATCTGGAGAACCTGTGATTTTTCTGCCAGCCCGCGGAATTAAACCCGCACTCACAGAGAGCTTGTCACCTGTAGTCCAACGTGCTACGAACACGCTGGGCAGACGGGCTAGGACTCCATGTTTTTTTTTATCCAGAAGCACTTGAGCTTTTCAGCTCTTCGGCTCGGTGCCATGGACATCGTAACCCTTCGGTGCCACGAACACCGTAAATCTGGGGAATCTGTGGCTTTTTCTGCCATCCCGCGGAATTGAACCCGCGCACACAGAGGGATAGTCACCAGTAGTCCAACGCGCTACGAACACGCTGGGCAGACGGGCGGGACTCCATGTTAAGGATCCCTTACTTCTGAGTGAAGACAAGAATTTACGACCATCTAGCACGGATTGCTGCAGCAGTCTGACAAGCAACTAGCTAACTTCTCCCAGGAACCTGCTATCCAGACAAGACTGTCAAACAGACGATCCGCTTAGCGGGAAAGGTAAACCGCACCACATTAAGTGCGCAGACGATAAGCGTTCAACGCACACACACACATCACACAGAAAGTAAATTTATATGTGTTGGCGGGGGAGGGTGTCTTAAATACCAGCATAAATTAGTCGAATATATTCACACAAATAGCGTGACGCGATGGATAGTGCAGTGTGTTTACTCGAGCGTTTTAGAGGGCGGTAGAAAATAGTTGAATGAACGCATATCTCTAACACTTCCTGTTCCCCCTTTCAAAATGGTGCATTCTGCCATACTGTTCTCTTTATATCTCACATCCCACCCCCCCCCCTTTCCAATTATGTCTCTGTCTTCCTCGTGCTTGCTTACTCTCAAACTGCATCTATAATGTCCCAAATATTTTGTTCAACAATTTCTTCTTTATTCCGAACAATTTAACAACTTGTTTATCTGTTTGTTTATATATCCAACAAATACTCTCAATTTATCTATACATTGAAACTAACCAACTCCAACATAGATGCACCAAAGCAAATCCAATGATAGGGAAACTGGCGGCAATTTTAAAATGCTAACATGTCACCATCAACACAAAAAAGAGCAATGTACAACACAATCTTTCTCCCGACATTATGATATCAGTGCCAAACCTGGTCACTGACAACAAATGATAGAAGAAAACTAGTCACGACAGAGATGAAGTGTCTACACAGAATGCTGGGTGTAACAAGAAGACACCGGTTTAGAAATGAAGACATCAGTACTGAACTTCTTCAAGAAACAACAAATTAAATGGTTCGGCCACATACACAGATTACCAACAGACAGTGCACATCAAAGAGCAATGTTACACCGATACAATGGATGAAAATCGTGGCATATCCAAAGGAGCGTGCCATCAACCACAGTAAACAAGTCGTTGATTTTCTAGGCACCACTTATACGTTCAGTAGTTTGCCATTGCTTTCTGAACGGGTGGCGCCATCGTCCTTTTATTAAAATCAACGGAAACAATTTGCAAGCAAACTGTCCGCAGCGTGATTCGAACTCAGAACGTCGGGGTTAATAGACCGAGTCACTAACCCCTAGGCCACAGACGCCACATACCAACAGACAGTGCACATCAAAGAGCAATGTTACACCGATACAATGGATACAAAGCAAAAAACCGGTCATGCAAATGGTGGACCTCAGAGTTAACAGGGTTGGCGAAAGATAATGTTTATGAATCGCACACAAAAAAACCGCTCTAGAAATATTGTCTTATCCTGACACTGTGGGCAAAACAGGATTGGAGAACAGAAAGATTCACTTCTCACTGGTTGTAATTGTGTCTTCTAGCTGTTTGTTTGCTGTCCATGTTTCTGTGCCACAGAGAAATCATGAGCATATATATCCCCTCCCCTTGGTGACTCGTATTTATCGTGTTAGATATTTCTGTGTGCTTTAATATGTGTGTGTGTGTGTGTGTCTGTCAAATTTTTGAATGCAACTTTGTTCAACTCATCTGTGGGTTTTTTCCTGATCTTGGTTTCACGTCTTCAGTTTGTGTATGTCCAAGATATCAGCGATACGACGATTCTCAGTTTTCTCTACGACTCAGCAGTACGACGATTCTCAAGTTATGCGAATTTCTCTTGTGTTGTTTCAGCCTAACAAATGTCGATCTTGCGCAAGGCATTTCCATCACGTGATGTCTATAATGAAGCATTTAGAGACACTGCTGCGATATCTTTCAAGAGCTTTCTCTGTTCACTAAACGTTCATTTGTCCACACATTAGTGTTTTGGGATGCGTTTTTCGGACATATGCAAAAGTGACCGGCTAATCTCACCTGGGTATTCTGCAACAGAGTGTTATGTTATGCGATCGACGTCTTGGCACATTGGGCATCTCATGCGTGCTCTGTCCTCCGCTGCAGCAGTCATCCTAAAGTCAATTTGCTGCCCGTATCCATGAGAAGTTGATGTGTATACCATCTCTCTCTCTCTCTCTCTCTCTCTCTGTACTACGACGAAGACGACACTGCCTGGTATGTACAAACTGAACTCCTAATTCTCGCACTCGTTCCAGTGTCTGAGACTCCTCCATGTCACATAATTGAGAGCTCACCGCATTGATGACGTCGGCTCTGTTCATATTTCTGCCCGTTTGAGTCGGAGCATTGTTTGCAAGAAAGCACGTTAATTACCCTGCACTCCAGCATGTCCAGGTGTGTACAGACCAGTCATTTTCTTGAGATGTGATCATCTTAACTGCAACAGTGTGTGGATACATAAAATGTTGGCTCTCATAAGGACTTTCGTATTTGGAATTTTGATCTGCCATTTCGTTTCGAACAGTCTGTGAAGACAACTTGTGTGGAAGTGGTTGTTTTCTTACGATCTTGTAACGAGTTTTCATCGACTACACACCGTCAACGTCTCGGTGCAAGCGTGCAATAGGCTTGTGAGCACTGTGGCCCAGTGAGCTTGACGTTTTATGGCGACGCTTATCTTTATCCACTCTGACACAGTTAGTAAAACAAGCAGTCTTCCAAATACAATACTGGGTTAGGATATTCTATGCTTGACCTCTGAGTCCATGCGAATAATAATTGTCATTTCTTACTGCGTTACTATTTCTGTCATTTCTTACTGCTGCTACTATTTCTTGTCATTTCTTACTGCTGCTACTATTTCTTGCCATTTCTTACTGCTGCTACTATTTCTTGTCATTTCTTACTGTTGTTACTATTTCTTGTCATTTCTTACTGTTGTTACTATTTCTTGTCATTTCTTACTGCTGCTACTATTTCTTGTCATTTCTTACTGTTGTTACTATTTCTTGTCATTTCTTACTGCTGCTACTATTTCTTGTCATTTCTTACTGCTGCTACTATTTCTTGTCATTTCTTACTGATGTTACTATTTCTTGTCATTTCTTACTGCTGCCACTATTTCATGTCTTTTTACTGCTGCTACTATTTCATGTTATTTCTTACTGCTGCCACTATTTCATGTTATTTCTTACTGCTGCTACTATTTGCCAGTGTATATCACTGATTAGTTTGATGTCATTTGCATCCATCTACTTTTAAAGGCATTTAATTAGCTGTTCCATCCTGGGCTCTGTCAACAGCTGTCATGTACGCAAACATTGTTATACAGAATGAGAACAAAACTGGCGGGTAACATTAGGAAGGTCATTTTAAACTTGATACAACCAGCTCTTCAAGCCAACAAGTCGCTGGATGTGTGCACCAGTCAACACAATTTCATTTTTCTTTACACTTGTTCACTTTCAGATCTCCACATCAATGACTCTCAACAAGATAGCAGTCAGTTCTGGGTTCCCAACATTGCCGTATAGCTTGTGTATAGATTAATGAAGATGAAGAGAGTGAAAGTGAATGAGACAGAGTGAAAGTGAATGAGACAGAGAGTGAAAGTGAATGAGACAGAGAGTGAAAGTGAATGAGACGAGAGGAAAGTGAATGAGACAGAGTGAAAGTGAATGAGACAGAGAGTGAAAGTGAATGAGACGGAGAGTGAAAGTGAATGAGACAGAGAGTGAAAGTGAATGAGACAGAGAGTGAAAGTGAATGAGATGGAGAGAATGTGTAAGTGAATGAGACAGAGAGAATGTGTAAGTGAATGAGACAGAGAGAATTTTAAGTGAATGAGATGGAGAGAATGTGTAAGTGAATGAGACAGAGAGAATGTGTAAGTGAATGAAACAGAGAGAATGTGTAAGTGAATGAGACAGAGAGAATGTGTAAGTGAATGAGACAGAGAGAATGTGTAAGTAAAACAGAGTAAATGTTCGGAGATTGATTGAAACAGAAAATGTGAGAGAGAAAAAGAGTACACACTGCATGCAATGAAATACTTGAACAATGAGGTTGAATGGGTGGGGGAACAGGAAAAAGAAATAGTTCTACCCACTTTTCTGCTACTGGTGGGGTAAATGTCAATTCTGTGTATATGAAATGGAGCACTTCTCCAGGAAAAAAACCCCACATTACCATATTATGTCTAGACACACCCAACATCTTGTGAGGTTTTCTTCCCACACTGTTAATGTCTCCCACTATCTATCATTCCAGTGATGTCACTGCAGTACACATTTGTGATTAAACTAAGTTTAGCATGTTTACAAGGACACACATTATTGTGAGACAATAGAACATGCTTTAGCCAGCTACAAAACAAAATCATATAAAAATATTCAGTGAGGACCAGGCACACACCCAAAGCACAAACTTTATTAGTTATCTAGCCACTTTAGTAGTTCTCCAGCAACTTTAGTAGTTCTCCTGCAACTTTAATAGTTCTCCAGCAACTTTAGTAGTTCTCCAGCAACTTTAGTAGTTCTCCAGCAACTTTAGTAGTTCTCCTGCAACTTTAGAAGTTATCCAGCAACTTTAGTAGTTCTCCAGCAACTTTAGTAGTTCTCCAGCAACTTTAGAAGTTCTCCAGCAACTTTAGAAGTTCTCCAGCAACTTTAGTAGTTCTGCAGCAACTTTTGTAGTTCTCCAGCAACTTTAGTAGTTCTCCAGCAACTTTAGTAGTTCTCCAGCAACTTTAGTAGTTCTCCAGCAACTTTAGTAGTTCTCCAGCAACGTTAGTAATTCTACAGCAACTTTAGTAGTTCTCCAGCAACGTTAGCAGTTCTCCAGCAACGTTAGTAATTCTCCAGCAACGTTAGTAATTCTACAGCAACTTTAGTAGTTCTACAGCAACTTTATAGTTCTCCAGCAACGTTAGTAGTTCTCCAGCAACGTTAGTAGTTCTGCAGCAACTTTTGTAGTTCTCCAGCAACTTTAGTAGTTCTCCAGCAACTTTAGTAGTTCTGCAGCAACTTTAGTAGTTCTCCAGCAACTTTAGTAGTTCTGCAGCAACTTTAGTAGTTCTGCAGCAACTTTAGTAGCTCTCCAGCAACTTTAGTAGTTCTCCAGCAACTTTAGTAGCTCTCCAGCAACTTTAGTAGCTCTCCAGCAAACCTTAGTAGTTCTCTAGCAACTTTAGTAATTCTCCAGCAACTATGGTGTTTGATTAGTTCACAGTAGATCTGTAAAACACTCCAAATTTTCACCCAACTCAGAAAGCTGGTTTACCAAACTTCAGCAGAGTTGTCTAGGGAATTGAATGTACCAGAAGTTATAGTCTTATGGAATGGTCTTGGAATACAGTGCCCAACCACTGTGCCATGCTGACTCACATATTCCCCAAACAGAGATGCAGAGACACTGAGACTATAGTCTGTCCATTAATTCGTGAGCACGTTTGAAATTGATTTTCTGAAAACTACCTGTTGGATCTCAGTGATTTTTGCAAGCAGCCTTAGAATATCCATGACGCTAGAGAAATATTTTTTCCAAGAAAATTTGATGTAGTTTGAAATATTTCTTCTTCAGGTTATATTAAAATCAACCTCACGGGATTGTACACAATAGTAACAGATCTACGGTACACAGACGCGTTGTTCTAAAAATACATTATGGTAACATTGAAATATCGTGAGTAAACAACAATTTCACAGGAATTCCTGTGCACCGAACCCAGTCAACTTTGAAAGTGGAAAGCATATGACGTTATAATTGGGATACCGTTGTATAGTTATAGGCGTATCTCGCTATTTGTATGAAGCTATTGTATCATATTTGTTGGCTTATCAAAACTGACATTGATATCACATTCATAATGAGTCTGAAGTGCACATTTATAACAATGCAGAAGGTTACAGTTTTACTATACCAAAACTTCCGTAGGGAATCTAAGAGAGGTCATCTATATTGCGATATTCATAACCCTGAGAAATGAACGCAACTGGCGCTTGGTCTGAATAGAGAATCCTTTTCCCGATGGATTAAACAGGACACAAAGTGCACTAATGTCAAGCAAGGAAGGAAAAGAACAATTGCCGACTTTGACATAGATGTCATAAGACGGAGCTCTTGAAAATGTTTGCGACAAATCAACTTGTTACTCTCAGGAAACTGAAATTAAAACTGCAATCAGATTGCAGCATAGACATTTCTAAAAGTACTCTATGGAAAATTGTAAGAGCCTGAGCTTCACCTTCAGAAAAACTATAGGCAGGAATATTATTTGTGAAAAGCCACATTTAATTGCTGCCCGAAGTAAATACCTGAGGCAGATCCGTGAGCGGCGGAGGCAAGGCTATGATATTGTATATTTGGACGAATCCTGGGTCAATGCTCACCACACCAACGCTAAAGAATGGCAATCAGTAGACGGTGAACAGAAAAGGAAAATACCAAGCAGCAAAGGCCAGCGTATTATACTAACACATTCAGGAAGCAGTGAAGAAGGTCTTGTCCATGACGCTGGACTTATTTTTCAATCAAAAGTGCGCGTAGGACTACACACAGAAATGAATGGACATATTTTCAGGCACTGGATGGAGAAAGATCTACTTCCAATTCTAAACAGACCATCATGCTTGGTAATGGATAATGCATCCTATCACAATGCAGTACCAACTGCATCAAATACAAAAGATCAAATTAGGACTTGGCTTGCTAAGGAAAATGTCACCTTCGATGATACATATTTGAAACCCGTTGTTGCACCTGGTGAGGATGACAAATAAGACAAAGGTGTTTCATATTGACAAAATCATTGCGGAATACGGCCATACGTCTTTGCGACTACCTCCATATCATGCTCACCTCAATCCGATAGAGCTTGTCTGGGCTAAAGTAAAAGGGCAAGTTGCCGAACAGAACAGGACGTTTAAAATGTGTGATGTTGAAGTTCTGACACGTGAGTCCCTCTCAATGATAGACATGCAGTTCTGGAAGAAGTGTGTTGAACACGTGCTCGAGCAGAGAAGACAGTACTGGCACCGAGATGGATTACAATTTGTCCAGCCAGTAACAATTATCAACCTCATGGAATCGTCAGATTCGGGATGATACAAATCATATTTTGATTACAGACTGAGAAATAGCAACGTATACATTTCCATATCCAAATGCGTCTACCATCATACAATTTGTGGTGAAGTTAAGACACCCTGGGGTCTAATGGTGGCAGAAGGGGAGGACTAACTGTTGCATATTGTATCCAAGTTCACGATTGCACATAAAGGGCAACACACTTAATTACTTGACCTATCAAGTTAATATGGAGATACACCTATGAATAGAATTGACATGGACAAATTCTAGGGATTACTGTAAAATCTAAAATTTGAGCCCCGTATTTGCAATTGTCATAAAAGATCAAAGGAATTCACTGATGTGCAAAATCCGTAGCATCTATGGACTACTGGTTAGCTTTATTTTAGCGTCATGGATATTCTAAGGCTGCATGCAAAAATCACTGAGATCCAACAGGTAGTTTTTGAGAAAATCAATTTCAAACGTGCTCACGAATTAATGGACAGACTATAGAATCACACTGTCCAAGACCTTGCTTCATCTTCCCATGGGATATTCTGAAAACAGACTGGTCTAGCTCACCCAATCTGTGATGAGGCATGCAGGAGACTCTTTGCTCTTCGATTTTCAGTACAGCTCAAGGTTCTATAAGTATCCCATCATAGAAAGGCCGCATCTGGAGAAGAAGACCGCCCAGCACAAGGCATTGTACACACCACCACATTACATCAAGCAGCCCTCTGGAATTTGAAAGAAAATTCTGGAAATCCATCTCATTAGGAAGAGTCCCTCCAGAAGAAACATGACCTGAGGTTAAAAGTACAAACTCAAGTGCCTGCTACAGGAATAGTGCAAACTTCACTCTAATACAGGGATGGTGTATATTTTACTGTATAGTGCAGGGATAATGAAAACTTCACTGCCTAGTACAGGGATAGTGAAAACTTCACTGTCTAGTACAGGGATAGTGAAAACTTCACTGCCTAGTACAAGGATAGTGAAAACTTCACTGTCTAGTACAGGTATTGTGTAAACTTCCAGCCTAGTAACAGGGATAGTGAAAACTTCACTGTCTAGTACAGGTATGTAAACTCACGCCTAGTACAGGATAGTGAACTTCACTGTCTAGTACAGGTATGTGTAAACTTCAGTGCCTAGTACAGGGATAGTGAAAACTTCACTGTCTAGTACAGGTATTGTGTAAACTTCAGTGCCTAGTACAGGTATTGTGTAAACTTCACTGTCTAGTACAGGTATTGTGTAAACTTCAGTGCCTAGTACAGGGATAGTGAAAACTTCACTGCCCAGTACAGGGATAGTGATAACTTCACTGCCTAGTACAGGGATAGTGAAAACTTCACTGTCTAGTACAGGTATTGTGTAAACTTCAGTGCCTAGTACAGGGATAGTGAAAACTTCACTGTCTAGTACAGGTATTGTGTAAACTTCAGTGCCTAGTACAGGGATAAAGAGTACATAACTTGTACTCCCTCAAAACCATCACCAACAACAATCGTCAAAGAAGCGCTTCTATAGACAAAAAAAGTATTCATACCTTGAGTTCCCACCAGAATGAGAGGTATTTCTTTGGTGTCTCTGTACTGTCTTATCTTGGCATAATGGCTGTGAACTGCTTGGAAGGACATCTCATTCTCCAGACTGAACACTAAAATGACTGCATCCACCCAATGTGTAAACTGTAACAAAAACAAACATTTCATTCACTAGTGCAATCAATGAAATTGTATAACAAAGTCACTATTGAGAAGCTCATGGAAAGAACCAAGAAATGATTGATTGATAGGACCATCATCATTGCACTTCGGTGAGTAACCATGTGTGCTCCGATCTCTTTCTTACACAAAATGATCTCAGCAGCAGTGCACAAACTCCGTAGCACCGACGAGGGTTCCCAATGTAATTTAGGAGATTGTGAAAATATTTTGAAGAAATTTTATTTTTAATCTTTCTAATGAATTTTTCCAGTTTTCCAAGAAAACACTAGTGGAATGAGATCTTTCATTGTGATAACATATATATATATATATATATTTTATATATATATATATATATATATATATATATATATATTTATATAATATGTGTTTAGTGTGATCTCACAAATATGTGTTCCTGTTGATCTCACAAAATATGTGTTCTGTGTGTATCTCCAACAAAATATGTGTTCCTATGTGTGATCTCTCACAAAATATGTGTTCCTATTGTGATCTCCACAAAATATGTGTTCCCTATGTGTGATCTCTCACAAAATATGTGTTCCCTATGTGTGATCTCTCACAAATTATGTTTCCGATGTGTGATCCCCAGAGAAAAAAACTTCTTTCCATCCACATATTTTCTAGGATGGACTTCTTCCAAACTTGTCATTAGAAAACAATACTAAATTCAACAACTAATTTTTCACTACAATATCAAGTACTAGTTTCATACCTGCATTTCTGGAGTTCCACCTTCATCCCTGATCAGAAGAAGATAGCTCTGACCATCAATTATCACTTCCTTTTTAAACCTGCCACCTGTCAAGATATTACATTCATTCATGTCAAATATGTGATGACTAAAACAGAATCTGAGCAAACAGGATATATAATATATGTATACATACAACTGAATTAGTAGAATGGGGGTAGAAAAGCAACAACTGAAATCTTTGCAGAAGCCTTATGTATCAAACAGGACACAACTAGGATATAGATATATACATATAACTTGGAATAGCAAATGTAAGAAAGTGGTAGCTGTAGTCCTCATATCTAAGAAGTAATAACTCAAGTTGTGCATACATTTTAGCAGTCACAACATTCTCAGAATGGACCAGACTGCAATGTTATGAACCTCAAGCTGGAAGGTAAAAGTAAGGGCAGACTAGAGAAACTCAGAAGAGAATGAGATGAAAAGTATGAATCAGTTGTTGAGTGCCCAAAGAAGGTAACCACAGATAGAACAAAGTATACTGAGTTTCTTGCTGTCTTAACCCTTTGAACCCGCCCTCCCGATATTACGGTATTAGCATTAGTACACGTATACCTGGGGTGCCTATATATCAGGATGAGAACCCCTCCTCGTTATTTGTCGGTGTTCAGCAATAACTTATGTATTAGTGTGATGTCAAACACAGGAAATGCTTCCCTTAAAGGTTTATCAAAATGGTGGTTTGCATCGTGTTTTGATACATAGTGATTTGATATTTGTTTATTAATTTTAAAAGATGAAACGACACGCTGAAAATTTCGGAAATGGTCACTCGGAAAGGATAACCACAGAGCAAGCTGTTGAACTTCTTTTAAAATGATTCTGAAGATGAATTAGACTTAGAATATGATTATTCTGATAACGAAATCGAAAGTGAGTCGGATGATCATTTAGAAGAAAAATTATTTGAACAGACTGATGTTCAAGACACACATATTATTCAATCGGTAGAGCAAGCTACATTGCCTGGGAGTGTACGGGGGCGTGGCATTCGTAATGTAGCAAGTAAATTTGATGCAGGTTGGTCTCCTGCAAATATATTCTGTCCTACGACTACTGTGGACACAGCATTTGTGCAACAGGTGGGTCTAAAGAATATGCCAGCATCTATCTTTTCAGAGAGTAGAGGCATAGAGTTTCTGCAACTGTTCCTCAATAACAAATTCTGGAACAATTTGTGTGAGCAGACAAACAGACGTGCTCAGCAAGTCAGAAACAAAAATGCTTCCAACTAATATGCAAAAAATTATAAAGATGTGGAAATAACAGAGATGCAAGCATTCTTTGGACTCTGGCTTCAAATGGAGCACACTAGTAACAAACCATGTTACAAAGATTACTGGTCCTCTTCGGAGAAGAACTTTATTTCCCATAGTCCTGGTTTCCGGGCCGTAATGGAACGTGACCACTTTCTTAGTTTGTGGACATTTTTGCACCTTGTCGACGAGGAGGAGCCTACTTTGGATAAAACTGACAAGCTATATAAAGTAAGGCCCATGTTGAATTTGCTGCTTCCCAAATTTAGGCACTATTACTCACCCTCACAGCACTTGAGTTTGGACGAGGGTAGGACTGACGAAAAGCAGACTTGGCTTCAAGTAATATATAAAGTCAAAGCCCATCAAGTGGGGAATAAAAGCTTACATGGCATGCGAAGCAAGCTCTGGCTATATTGTAAACTTGGAAATTTACACTGGAAAATCAGAGATTATTCCAGAACTCGGTGCTGTTGGGAGCGTCGTTGTCAGAATTTTGACTTCTGGTGGCCTAGCCAAGAAAAACCATATACTTATCATGGATAGGTTTTACAATAGTGTAACCCTCTTTGACAAGCTGTACACTGAGTATGGGACAATTGTAGTTTGGACAGCAATGACAAACAGGAAATATTATCCTAAACAGCTGGCAAGCAAGAAGAAAATGACACGCGGCATGTCAGAATTTGTATGCCACAGCAACATTTTTTGTCTTGTCTGGATGGACCAAAGACCTGTCAACTTTATTTCCAGTTCCCATAATCCAACAGAAATGGGGACTGTTAGAAGAAGGAATAAGGATGGAACAACCATAGATGTTCCAACGCCACAACTCTGCATTGACTACAACACATTCATGGGTGGCTGTGATGTCAATGATCAAGTTTGTCGTCTCAACAAAACACGGCGACATTATCGTTGGCCTCGGCGCCTTCTCGTGAAATGTTTTTTGTGGGCATGCAATTATACATTCTTATGAAGAACTACAGTCCCCATGTAACTGGAAAAATGTACAGGACTTTCGGTATGTTTATGGATGATATTTCCTCGTCTCTCATCGGCGATTACCAGACCGCTGCACTCAAGCAACACCACCGTGTGGATGTACACCAGAGACTTCAGAAGTATTTCATCATCCGCAGATATCCCCACAAGCCACAGGCAGTAACACTTGTGTTGTTGGTGCTTTTAAATATAACAAACATGTCAGTGACCTTCCAAACATGGATTACAAAGACAGACCAGTCAAGAAAGTGAAGACAAAATTTTGGAGCAAATTTTGTCAGTTTCCTGAGTCTAAAGGAAGATCTACATGTTGGGAAGACTGGCATAGTAAGCAGGAATACTGGAGATGATGGGGTAAGTCAATAAAAATTATAGGACACTTAATTCTGCCAATCTATCTTGTTTTTCAAATAATTCTGATATGTGCTACTTTTGTTCAGGAGCCCATGGGAGAGGGTTTTTAAGGTACAGGTGGCCAGGGTTGAGTGGGTTAAAGACACCACAAGTGTGAAGGTCACTGATGGCTGTCCAATAATTATCCCAACATGGACACAATGGAATAAGTTTGTTGCTGTCCTACTGCCTGCCTGTGTGCTTGCAGGGTCCACAAGGGGAGCAAAGAATAGTAACACTGTGACCTACAAGGCATGTCGTAAAAGGCGACTGAGGTAGGGACCTAGGAAGCTCTTGCAAACAATATCCCGACTCAGTGGGCAGAAGTATGGACAGAGACAATGTCATCACTGCGGTACGCTTTCATTTATGTGATATGGACAAGTCTCAGACACTGGAACGAGTGCAAGAATTAGGAGTTTAGTTTGGACATGCCAGGCAGTGTTGTCTTCGTGGTAGAGAGAGAATGCATGCTAATAAACTTCTCATGGGTACGGTGAGCAAGCAGCTGCTGCAGTGAAGGACAGAGCGTGCATGGGAATGCCCAATGTGTCATGATGTTGATCGCATAAAATAACAATACAAACAGATATATACATATCATATCATACAAACAGATATATCATACCATACAAACAGATATTTTTTTTCCGTCCGCTTTCAACTCAGACGAAGTTTCATCTCTGAAATTGATTTTTGCGTGAAAATCCGTTTTCCAATTTCTTACAATGGCAGCAGCGTACACATTGTAAATTACTTTACACTGGCAGCGTGTGCTCAATGTACTCGTAATTAGTATTCCTCGCCATACAGGCAGATTTTCTCGACTTCAGAGGTACTCACGTTATCGTCCTGAGTAAGACCAGGGACTCGAACAAATGCCGGACAGTAGGTTCGAACCCGAGCTATGAGGCGCCTCACAGCTAGCAGGCCGAGCTACTATCAACTACTCTAGGCAGTCCCCAAACAGATATATCATACCATACAAACAGATATATCATACCATACAAACAGAAATATCATACCATACAAACAGATGTATATCGTACCATACAAACAGATATATCATATCATACAAACAGATATATCATATCATAAATAGATATCCATACAAACAGATGTATATCGTACCATACAAACAGATGTACGAAAACAGATATATCGTACCATACAAACAGATGTCTATTGTACCATACAAACAGATGTATATCGTACCATACACACAGATATATCATACCATACAAACAGATATATCATACCATACAAACAGATATATATCAGACCATACAAAGAGAACTATGTCAGACTATATAATGCTACCTTCAGGTGACTCCTCCTGCATGTAGGACCCAGTCAGGTACCTGTGTACTAAGGCTGACTTGCCACTTTGAACACTTCCCAAGATGCCCTACAGAAGAGATGCAATAATGATAGTTAAACATGATATATTTACTATGACTATTGACAATGAACTTGAAGATAATTTTGAAAATCTCACAATGTGGACATATTACAAGATGATGGAGGGAGGAGTCAGCTGACAACCTCCCTTATTATCAATTACATTCAGCATCATGGTACATCATAACACCGTAGATGTGGTAGTGTAAAGTGGGGTTTTATATAAGTCAACTCTCATCAGTAACTCTCATCTGTACAAAATGATATCCTATTGGATAATATTCTCCCCTAAGTTATATGGGGTATTGGGCTATATGGAGATGGGATTGGGCTATGGATGGTTGGTCTTTTGTGGATGGATTGGGCTATATGGGATGTATGGGTGGGGATGGTGATTGGGCTATATGGGGATGGTATTGGGCTATATGGGGATGGGATTGGGCTATATGGAGATGGGATTGGGCTATATGGGGATGGGATTGGGCTATATGGGGATGGTATTGGGCTATATTGGGATGGGATTGGTCTATATGGGGATGGGATTGGGCTATATGGGGATGGGATTGGGCTATATGGGGATGGGATTGGGCTATATTGGGATGGGATTGGACCAACAATGTAAATTTATCAAGAAAATGTGATTACAAAAACTGCAATAAAAAATTAACACTATATAAGATACCAAAGCAGGCATTGAAGTGGGATGCAAAGGGTTCAAGAAAGAGAGGTCGACCTAAGAGACCCTGAAATGAACTTTGCTGAGAGAGGCAGGAAATATCGGTCTCAGTTCCATGGAGGAAATTGAGCGAGTTGCCCAGGATAGAGCTGTATGGAGAAATTACTTGCAGGTCCTATGAAAGCATATAACGAGTCGAGAGGAATTATTATTATTGTATAAGATACAATTTCAACAATATGTTACATTAGGAATGCTGAAATGAATAGCTACTATACATGAAACGTTAGTGACAGGTTCTAGTCTTATGTTTCATTGAGAACAGAAAGCAGATAGAGTAAGCAAAACATTAGTGACAGCATTTTCCACTGAAACTTGACAGAGGCTACAGTGCATGCCCCCCTCCTCTACCCGACTTACTTAGTCCCCTAAATAAAAATATCCAAACAGGTATATCAACAAACTACAAAAACGTTTCAACAAGTAATACTTTATCAAGCAATGGATACAAGATACAACTCTGATCAATAATCATGATACTATAATAATAACAATAACTAGAAAACAAATAAGAAATATGTCATTTGCTTTTGGCAATTCAGTGCAGTGTACATGAGGACAGGTACCCCAGATTGCAAGAGTACATACATCAAGACCGTGTCGAATATAATATACTGAGATAATGTGATGAGAAAGGGAGGTTTAGAATACATTGTAACAACTGGTAAAATTGAGGGGAGACGAGACAGAGAACAACAGAGAGAAAATGTTGGATATCCTGACTTCATGGCACAGAAGAGCGTCAACGTCTGAGATGATAGCAAACATCAGAGACAGAGATTTGTGGAGATCCATGATCGCCTACGGTAGCGGCACCTGATGACGACGATGATAAGGCAAACTCACTGACCTAGTGAAATGATACAGGAAAGAAAACAGCACTGTTGTCTGTATAAGCTACAAAAGACAGTGAAGTTTATACAAAAGACAACATTGAATATATAGACAGTATTTCAAGCAAAAAAAAAAAAAAGAAAGAAATAACATTGAAACAGTTTGGTGCAAATTGTTGATATAGTCTGTTGTACTTTTAAATCTACCAGACTTTGTGTCTGAATATTTCACTACTTGATATAAATATTTTTACTGTAACATTCCCCATTAGCAGTCCCTTTCAGCATCAAAGCACTTACATAGTAGCTTAGAAGACAATAGGCAAATTTCTTAACAACTCAGAAATGTAAGATAATTTTAAGCTCAGTAGACTAAAGGAAACAACCTGGAATTTACCCTTATATTAAGCCAGCACATGGTTGTTGTCTGCCTCTCTACAAACGCAAACTTCTCAACAAATGTTCAAGTGTGCTTTATTAAACAATTACAGGAGAAATAACTTGTTGCTAGTGTTTCATTACAAACACTGGTACAGGGGAAGAAACCGAATAAAACATTGGCACTGTTTATCATTAGATTACTTCCCTTTACAAGCGTAAATTGTACTTGGTTTACAAAAGAGAAAACCCGTCAAATTAAACTCCTTGTTCAGGTAATGTGCTTGATTCTTATTCCCAATGTACACAGTTCTCGTCTTATGTTCAGCGGTTGGCATATTTTCCAGTGATCTATGATCTCAAGGTAGGTGAGATTGAGTGCCTAGCCCTATCGGAAATGGATAATAAAGCGTATGCTTTGTGTTCATGCTGAGCACATAAAATAACTCATCATCATCAAATAGCTTGTCCAGAGCAGAACTTTGACACCCTAACAGTCTTCAGAATTTCTCTCTTTCATAAGCCTCTGCAGCCATCATGCTCAAACCACCAGTTACATCCTGCATCAATCTTCTCTTTCATAAGCCAGCTGCAGCCATCATGCTCAAACCACCAGTTACATCCTGCATCAATCTTCTCTTTCATAAGCCAGATGTCTCGCCTCTGCAGCCGTCATGCTCAAACCACCAGTCACATCCTGCATCAATCTTCTCTTTCATAAGCCAGATGTCTCGCTCTGCAGCCGCATGCTCAAACCACCAGTCACATCCTGCATCAATCTTCTCTTTCATAAGCAAGATTGTCTCGCCTCTGCAGCCGTCATGCTCAAACCACCAGTTACATCCTGCATCAATCTTCTCTTTCATAAGCAAGATTGTCTCGCCTCTGCAGCCGCCATGCTCAAACCACCAGTTACATCCTGCATCAATCTTCTCCGTGGTCTTATTTCCTCTTGCCATATGTCTTTTCCATAGTCTTCTCAACACTTTTATCTCTTTATATGTCCAAAATACTTCAATTTTCTCATCTTATTTGTAGTATAAGCCAAGTTTTTTTTTATTCTGAGTTCTTTCTGGATAGATCTATTTGTTCTCTTCTCTGTCCATGATATACGGAGTTCTCTGTCCATGATATACGGAGGACTTCTCTGTCCATGATATATGAAGGACTTCTCTGTCCATGATATACGGAGGACTTCTCTGTCCATGATATATGAGACTTCTCTGCTCCATGATATATGAACTTCTCGTCCATATCATCACGAGGCTTCTCTGTCCATGTATAGAGAGGACTTCTCTGTCATGATATATGAGTGACTTCTCTGTCCATGATATATGAAGGACTTCCTTAGATATATGGAACTTCTCTGTCCATGATATATGAAGGACTTCTCTGTCCATGATATATGAAGGACTTCTCTGTCCATGATATATGGAGGACTTCTCTGTCCATGATATATGGAGGACTCTTCTTAGCACTAATATTCAAAAGCACATATATGTTTTCCACGCCTTGCTAATTGCCCATGCTTCACACCCATACATTAGTGTAAATAATCCTTAGCAGTCCTCATCATCATCATCAGGTGCCATGCCGGCTGGTGTAGGCGATCATGGAACTCCACAAATCTCTGTCTTTGGCTATCAACTCAGATGTTGACGATCTACCGTGCCATGAAGTCAGGCTATCCAACACTGGATAGCCTGACTTCCTAGTAATAGAAAACCAAAAGAATAGACTCATAAAAATTTCAGATATTAAAAAAAATTTAATTTGATTTCTACCAAATCTGCCATCATGAAATAATAATGATTATAATTACATTTTGGCTGAAATCGGATGCACATGTCCTAAACATGTAGAAGTCTATGCGTTTAGGCCTACCAAACCAATGTGCAACGTATACACGTTCTTGGCAAAGATCAAACATATCACAAAGAGTGATTAAAATTGGTCGAAAAGAATGAACGCAAAGAAGAAGAAGATAATTACATTGTATGTTCTAAACTATCTGATGTTAATAATTTCAAGCGATGATGACATCTGCATCTGATGTGTGTTGTTTCAGTTCTCTAGTGTATGTGGTGGTGACTATAGTTCAATCCTAGAACTGGAACACAACTCCCTACCACATGCAGAACATGCATAATCAGGGTTGTACATGTGGGCGTTGTGTGTTCTGTCTTTTCGCTCAGCTCATTTTCTCCGTACCTCAGCAGTAAGGCAATTCTCAGTGATGCAAGTTCTCAGCAATGTGAGTTCTCAGCGATGTGAGTTCTCAGCGATGTGAGTTCTGTGTTGTTGCAGCACCACATTTGGCAATCTTACGCAAGTAATACCCATCATGTGGTGTCTATATCAAAGCATAGACACTTTAAGAGTGTCTTTGAAGATTTTTTGTTAGAAAATACACAGTAGAAAATAGACTTCGTATTTGGAAGTGACTTGAGGTGAAGTATTAGAGACATCACAGTACTAGGATTTAGCATTTGTAGGTAGGTCAATTCCCTTTCTTGCTAACTTTATCCCTAAATTTTGAAGTCAGTGTAAATCACTGGTAGTGAGATGGATATGGTCACCTCTCTCTTCTTCTTCTTCTTTGCGTTTGTTCTTTACGACCAATTTTAATCACTCTTTGTGATAAGTTTGATCTTTGCCAAGAACGTGTATACATTGCACATTGGTTTGGTAGGCCCCTAAACGCATAGACTTCTACACGTTTAGGACATGTGCATCCGATTTCAGCCAAACCTCCTTAGTCGCCTCTTATGACATACGTGGCAGGTAACAGTGATTCTATTCTTTACACCCCAAATTTGGGCCCGTAATCACTCGGCGGATATGGTCACCAACGAATGATGTTCAATTTCAAGTACATTCAATCCCCAAGTCTATCCTGTTGAAAATTGGTACCTGAACTTTCTTAAGTTCAGGGTATCTACTATGGAAGTTCTAGACAAATGAGAGTGCTATGAGTACACATATCTCATTGTTTTTTATTTCTAGACTTTTGAATCAACCAATCAATGATATGCCATCTACAAAGGTTGGCGGTAATGACTCTGCAACAAGTTTCGTATCTTGTCCTAACAGTACACTGTACCAAACTGTTGCCTGTCAACTTCCTGATGTTCCTCTCCAAATTGTACCTTTGTCTTCCCATATATATCTCTCCTGCCTACCACCTTCCCTTTCAAGATGGTTTTCAACAGAGTGTCAAGTCTCTTAACGTAACTATAATATCTTATTTGTTTAATTTCTATCTCCCAGAGAAGTTCTCTTTTCACTTGAAGTTGTTGAACTACTTTTTATATTAGTTTTCTTCTCTTTCCATGACACTAGTCCTATTCTTATGTATATCTACACTTCACAAGCTTCAATTCTTTTCTCCATCTGTTTGTTTAGTGTTTACATTTATGTTCCATAAAACAAAGATGAAATAATATATGTAGCACTTGTCAAATCTGAACTTTTGTGTATTTCTTTATTTGTGTGGATGTTAATAAATTTGTTATGTTAGATATGTTCCTGGACATTCCTACTCATTTCCAAACTTACTTTTAACATCTGCCATCTTGTGTTATTATATATCTAAGATATACATAATTTGACACTTGTTCTAGTAGTTAAGGCAGCTGCCTCTTTACTTTTTACTTATTACCATTGTGTTTTTGTTCTCATTATTAATATCCAGGCTATATATTATACTTCTGTTGCTTACTTGTTCTAATAGTTCTTGCAGTTTTTGATCGCTGTCCGCTAACATCATATAATATCATCTTAGATTATACAGGGTGTTCAAGATAAACGAGTCCGACTGACACATCAAAACTTGTCAATCTGGCTACTTTTATCTTGAACACCCTGTATATTGTTCGTCCATTGATGTTACAGCCTGGTATCCCTTCTATTTGTATGAATATTGTTTCTGTATATATGTTAAACAAGCAAGAATACAGAACACATCCTTCCCTCACTACTCTCATTATGTCAATATGTGACAAGTAATGTTTTCCTAATCTTATTGTTGCCTCTTGTTCCCAGTATAAATTGCTGATGATTCTGATGTCTTTCCCATCCAAGCCATCTATACGAAACACTCAATTAGTTTCTCATGTTGAGTTTTCTCAGAAGTCGTCTTCTAATCTAGAAAACATACATATGTGCTTTTTTTGCATTTCTATATTTTTTTTCAAAAACTGAATTGTTATTGGCTAACTTTGTTCTCAATTTGTTCATTCTATTCCCTCCTGCATTATCTTTAGTAGTACTTTTAACATGTGACTCATAATACTAACTGTTCTATAACCTGTGCTTTTGATTGCCCTCGACTTCTTAGTTAGGGCTACAAAAACTGATGTTTTCAAATCTCTTGGTATGTACACTGTTCTGTAAATTTCATTGCACAGATCTGTAATTGTGCTTATGCCAAAGTTTACCATGGCTTCTATTATTTCTATTTTTATACTGTCTAATCCTGCAGCTTTTCCTCTATCATTGAATGTATTGCTCTCTCTACCTCTGATCTGAGAATACTTTCAAATCCTGTTGGTTAAACTGCACCAACAGAAATCATGTGATACAGTATGTTAAAACACGTAATAACAAAGTACTGTAGTTTTACAAAATACAAAAACAATGACAATACACAGCAATGTTTCAACCAAAAGGCCTTTATCAAGCAAACGATAAAACAGGAGTGACGAATTTCACAGCACACTACATATATACTACAACAGAGATGAGTTCCAACGGGCAGAAAATGAAAATCTGTGTTTACAGTATGTTACCCAGTATAAAAGGTACGGAATATTTTCTTTGACAAACAAAAAAAAATAAAACTAAATAACGGAAAATAATTTGACTTGGATTGAAATAATACAGCGGGGTTTTTGGTATGCAATATAAGATATTATTAAATCCTCTTCATAGATATAAAAATATGCAAAAACATAACCAAAAAAAAAAAACGCTTACATTTCAACTCTATTATATCTCATAATGCTGCAAAAGAATATTTACTATTTTTTTATTTTTGTTATTACAAAGAAAGTAATCTTTAGAAAAACTGAAGTTTTCTTGAACTGATTTTGTTTTCTACTTTTTTAGTTTTAGATAAAATTCAACACACTTGTAGTGATAAGAATGGTAAGAAACAATTCAAGGAAATACTGCAGAAATTAATTTTTTTTTTTTTTATTTGAAAGACAGTGTCATTTTTGTAGCAACTTCAGTCATCACTTTTATTTTCATTGCGGTCTTCTCTTAGCAATAGCACACAAACAAAAGACCATGTTATGACTTTTCATAATGTGGACCATTGCTAATCAAACTGCATAAACAAGCTGCAAGCAGAGAATACAGTCAAACTGCGTCAACGAGCTGCAAGCAGCTATATCAGAGTCAAATATGCAGCAAGCAAAATTGATGAGTAGAAAAGACCTAACAAGTGAGGTTAATAGAAGATTTTAAAAAATAAGAAAGTAGACACCACCAAGCAAATTGTATTGCTTCAAATTTTAAAAACTGATTCTAACTTTGTACGTGCTCAACGTGCAATACAATCTTACCAATTTCAAATCTGGCACAGAGCGACTTAGTGTCCATTCTTGGCTGTTAACAAAGGAATCTGGAAATGAAAAAGAATAACAATATGACTACATTAATATTTTAGTTTACGATAAAGATAAGTCCATAGCATGCTATCAAATATAGATGGGGATTTTTATTCTGAGATACAGCATGTGATTTCCAAATGAATAACAGAATAATGATTGGTGTCTAGAGTTGAATAGGTCAACTGATTAGGCTGCACTGCAGTCTGTCAAAGAAGGTAGGGGTAGAAGGAGAGCTACCTTGCAATTAGGTAGCAGTGTAAACACTGCCACTAATAGTATGAGGTCTGGTTGCACTACAGACTAGCAGAATCATAGAGTGGATAGGTCTACACAAGTCTCCTGGTCTATGTCTAGAGACGGATAACTGGCACAAAAGCAGTGCAAGTGACCAAGAAACTGGTTACGGAAATCGTACTGATGAATCGTCTCTGGGTGTAAAATCATGTCAACCAGAGTCATGCTAGTCTGTTGTACCAGAAGTGTTTGTCTCTGCAAAACTCTGTAAATGGCTGATGTAACCGCCCGAGTGGTTACCGGGCCCAAATTTGGGGTGTAAAGAATAGAACCACTGTTACCTGCCACGCATGTCGTAAGAGGCGACTAAGGAGGTTTGGCTGAAATCGGATGCACATGTCCTAAACGTGTAGAAGTCTATGCGTTAGGGCCTACAAACCAATGTGCAACGATACACGTTCTTGGTAAATATCAAACATATCACAAAGAGTGATTAAAATTGGTCGTAAAGAACGACGAAGAAGAAGCTGATGTTACATGTCTGTCCTGTGTCAGCACAAACAAAGACTGCAGTAAAATCTGTACCAGAGGCAGAACATGTGGGACTGGAGTTATCAAGATTTTCAGAGAACTGGACCAAAAATCTTGTTATTGTATCTGGTAAAACTGTCCACCTTGGTTTCTCATGTTCTGTCTTAGTCCAACATTTGTTTCCTTGAAGGGAAAAATACAGTGGGGAATTCCACATTGCCTGGTGGCGACAAAATGATACACGACCAAAGCATTTGAAAATGTTCTATAACAGGAATGACCTTAAAGAGTCAGAAAAGTGGCAAAGAATGAACATGATTTTTAGCATCTATCATACACATGCTGGATTGAGTGGCTAACAAGTGATCAATAGAGAATACAGAAATAATGAAAAATATACAGGAATGTCAGGTCAGGCAAACCCAAGCATTTCCTTCTGTCAATATCTCAGATCAGCAGTCCCTACTACAATGCAGAGATCATTCTCATCAGTGTCGTTATGACATGCATGTTAACAAAAGAAGAAGAGAAGATCAAATTAACAGGGAAATCAAGTAACAATTTTTTCAAAGATGAGAGTATTAATGTTACAGTAAAAAAATCACACAAACATGAGAGAAAATACATTTTGACAAGAAGAAAGAAATTTAAAACAGAGAAACATAAACAAATATTGTTTAATACCGGAGAGAAAGGAAGTTTTTTCTCAAAGTAAATAGGAATAAAATAACAAAAACAATTTTCTTCATAGTTTGATGAGGTTCCAAGTTTCATATGCATGATGTGTCTTTATTCCAGGAAAAAGTGTTGTTCTTCATTTTTGCTCATTTTCAGATTGTAATTATCAAATTGCCATTCTTCTTCTTCGAACACTCCATATCGACCACTTGTCAACCACTGTGTGATTTGTATGTGATCTGTGCCTAAGAGCAAGTGTACGCTGTGCCTGTTATGTGCCTACAAGTAGGCCAGCACATCCGATTTCTGGACTGCTTTTTATTTACTAGGTAGCATCCCTAGGGCCTACATCAGTCGCCTCTTAAGACATGCATTGTGGGTTGCAGTGGTACTATTCTTTGCTTCCCTTGTGGACTCGGCACCACACGGCAATTGTGATTAAATGTACTCATTACCAGTATGTTCCCTCTGTGTAATTATCAAACAAGTTATTGAGTAACTTCACTGTCAATTTCCCTTATCCTAATCCAAATGTTCCCACTTTACTTCAGTGCTCTTCAATCCTTATGAACGTATGCATGTTCAGCAAATGTTCCCACTTTACTTCAGTGCTCTTCAATCCTTATGAACGTATGCATGTTCAGGATCAACTCCATACACTTTAAGTACTGTGAACTAGTGTGTGCGACAAGAGTTACAAGAGAGAGAAGCAAGGTCATTAACTGCATCAATTCAATGCAATCCATACACTTAGCCATACGATATATATACATCTACAAATAAGAAAATATGACATATACATTTCTATTATATAATATAGCTATTACACAAACACTACCAGTTCTCATGCCCCACTTCAACTCAAGAGGAGAGAAAAGAAGAAAAAACTTATAATTGGCAGTTAAACTTCACACTGCAGAGTGTCAATGACTCCGCCATCCTTTAATTGTACAAACAGGCAGAGCAGATGGAACACTCCTTACCACAACAGGCAAGCCAAGAATCAACTATTAATTCATAAATAGCATTGTCTTTACTAGGCATATCAGTTCTAGAGAATTTTGTAGACAAGTTCATTCTAGTAGTTTCCAGATTTCTCAATTCTATCATACTTTATAAACTAGTAGATTCTAGTGTATTGTGCAGATCAGTCAATTCTAATTTATTTTGTAGAACAGTCAATTCTAATTTATTTTGTAGAACAGTCAATTCTAATTTATTTTGTAGAATAATCAATACTAAGTTATTTTGTAGAATCAGCATCAAGGTGCGTAGCCTTTATGGGACATTGCTCTCCTTGCAGCGCATCTGAAATTCACTGTCTCTAGCCAGTTCACCCACTTCGTCGATGGTCATATTCATGGTTTCTTTAATATTTCTAATTTATTTTGTAGAATAGTCAATTCTAATTTATTTTGTAGAATAGTCAATTCTAAATTGGGGTCAAAGGCGCATGTGGACAACGCTGCGCCAGGGTTAGTGAAGGGGCACTAATCAAGACCCTGTCCTCCACCTTCCCGTGGTAACCCTGGTAACAGACTTTGGTTCCGGTCTGGCCAAGGTGGGCAGTGATCGGGGAGAACTACAGGTAGTGGTAGTAGTGCAAGCACGAAAAGCAGGTCCGAAATCTACATACAAAATGACCGTATCTCTTGGCCATTGTCCGATAAAATGTGATGAAAAGTCTGAAACAGCAGTGTACGAGTCATCTGCGAGCGAATGCAAACTCCCTGGAGTAAAATACAGCACCAAAATTAAAGGGATGAGAGGTGCATCCAACGAAGAGATGTGGATCCACATGGGGCGAAACTCGGAGCCTGCTTTCTCTCTCTTTCTCGTTCCTCCTAGAGCCCGATATGCCGGGCCCCGGGTTGAGTTGAACGTGGGTCCACATAAGCGTGATTTAAGCCTCAGGATTGGACAGCCCAGGCAAATGTGAGCACGGCGAGAACTGACGGTGACAATGAGGAAGGCACCAGGGCAGAGTTAACATGCATGCGGGCGATGCATGAGTGGGCCCACCGGTGGGCAGAAGTGCATGGCACGGAAGGCACAGCAAATGCGGCACAAGGCAAGCGCGACAGGCGAGCGGGTGTGCGGACCACCGAATGTGCAAATAACTGGAAAGCCCAGCAGAGGGAAGCCAGTGCGTTTCGCTCGCAGAAACTACTGCTGCCTTGT
The DNA here is from genome assembly GCA_020796225.1 of Arion vulgaris. Classification (NCBI taxonomy): domain Eukaryota; kingdom Metazoa; phylum Mollusca; class Gastropoda; order Stylommatophora; family Arionidae; genus Arion; species Arion vulgaris. The sequence goes on along the minus strand of CM036761.1, from coordinate 63,359,656 downwards.
AGTTTGATTGGGGACAATCAAAGGCTAGCGAGCAAACCGTACACAAAACTGGACGGCATGCAAACCAAGTAGTCCACAAAAAGACCGGTTCACTGGGCAGATGACGCTCATCAGCCCAGGAGGGCCGCTGTCCTAAAAGAAAATAGCAACCTGCTGCCTTGCAGGTTTGGCTGGGGACAGCAAAGGCTAACAGAAGCGAGCCCAGTAAACGCTGGTTGAAACTGAACACACCACCGAAGGATAAGCACCAGAGCTTCAAATGGTACTGAAGGTTGTGAACGTACACCCGTTCTTGGTGTTAGGCTGTTTATATATCACATTAGAATGATAAAAAGGCCTTAAGAACGATCACCAGAAGAAGAAGAGAAGAAGAATTCTAATTTATTTTGTAGAATAGTCAATTATAATTTATTTTGTAGAATAAAAATAATTCCTCTCGTACATAGGGCTTGCAAGTAATTTCTCCATACCGCTCTATCCTGGGCAACTCACTCAATTTCCTCCATAGAACTGAGACCGATATTTCCTGCCTCTCTCAGCAAAGTTCGTTTCAGGGTCTCCTTAGGTCGACCTCTCTTTCTTGAACCCTTTGCATCCCACTTCAATGCCTGCTTTGATATTCGTTGATCATTTCTCCTCAAGGTGTGTCCAACATATCTCCATCTTCTCTTTCTTATAATAGTTGTCACTAGTGGTTGACCAGACATGTCTCTGATTTCATCACTTCTGAATTCGTTCCATTTTATATTTATTATTTTTCGCAAACATCTATTTTCAAATGCATTCAACTTGCTTTCTATATCTTTTGTCATTTTCCAACTCTCGCTGGCATATGTTAGGATTGATACAACATTTGAATTAAAATTCGTAATTTAGTTTTAATACTATATAACTTGCAGTTCCATATTTTATTTAGACTTTTAAAAACTGATGTTGCTTTGCCAATTCGTATCATAATTTCTTTTTAACATTTCCTGTGCAATCAAAATTGATACCTAAATAGGTGAACTGCTCTGTTATTTTTATCATTTTAGATTCGAGTGTGATATCTGCATTACTTGTATTGTATTGAATTTTGTATAATATTCAATTCTAATTTTTTTTTTTTAGAATAGTCAGTTCTAATTTATTTTGTAGACTCACCAACATGTCACGATTTTTTGCATTACCATAACTCAAAGTTGCAACTTTTAATTCTTCTGACTTTGAATGAGCAACTTTCATAAGGCTTACAACCTCTGAAGTCGTAGAAGGCACGTTTGTATGGCGGGAGACACTGATAAGGATAGTCAGGCCTTCGCGCAAAAATCAGTCAGAAGTACCATACCAGGCCCCTGAATTCATAGCAGGCGAGCATAGACAAAGAATAAGGCTCTTAAATGATACTAACTTAAATGCATTGAGGAAAAAACTAAATTTGTCTCTTGTGTTTTGATAAGCAAACAAATTTTGACCCAACTTTTAAATTGATGTTCCCTGTTCACAAATGGTGCTAATTTCTCTAGTTACTGTTGCAATATCAATGACCTAATATAATGGCTGATTGAACATACTATGAAGTCTATACATTTGTTTTATTAACTCAGTAAAGAAATCCAGCAAAGTGCTGAAAATGTTTGCTTTGAGCTATAATTTATGTAGAAATAAACTGCCCAACTTTCCCGATTCCAGAAAAAAGCGTTCAAAAGTATTTCCTGGTACACACAAACGAACACTCCAATAACAAAATTTATATTTTGAGATATATATGCTGTCATGTTAATGGCAGAGATAGATAAGAGCAAATCAATTAAAAAAGATAATAGTATAATCAGATACAACTTTAGAAGAAATGACAAAGTATTTACAATACTGCTAAGAAGCGAATTAGAAGCACACAAGTTAATGTATCCTTGTGATTAAATCGTCCAATGAAAAATTGACATTCAAGCTAGTTGTGTCATTTTTTTAATCAAAAGTTCATTCCTTGTAGAGAACATGTAAGATGCTGATGCACAGCAGAAGTGCACCACAAACAAAATGACAGAGAATAGTGTAGTTAATGAGTTATAATAAGTCAGTCGTAGTTGGAAAGTTGAAGATAGAAGACATGAGTAGTTGATAACAATTGATAGGTCAGAATAGTTTATATTTTGAAAGATAAGTTCTAGTGAAAAAATTATATTTATACCTTAAGAGATTATCAATATTATTCAGCCTTGAACCTAGTTATGTAATGTTAGCATGCCTGAGTGTGTGCAGAGAATATTATTTAGCCTTGAGCCTAGCTATGTAATTTTAGCATGCCTGAGTGTATCCAAAACATTGTACTTCACAGATTGGTCCAAGCAACCATGAAATAAAAAATAGTTATATTGGGCCTACAACCTGTATTTTCGAGTGCTTACTGATTACAAGCCTGAAGTTTAACGTAACTGGATACCTAAGGAATTTTACTGAATGTAAGTAGGTGAATATAATTACTGTGATGACACCCAGTCTGTCACAATCTCTCAAATTGGATGGAACAATCTGTCTACAGCCCACATTAACAAATCAATCTTTCCTGGTGAGATTCTATCTAGACAAGTAGCCAAAGGTAAAACCATTCATTTTTTTCCATTCAAGAGAGATGTTCCATCAGTCTTTTCTAAAGAAATCAGGGATATCTTCTACAATTACAATCTTGCAGCAGGTCAGGCACACCCTGAATTACTACTAATAAAGCACTAGGGTTTCATTTACTGGCTTAGCAGCATTGTTGCCTACTGCTCCACAACACTGGGTATACTGACTTATTAAAGTGTCTACTTAACTACAAGTAAGTTACAAGTTGGTAACTATTTTGATTTGACAAATATAGTTATACGGTATTTATTTATTATTATCGTCACAATCGTTTTATACTCATATATTAGTATAAGAGATGGTTTTGATAATCAATATAATGAATGACAATGACTTAAAAGTTAACTTAGGTTAAGTTCGTCAGTTTTCTGTGATCGATTTCAACTGAAGATTTGATTACAGATCTAATAATAATTAATTTTGACTTTTTGGTTTCCAACAAGGGTTATCGTGAATTGAAATATTATTATGTTTTTATTATTATTATTACATGATTATGATATTATCAGACACGGCAACAGACAGGTGATTCTTTCAAATTTACACCATTATTTACACAATTTACATGCATGGCATAATATACTGACTCACCTTCAATGCAAACGACGTGTTCCCTGATCTGCTGTTGAATCAGAGGGTCTGGAATAGCTTCTATTAAATCATAAATCGCATATATGCTTGGATGAACGCTCTCAAAGCGTTGAATTTCTTGCCGAATAGCAAGCGAATTACTCCAGTAAGACTGCATCGGGCTCCGTGCATTCATTCTCATGATTTGTGAAACTCATTCTTTGCGAGTGAATATCATTTTAATCCGGTTTATTTGGTACATATTCCAGAAAATATGCATTGATATTAGTCGTCTCCACAAAAATGGCTAGTATTGTAAATGTTGGTTTATGCGCATGCGTTGTCGAAAATACAGTGGCCAGAATTTTGGTAGCAACAGAACGAAGTCGATCACCGAACTTTCACCGAAGTGATTCATTTAGTATACAGTTACAGTATGTAGGCAATCATGATCGTTCAGTTATGATCGACATCCTCACACATTAGACAAGTTCATACGTACTCCGTCCTCCAAAGCAACATCCACCTCAATGTTCCTATAACCACTATACCGAAGTGATGGTGGTTGGCATACCTTCTCTCTCTACCCTACAGAGAACACCGTACCGACGGGCTCGAGTTCCATTTCAATCAGGCGGCACCTTACGCATAATAATAGAGCAAAGCATCAAATGAAAACCCTCTATATACATCGAATTTGTGAATTATGAGAAGGAATTCGACAGCATCCATATGGGAAACATTCTGGAAATTGATGAGACACCACTATATATGGGATCCCACAGAAAATTATTAACCCAGTTAGTGCAACTTAAATGAAAGGTAGAATTCTTCATGGGGGAACTGACACTTTTGGAATAGGAACAGAGATGCCTTCTATCACCTTTGTTGTTCTTACCAACTATAGACTGGATTATGAAGGTATCAGTAACTACCACCAGAAATGGAAGTCGGTGTATTCTGTTCAAACAGCTTCTTCTTCGAACGCTCCATATCGACCACTTGCATGACCTACTTAAACTAAATAGTTTCCGTTGGCCGTGCCACTTGTTAACCACTCTGTGTGATTTGTATGTGATCTGAGCCTAAGAGCGATTGTACGTTGTGCCAGTTATGCGCCTACAAGTAGGTCAGCATATCCGCTTTCTGCGATGCTTTTTATTTACTAGGGTAACTTCCCTAGGCCCTACATCAGCCGCCTCTTACAATATGCATTGTAGGTCGCAGTGGTACTATCTTTGCTTCCCTTGCGGGCCCCGACACCACACGGGTGATCCAAACTGATAATGATATGGGTTTTATTGATTTGATTGATCATCATTGCACTTCGGTGAGTAATCATGTGTTCTACGATCTCTTTCTTTTACAGGAAGATCTCAGAGGCAGTGCACGAACTCCGCAGAACCGGCGAGGGTCCCCGGTATAATTTTGAAGATGGTGAAAATATTGTGTATGAATGTTATTTTTTTCACCTTATTATCTTCAAATGGATTTTGCTAGGGCAGCGGCTTTCCAGCCTGCTCTCGATTTTGAACTGCCAAGGGTTTTTAGTGCTCAAATTGAATAAGGGACCTACGTTTTATCGTACGTTTCCAATAGGACTAGGAACTCGATCTCATCTACATTGAGATCAGAATCTCTGGAAAAATATACTGATGGATCCCCGAGGGAGCGAACCGAGCACATTTGGAATGAGAGGCGAGCACGTAGCTCTACGTCAGAGACTCCCAGATGACAATCAACAGTTAGCAAACCACGTCCATATAAAGTAATTGCTCTACGTCAGAGACTCCCAGATGACAATCAACAGTTAGCAAACCACGTCCATATAAAGTAATTGCTCTACGTCAGAGACTCCCAGATGACAATCAACAGTTAGCAAACCACGTCCATATAAAGTAAATTTCTAAGTAATCTCTCCGCTATCACCGACTGATGTACCAGATCTCCATAAATTATGTGGAAATCTGATTCATGCAGCCTTAGCGTGTGTGGGTTTCGTCACATCTTCAGCACCATTTGAAGCTCTGGTGCTTATCCTTCGGCGATGTGTCCGGCTTCAGCCAACGTTTACTGCGTTCGCTCTCCGTCAGCCTTTGGCTGTCCCCAGCCTACCTGCAAGGCAGCAGTTTGCTATTTTCTTTTAGGGTAGCTACCCTTAGATAACCTTCCCTCCCGTGTTGTTGAGCGTCATCTTCCCAGGTTACCAGTCTTTTTTTGGACTACTTGGTTTGTCTGCCGTCCAGCTGTGTGTACGGTTTGCTCCGCTAGACTTTGTCCCCAATCGAACTACAAGGCAGTAGTGGTTCTCTGCGAGGGCCCGCCCCTTTTCTCTTCTTCACCTGTGCTCACATTGTTCTACTGGACGAACCTTACCCATTTCTATCTCACTGTGCACAATTTATCACCATTCGGTAGGAACGTTTGCACTTGATTCAAGCCTCTGCTTGACTTTCCAGTTTTTATGCACATTCGGGTGGTCCGCTCACCTCTACATTTGCCACGCCTTTTCGTCGCTCCATCATCAGCACCGTGCATGTCTGTCCCACATGTGGACTCACCTATGCATTGTCCGTATGTGTGTTCGCTCCACTTTGGTGCCTGCTCACCGTGTTTATCAGGCTTCTCATCGTGCTCACAATTACTATGCCTCGAGACTGTCAGGACACGAGACTCAACTCGGACCCCCACATCAGGGCTCCAAGTTTCGCCCCACGTGAGCCCTCGTCTCTTCTCTGGAAGCACCCCTCATCCCTTTATGTTTATTTATTTCGCGTTTCTCCTCGGCCGGAAGAGATTTGCAGATACAGTCACTCGGGGATTCTTCTCGTCTATCTTGCGAGTAGATCTCGTATAGCGTAACTGCTCTTGCATCACTACTTATACCAGAGTAGCTCTCCCTCGATCCCTACCCACTTAGCCAGACAGGATCCTCTGTCTGTTTCCAGGTCACCACGTGGAGGTGGGGTAGGATCTTGATTAGTGCCAGCTCATTAATCCTGGCGCAGTTGTCCCTAAATTGCACCTTTGACCCCATACAGGTAATGCCTAGGATCTGTAGTTTTATATCTTGGAAAAATATCGGGAACCAGACAGAATGGTAACAATTGTGGAGATTTAAAATAGACAACTTTTGAGTCACAGATTTCAGGAGGTGGTTATATAATTCAGGATGCACATTTTTACAAATACATGGTTTTGTTGATGATATATACCACCTGCCCCACGCAGGTAACCAGACACCGAATAGACTAATCACACTGGATATGAGATGGCAACAACTAGGGCTAAACATTCATATGAAAATATTCGCTATCCTTTAGTGAACACGTACAAACAGTACTATAGTTTTACAAAATACATAATTTATTATGTATTTTGTAAAACTATAGTACTTTGTTTGTACGTGTTTCACTATTTACCAAGTTTTACTGCAGTCTTCCCCTATTTCGCTATCCTTTACATGACTTAGCCATCAACCACAGTAAACGAGTGGTCAGTTTTCTAGGCACAACTTCTACGTACAGTAGTTTGCCATTGCATTTTAAACATTCATATAGGAAAGATAAATAGGATGAGAAGTGAACAGCAAACGACAACCCGATCTCCTTGTGGGAAAGAATATTTCTTTTTTTTCTCTCTAGTTCTATACATCTGTGAATGCACAACATTGATTAACTGTGCTCCTGTTACACAACATTGATTGACTGTGCTCCTGTTATACAACATTGATTAACTGTGCTCCTGTTACACAACATTGATTAACTGTGCTCCTGTTATACAACATTGATTAACTGTGCTCCTGTTACACAACATTGATTAACTGTGCTCCTGTTATACAACATTGATTAACTGTGCTCCTGTTATACAACATTGATTAACTGTGCTCCTGTTACACAACATTGATTAACTGTGCTCCTGTTACACAACATTGATTAACTGTGCTCCTGTTATACAACATTGATTAACTGTGCTCCTGTTATACAACATTGATTAACTGTGCTCCTGTTACACAACATTGATTAACTGTGCTCCTGTTACACAACATTGATTAACTGTGCTCCTGTTATACAACATTGATTAACTGTGCTCCTGTTATACAACATTGATTAACTGTGCTCCTGTTACACAACATTGATTAACTGTGCTCCTGTTACACAACATTGATTAACTGTGCTCCTGTTACACAACATTGATTAACTGTGCTCCTGTTACACAACATTGATTAACTGTGCTCCTGTTATACAACAAAGATTAACTGTGCTCCTGTTACACAACATAAAGTCATTGTGCTCCTGTTATACACAGAAGTATGTGCTCCTGTTACACAACAAAGAATTGACTGTGCTCCTGTTACACAACAAAGAAGTCATTGTGCTCCTGTGATACAACAAAGAAGTAACTGTGCTCCTGTTACACAACAAAGAAGTCATTGTGCTCCTGTGATACAACAAAGAAGTCATTGTGCTCCTGTGATACAACAAAGAAGTCATCGAGTCATCCGTGTATGTATGTGTCCATGAGTCCATTGGGTAGTTTTCGTTTATGTGTTTTTCTACGATGAGCCTTCTCTCCAGGTCTGTCTGTGTTCCTTTCTTGCCAATGCCACTTATTTCTTCTGAGAGCTCTGGGAGACTGCAATCCCAGGGAGGGAAGGTGCTGGCTGGTTGAATGTGTCTTGGTTGAGCCAGTGCCAATATTGCATCTTTGTGAGCAAGTTCTTTGGAGTTTGCCACGAAGTTACTTCTTTTAATCTGCCCCTACCGTAGCTGTTGATTCGGAGGTGCATTGGATGGTTCATCAGTCTCTTGAATTTTTCTCCTTGTTGAAGAACCTTCATGTCCCGTCTGTCCTTCATCGGCTGGAGACCTGTCACAGTTTCCAGTACTTCTATGGGGGTAGACTTCATGGCTCCAGTGATGATCCATGAGGCCTGATTTTGCACTCTCCTTAACTTTACAAATTGTGTCTTGGAGGTTGTGGCCCAGGCTGCTATGCCATACTCGAGTACTGGTCTGACTCTTCCAGTGTATAATCTTTTCAATATGCCACAATCTGCACCCCAGGTGGTACCTGCTAGTTTATTCATAATCCTCATTCTCTGCTTTGCTCTTTTTTCAGCTTTGTCTATCTGTGTTTTCCAAGTCATTCTGCTGTTCATGGTGATTCCCAGATATTTGTTGGACATTCCTCCATTGTGAGTAGGTGGTCATTTGTCTTGAGTTTCACCATTTGTTTCTTCTTGGAGAGGCTGAAGACAGTGAAGGTGGTTTTCTTTTCATTTATGGTGAGCAGCCAGGTACTGGTCCATTTTTCTAGCTTTTGAAGAGCAGACGTATCCTTTTGGTGGCTACTGCTATCGACTCTTGTGTCCACAGTGCCAGATCATCAGCGTAGATTGCACCATGCACTCTGTTAGGGATGTCTTCCATAATGTCATTCATAAAAACAAGAAATAGTGTGGAGACAGGACCCTCCTTGGGGAACACCTTGTTCCATGATAGCCTTCCTGCTAAGTTTTCCTGAAACTGTACTCTGGCTGTTCTGTTTTTAGATATTGACATATCCAGCCATACATGCGTCCTCTAATTCCAAGTTTGAGGAGTTTGATTTTTAGTCCCTCTCTCCAGACCCTGTCGAAAGCCTTCTCCATATCAACCCATACTATTAGTGTGTGTTTCTTTTCTTGAAAACCATCTTCAATTTCCTGAGCAATGTAGGTTACTTGGTCTTCAGTTGATCTGTGCTGACGAAATCCACTCTGCTGTGGTAGTATCAGTTGTTTCTGCTCCAAGTGCCAGATGAGTCTTCTATTGACAAGTCTCTCCATTACTTTTCCAACACAACAGTAACACATCTTTACTTACTGGTGCTTTTCCTGGTACCCAATTGAGGCTGGGTCAACCTGAGAGACATTACGGTAGGAAAAATATCCCACTGTAGAATTAAACCCGGACCACTAGCCTAAGTCGCGAGTTCACCAACAACTACGGCTCTCATGTTCAAACTGAACATGAAAAAAACAACTTGGCAGTTACAAAGTCGATAAGAGTAGGTTGGAAAGCATCAGCCCAGGCAAAGTATCTACAAATCAGAAAGGAATTCTACAAATTGTCACCATCGTTAAAACTATTTCAGGAGCCTCACCTATGTATTGGAGTTTGTACACTGTCATTTAGAACTTCTTATTTGTAAACAGAGATGTGAAATATACGACATCTTTTACAACTTGTCCATGACTAGTTTCATTGACACACAAGCAGTCTATATTATATAATGTCAACTCTGAAAGAATAAATCAAGGAAGAAATTACCCAGAATATATTTTATTTATATTTTACTAAATTTCAATGCACATGCTTTCTCATTTCTACTGTTAAAATGCAAATAATTCAAACAAAATTGTGTCCAAATCTTAGTTGAAAGTATATACAGTTCAAACAAGAAATAGGGTGAAAATGGAAACTGTTAATATTAAGAAATATGTTCAAAATAGGAAAAGGAAAGCATAAATCATATATATGAGGGAAATTGCAGTAAAAACTGAACAACTCAGATGGTTATCTGAATCGGCTGTGTCCTGTACAGAAATTGAAGATTATAACTTGCACTTTTCTGTTAAGCTGGTAACATACATTGTTTATCTGTAAACATGTTGTTCTATGTCTCACTTGATTATATATTGTCTTCTAACTTATCTCTTGGTCACTTTTTAATTTATGCTTAGAAGATCAAGTTGAGGTATATTTGATCCTTCTCTTTGCCAAATTAAGGATAAATGAGAGAAGTATACTTTCATCTGTGTCTGAATGCTGAAGAATAACAGAAAATTAAACACCTTGACTGTCATCATTTCACACCACCTGACTAACAAAAATTAACAAAATATTTATATTCTTGCAGATTAGTACTGCCAGTAAATCTCATACTTCTTCTAGCACCCTCATCATCAAGAATTTGAAGGAGTATACTGTTTTGTAAACTGTCTTCTTAGCACTTCTTTCATCATCAATTTTAATAATTATTGTTCATAGTTCATAAGTACGGTTCCAACTTCACTGCAACGGGTCACCCCATAATTGCTCCGCTCCTGTGCCAATGAATATCACACAAAATGCTAACACATATGAAAAGTTTCCTGTGTGAACTAATTCCAGAATGAAACAGCCGAGTACCTCCACAAAAAAGCAACCTGCACCACATAAAATGCATATGGCCGTCGCAAATGTAGCAACACAAAACTGTTCATCACTTGAATAGCAATTCTTGTTGACGGGGACATCAATCACAGCAAAATCCAGCTTTCTGCACTCGCAATATAACTGCATACGGTAGATTGAGCTTGTTCGTCATAACCGCTGTCCGCCATTTTCTGAATACACACAACAAAAGCATGGTTGACACAGCAAAAAGCATTCCATGTAACAGTCACAGAGTTGCTCAAGCACTAACTCAGTAGCTCGGCAAACGAAACCGAAAATACCAGACCAAACATGGCGGGAATGCGCTAGCAAAGTCGTGTTCAGAATCAAACCGTTTTGACTCTGAATGGCCTTCCCGCATTCCGCCATTGTTGGCCAGATTTAATAATTATATTCTTTTGTAATCTGTCACTGACATCAGCTGTATAAAGATCAGCATTCTTTTTACACACATAAATTATGTTATTCAACTCTACCATATAATCTTCACTCTGTAATGTTGACTGGCAGTCAGTCTGTCACAAACATCATCTTACTTCTTACAGTCAGTCCTTGTACTTGTACTCTGTTCTCTATACACCTCTATCAATAAAATCTGCTTCTTGACTTGCAATATTTTTCTCATACTTTATTAAAAATGTCATTTCAAACTTTACCACACATCTAGCATGTTTACTTTCTTGTAAGTTATCACATCAATAGCTACACAGTTGATCCGGTTATCAGTAGATCTATGTTGTCTGAATCTAACTTTCTAGGAAATTAAAAGGTCTTAAATATTACTCCTACTGGCAATCACTGCACAGCAAACATTACATTTGTATTACTTCAGCATGTTTTTCTTTATGCTTTGTGTAGATCACTACTACAAGCACAGAAACGGCAACACACACATCACAGTTTCTCTTCAGTATGTGTTTGTTTATGTGTCTCTAGGCTACTGCTACATGCAAATCCAGCATCACAAACATCACACTTGTATGCCTTCTCTTCAGTATGTGTTTGTTTATGTGTCTCAAGGCTACTGCTACATGCAAACCCAGCATTGCAAACATCACATGTGTATGCCTTCTCTTCAGTATGTGTTTGTTTATGTGTCTCTAGGCTACTGCTACATGCAAACCCAGCATCACAAACATTACATGTGTATGCCTTCTCTTCAGTATGTGTTTGTTTATGTGTCTCTAGGCTACTGCTACATGCAAACCCAGCATCACAAACATCACACTTGTATGGCTCCTCTTCAGTATGTGTTCTTTTATGTGTCTCTAGGCTACGATTACAAGCAAACCCAGCATCACAAAGATCACACTTGTAAGGTTTTTCTCCAGTATGTGTTCTTTTATGTGTTTTTAAATGACCATGTTGAGTAAATGATACACCACAAACATTACACATATAAGGCTTTTCTCCAGTATGAGTTCTTATATGTCTTTTTAGATGAGTATTGCAAGAAAACCCAGCACCACAAATTTCACACTTGTAAGGTTTTACTCCAGTATGTGTTCTTTTATGTCTTTCTAGATTACTCTTGCAAGCAAATCCAGCACCACATTCACACTTGTACGGTTTTTCTCCAGTATGTGTTCTTTTATGTATTTCTAAATTATTATTAAGAGCAAACCCAGCACCACAAACATCACATTTGTATGGTTTCTCTCCAGTATGTGTTCTAATATGCATTTTTAGGTGACTATTACAAGCAAACCAAGCATCACAAAAATCACATTTGTACGGTTTTTCTCCAGTATGTGTTCTTACATGTCTTTCTAGATGACCATGCCGAGCAAAACCGACACCACAAATATCACACTTGTAAGGTTTCTCTCCAGTATGTGTTCTATTATGTGTTTCTAGATTACTTTTACAAGCAAATCCAGCACTACACACATCACATTTGTATGGTTTCTCTCTATTACGCTTTCTTTTACGTGTTTTTAAATTACTATTAAGAGCATACTCTGCAGCGTAGACATCACACTTGTAAGGCTTCTGTCCTGCATGTTCTAATTTATGTCTTACTAGATGACCATATCGAGCGAAATATACATCACAAACATCACACTTGTAAGGCTTCTCTCCAGTATGTGTTCTTTTATGTGTTTCTAGGTTATTGTTACGAGCAAACCCAGCACCACAAACATCACATTTGTACGGTTTATCTCCAGTATGTACTATTTTATGTCTTTGTAGATGACTATTGCGGGCAAACCCAGCACCACAAACGTCACACCTGTAAGGTTTCTCTCCAGTATGTATTATTTTATGTCGTTCTAGATCGCTATTACGAGCAAACCCAGCACCACAAACAACACATTTGTAAGGTTTCTCTCCAGTATGTACTATTTTATGTCGTTCTAGATCACCATTACGAGCAAACCCAGCTCCACAATGATCACATTTGTAAGGTTTCTCTCCAGTATGTGTTCTATAATGTCTTTCTAGGTGACTATTACGAGTAAACCCAGCACCACACAGATCACACTTGTAAGTTTTCTCTTCTGAATGTTTTCTTTTATATCCATCTAATTTCCCACGCTTAGTAAAAAACCCTTTCACAAACATCACTCCTGTAAAGTTCTGTTTCAGTATGTGTTCTCTGATGTACTTGTAGAGTAATGCCATCAGTAAATCTCACATCACAAACATTACATACAAACATACTTTCTCTAGCGCTACTTTCATCATCAATTTGATTAACTATATTGTTTTGTAATCTGTCACTGACATCAGCATTCTTCTTATACACATAAATTATGTTATCTGACTGTACCATATAATCTTCATTCTGTAATGTTGACTGACTGTCAGTCTGAGTGTCACAAACATCTACTGTACTTCCATGACAGTCAACAGAATCCAGTGATGTTTCACTTTCAGTAATTCTTGATTCTGTCTTAATGTCTCTGCTCATTTCTGAAATACTTGTACCACTGTTCTTGTTTACCATTGTATTTATTAGCTTGCTGTCATATTCAGGTAACACATTTGAAAGTTGACCATGTTCCCTCAGTTGCAAGTATTTGTCATCACTTATCATATTATTATCAGACTGTAAATATTCTTCTTTGATGAAGGGAAGATCGTTCTCGGTATGGCTGCACAAATCTGAAATATTCATTTAAAAAAAGAATTTTAAAACTTGGATAATTAATCAATATATTTACTAGCAGTGTTTACAAGTTATTAAATTAACAAAAATATGAAGGTCTAAAGATATTTAGTTGACCTGACATTTCAAGAGACCTGATCACCAACAATGTACATGTCTGCTACTCACAAATGTATAATATTGAACTGATGTAATATGGCTCAGATAATGCTCAATAACTTGTAACTTACTATAATAGGAACAAAGAATAGCACCCACCACTCAGAACTAGCATGCACCTTGTAAGAAGAGATCATGAAGGGTTTTGTATGGAGCTGTTAACACCCGCAAGTATAATATAGTCTTCTTCGTATTGTTTACAGATGGAGTCTGATTCTCTGGATGTATGTTGTTGTGTTTGTTTGGAAGTCATCATTACAAGAACATATGAAGATCTCCTTGAGAAGTCAAACTAGATAACAAATATACTTTGTACAATTATACTTTATTTCATTACTAGCTCTACTATCAGACTTTGCCTGGGATTTACGTTCTCGTATATATACATTTTATATTACATTGCATTTTACTTTAAAAATCTCAAAGAAATTGATTGGGTTGTATTTGGTCCCTCTGATAGTATAGAAGTTGAACAACACAGAAGATAGTGGGGACTTGTTGCAATCCGGAACATACACAATGAAGTTGTTATGTTCAGGTTAAACTTTTCTCTCCATCAAGACAGCAACTATTCAGTTCACTAGTCAACGGGATTGAGATCACAATAAAGCATAGTGTAAACCAGGGCTGTAAAGTTCACACTGCTGTATGCATCCACCCATCAAATCAATGACTACAGCTATTGTTTCTTACTTGAACTAAAAACTCTTCAATCCACCAAGTCAATGACTACAGCTATCATTTCTTGCATGAACTAGAAACTTTTCAATCCACCAAGTCAACGACTACAGCTATCATTTCTTGCATGAACTAGAAACTTTTCAATCCACCAAGTCAATGACTACAGCTATCATTTCTTGCATGAACTAGAAACTTTTCAATCCACCAAGTCAATGACTACAGCTATCATTTCTTGCATGAACTAGAAACTTTTCAATCCACCAAGTCAATGACTACAGCCATGCTTTCTTGCTTGAACTAGAAACTTTCAATCCACCAAGTCAATGACTACAGCTATCATTTCTTGCATGAACTAGAAACTCTTCAATCCACCAAGTCAATGACTACAGCTATCATTTCTTGCATGAACTAGAAACTTTTCAATCCACCAAGTCAATGACTACAGCCATCAATTCTTGCATGAACTAGAAACTCTTCAATCCACTAAGTTAATGACTACAGCTATCATTTCTTGCATGAACTAGAAACTCTTCAATCCACCAAGTCAATGACTACAGCTATCATTTCTTGCATGAACTAGAAACTGTTCAATCCACCAAGTCAATGACTACAGCTATCGTTTCTTGCTCCGTCTAAGTGGTTAGCAGGGCCCAAATTTGGGGTGTAAAGAATAGAACCACTGTTACCTGCCACGCATGTCGTAAGAGGCGGCTAAGGAGGTTTGGTTGAAATCGGATGCATGTGTCCACTAGGGAATGCTAACCCAAAACAAATGCTTGCAAAAAAACGGATGCACCAGGCCGTAAGGCGCATAACATGGTGCAACGACCTCACAATGAGGAATGGGATAACGTATTCTACGGTCGCCAATCTGCCTAGTAGATTTAGCCATGCAATAAGAATGTCAGACCTACCATCATAAGGGTGGCCAAAACATACTGTAGGAAGAGGTCGGCACAAATGGGGAAGCAGAAATCATAGGAATTATATCCTACAGAACTGCCCCAGTATGCAGACTTGAGAAGAAAGAGGTGGCCCACTTACACCAGCGTCCAAGACAAACTGTATGGCGTGGCTGATAATCTGAGGCAGACGGCTGCTTTTATTAGAGAATCCAAAATCCCAATCTAGTGAGAATGCAGAAGAAGAAAGAAGTTTCTTGCTTGAACTAGAAACTCTTCATAAACATCAAATTTTCTGACACAACACAATGTCTCTGTCATTGGCATGTAGCTACCAGGGGTATCAGCAAGGATGTCTAGTGTCCAGATGGTACATATCTTCCCAACAACCACATGTTCTAGTAATTTGGCGTATGCATTTTCTTCTGTGATAAGTTTCCAATGCTCAGATATATAAATAGAGTGTCATCTCCACAAATCCAGATAACAGCAGGAAGTTCTCCCAGGTGTCACACAAACTCTCCTTCAATTTAGTCACTGTCTCAATGAAATGGTTTGACCACCTAGTAAGAACAGACACTCTGTCCATAAAGTTGTCTACAATAGGAAATCGATGTTTATCATACTAGATTAAATAATAATTTTACCTTTCTCCATTTCCTCATCATCATCTTCAATTTCCAACTTGACTGTATGACTCTGAAAACAAAATGTCACATCTTTAAACAAATGCTGTAGGAAAGTGTCTACAATAACTAATGTCAAGTTTCATTTTGTCTGCATGTTTCAATAATCATCATCATTAATCCTCTCCGCTCCTCATGGAGCATAGGGCCTCAACAGTTGTTCGCCACTCTTCTCGGTCTCTGGCTGGTATTTTTATGGTCTCCCAGGTCAATTGAGCACTCTTCAGTTCCTCAGTAAGACCTCGTCTCCAAGTCTGCTTAGGGCGTCCTCTTTTCGTTTTCCCTGCGGGTTCCACTCGAGCACCTGTCTAGTGACACTCGACTGTGTCTTCCGCAAGGTATGGCCTATCCATCGCCATCTTCTCCTCTTGACCTGTGTCATCATAGGTTCCTGCCCTGTTCCTATCCACAGATCCGTGTTTGTAACTCTATCATACCATTTCAATCTGAGAATCCGCCGCAAACATCCGTTGACAAAGGTCTGGATCTTATTTGTATTTGCCCTAGTGACTCGCCAAGTTTCCGAGCCATACAGCAACACCGACTTCACATTTGAGCTGAAAATCCTGAGCTTTGTTTTCGTGGAGATGGCAGCGGACTTCCACACCATGTGCAGGATCGCAAAGGCCTGTCGGGCCTTCCTAATCCTAGCCTTAATGTCCTCATCTGTACCTCCTGATCTGCTGATCTTACTTCCAAGGTAGACAAATTCATCCACATCTTCTATGTCCCTTCCCTCAATCAGTATTGGATCTTGCTGTATGTTGTTGCTACGCATTGCTTTAGTCTTCTCTTGACTGATTTTAAGGCCGACTCTAGTCAGTTTGTGCCAGAGCATCCACTTTTTCCTGCATGTCTTGTAGTCTATGCGAAAGCAAGGCGAGATCGTCAGCAAAATCCAGGTCTTCTAGCTTTGACATAAGTGTCCACTGTATGCCTTTTCCAGACCTGGCGTAGGCTGTGCGTGTGACCCAATCAAGTAGCACCAAGAAGAGGAGGGGGACAGCAGGCATCCCTGTCTAACACCAGTAGTGACCTGGAACTCCTCTGACAGTCTTCCATCATGAATAACCTGGCAGGCAAACCCCTCATACAGCTGCCTGATGATGTCGACAGTCTTCTCCGCACCCCATAGTTTCTTAGGATCCCCACATTGATTTCCTATCTATGCTGTCAAATGCCTTCTCAAAATCAACAAAGCACACGTAGAGCGGAGCCTGCCACTCCATTGTTTGTTCCACTATGATTCTTAAGGTGGCTATCTGGTCATTGCAAGATCTATCTTTCCGGAATCCCGCCTGTTCGTCCCTAAGCCTCTGGTCTATAGCGTCTTTCATCCTGTCCAGAATAACCCTAGTGAGGACTTTGCTGGGATGTTTCAATAATACAATATTTATATTTGAACAAAGTCTAGTCATTGTTAAATACAAGTCTACCATTAGTGACGTCATGAAAAATGGAATTAAAGAACATGAAAGCAAAGTCTCATAGACTATATAAAAAACACACTAATGTGTGTACTTCTGAGTGGAAGTAATTTGTGATCATTCTAAATCACGGAACTTTCATCTTTCTTTCATTCGATTGAATATTGTCTATACATTCGAAATTGTCTCTTGTATAAACTGAACTTTATGTAGATCACACAGAAGTCTACGTAGTTTCATAACAAAGGACGATGGCGCCACCCGTCAGAAAGCAATGGCAAACTACTGAACGATTAAGTGGTGCCTAGAAAATCAACGACTTGTTTACTGTGGTTGATGGCTACGTCCTTTGGGATATGCCACGATTTTCATTTTCATTGCTTCACTGGGCCAGTAAGTTTGCCTCAGTATATCATATACTTGGTAATCTTGAAGTTTGTGCTTTGCAGTCTAGGGTGTAGGACCACGACTGAATTGCCAATTTCTGTCTGTCCACATATAGGCCACGGTTTCTTCTTCGAACGCTCCATATCGACCACTTGTTTTAAATACCACATTAGGAGAACCGGATAAGGTGCAAAACCAGGCGCTTCGTGTCATCACAGGAACAATGAAATCAACACCAATAGTGGAGATGGAAAGAGTGGGGGAATACAAGCACTGAGAGAACGCAGAGACACAAAAGTGATGACGAAGGCAGAAAAGTTTCTGAGTATGTCAAGCCACCCAATGGAAAACAGATTCCAAAATCTAGCATTGGGGCGGCTGAAAAGAAGCAGCTTTATTCACCAGGCCAAAAGACTGAATAGGCAAACCTCAGACCTACCAAAAGTTGGCATTCCCTTAAGTCTGTGCCAGAGCAAACCCCTTGGAGAGAGGAGACTGAACCAGAAGTATGTATCCAGACAGAAGTGAAAGGAATATTTGACAAGGATGAGCAGAACAGCATACAACGCAAGACAGTCACTCTCAGTTTACTTGATGAAGAATACCCACATTACCTCTGGGTCCGGGTATGCACGGATGGGTCAGCAGAAAATGCAGTGAAGAATGGAGGAGCAGGAGTTTACATAGAATACCCAAACAACGCTAGAGATGCGATTAAAGTACCAATGGGAAAATTCTGTCACAACTATGATGCAGAAATTCAGGCAATCAAGGTGACAACTGAAAAACTGTTAATACCAGACCCGATCCTCAACCTGTTGTATTTTGACTGATGCAAAATCAGCACTCCAAGCACTTCAGTCCAGAAAATTGCCAGGTCTACAGACCCTACTGTCTAAATTGTCTAAGCATCGCAGGGTCGTCTTGCAGTGGATACCTCTCACTGTGGAATACCAGGAAATGAAACAGCAGACCGATTGGCCAAGGAAGGTGCTGCAGGAAAGCAGCCAGATGTGCCAGTTACCTACCACCAAAAGAAAAGGATGATTAAATCAATGAGAAAGCCACAAATACCAACACAAGACGATTACTATAATATGAGCATACTATAATATGAGCAGATTGGAACAAGTTGTTATTCTGCGCCTTAGAACAGGACACAATCGGCTCCACAGCCACATGTATACAAAATTCAAGATTGGCAATTCAGCCATGTGTACATGTGGACAGGCAAACCAGACTGCAGAGCACATACTTCAAGACTGCCCCGAATATGATACACTGAGACAAACTCACTGGCCTAACGAAACAACACTCGACAGAAAACTACACGGACCTCTGTGAGCTACAAAAGACAGTGAAGTTCATACAAGAGACAACATTGAATATATAGACATATTTCAAGCGAACGAAAGGAAGGAAGGAAGGACCACTTGTTAAACCACTCTTTGTGAGTTTATGTGATCTGAGCCTAAGAGCGGTTGTACATTGTGTCAGTTATACGCCTACAAGTAGGCCAGCACATCTAATTTCTGTGACGTGTTTTATTTACTAGGTAGCTTCCCAGGCCCCTACCTCAGTCGGCTCTTCTCCGTCTTGAAGGCATTATAAATACCTGCGGAATTTTGACAAAACAGGTTATTTTAATATTCCAGAGAATAATTATTTTTAAATTCTATAGGCAATTTGACACAAAATAAAAATATTAAGTTATAACGACATGAAATTAGACAGTTTGCACAAATTAACGCAAACGGAAAAACACAACGCAAACTGATGGTGTATTTTTGGTAAATAAGGTCAATGACAATTTCATTAACTTACCCATGTTTATTTGGGAGTGGCCACCTGGTGGCGACCCAGCATTCAATGATAATACATGAGGGGATGTCACTCATGTTTATTTGGTAGTGGCCACCTGATCAATTTAACCAATTTAGTGATTGTATTTCTTTGATTTATGCAAATGTGATAACCCTTTCTCACCTTGAGGAAAATGTATTTGTAGTGGCACAAACCTAATTTATCATAAATTAATTTTATTAAACGAATATTGATCCAATTTTGAAAAAGAAATTTAAGTTGAACTAAGTTTTGTATGAGAAGTATTCCAGCCAAGTTTGGTGAAATGTGAATGTAAATTTAGGCCGCGTATAAGAGGGCCCACAAACACACAAACTGAAATATATAAAAGATACACAAACCTCATAGTCTATCTCTTGCTTTATCCACATTGTATCTTTAGTTTGTTTTGTGTGTCCACAACTTTCCAACATGTCTTCCATAGTAGTACTAGTGACCTATGGTCAAGATCTGTAACAAAAATTTTAAGATTCGATTTCTTTCAGAATATTCCCCTATCTGAGATATAATTTCCAACAAATTTATACAATATGCAAAACATAAAAAGATACAATAAATCAAATATTTCATGAATAAAGGAATAAATATGAAAAAAATTACAAATAAAATGGCGTCAATATACTGTATGATTCCCTTCAGGTCTTCCATAAAGCTTCTCAGGGTCAACAGTAGCACAGTCTCAGTATGTCATAATTTGCCCTTGTCTTCCATATACAAAGAGCCGCAGTAGCGTAATTGTTAGTAAACTCGCTTCTTAGGCACGTGGTCTGGGTTCAATTTCACACTAGGTGCAGCATATTTTTCTGATCGTAACGGCTCTCAGGTCACTCCAGCCTCAATTGGGTACCAGGAAAAGCACTGGGAAATAAAGGCAGCCAGTGTGATGTTGGCAACATCATCCATCGTGTGCAGATGGTCATTGAAAAACACAACATCAGTCTCATTTTGAACTGAGATAAATATGGTGCCGCAAACTGGTCTTGTCAGTGTTATGATACAAGAATATTTCTTCTGTGCTCACTGCTTTCGTACATCACACAGGAGAACAATACAGAGTGAAAACCTCATTGGAGCAAGATAAACGATATATGTCCTAAAAACTAGGGATACAAATCTGAAATGGTCTCCTTGCTGCAAAACCATGAAACAGCATTCACATTCTCTTTGGTTTAGATCAAACAAGAGGAGTGGTTGGAAAGTTATTACCTTAGAGCGAACGCAAATCTGTATCTTTATAGACAGATGGCGCCCTGTGGTCAGTGTTGAGATTGTCATGGACTAGAGAGGGAAACTTGAATATCACACTTTGCCTAAATCGGATGCTCAGGGTATACATTCTACTGTAGTTGCCTAACAATGGCAGAGTAATCCATTTTTTGGAGCAAATTACAAAAAAGTAGAAGTATAATTTTTTCCTAAACTAACAATTAATTCTCACGTTATGATTCTTAACCAACCCATGATAATTATCATTAACATCACCATAATAAATATAATATTTAATTTAATTCATAACAACAGAGATGTTATCTCATAACTACTCTTGTGTTTTTATGCTCAGTGACTTCATGAGTAAGATTCCTGAAGTTGAAACAGGAATGATGAGATGAAACTGGGAGAGGTATTGGTACAGACAGGGATCAGAGAAATCTTCACTTTTGTCCCTAGGCACGCAGGAGACAGGGGTAATGAATGAGCTGATAGATTGGCTGGCATGGCTATGATATCAGAGGGAACTGCAATGAACAACACTGAATTTTCTAAATGGATTGAGAAAGTCTTTTATTACAGAGGAGTTTTAGGATTGTAATTCCCAGTCACTGACCAGATTGAGACAGATGGGTGTTGAAACTGGTACAGCCCGAAAAGAATGACATAATAAATGTGCAAACAGAAGAATTAATCAACATTAAACTGGCATGATAAGTAGCTATCACTGCTGGATTTGTTGAGGCAGGGATCAGAACACCTACTTATCAATCATCTATGGACATGTGATTAAAATTGGTGGTAAAGAACGAACACAAAGAAGAAGATCTATGGACATGTATTATATATGCATATGGTGCAGAAATAACCATGGCCCATGAGCACCATGGTTACAATAAGAGATCACACCAGAAATGAGGACTTTGAATGAAACCAGTAATTAATAAAAGAACATTGGCTGAAATCGGATGCATGTGTCCTAAACGTGTAGAAGTCTATGCGTTAGGGGCCTACCAAACAATGTGCAACGTATACACGTTCTTGGCAAAGATCAAACATTTGAAACATATCACAAAGAGTGATTAAAATTGGTGTAAAGAACGAACGCAAAGAAGAAGAATAAAAGAACAACACAATTAATCGCTTGGTCACTTGACAAGAATCATGAATGCTCTCTGTTATCCAATAACTTATGATGACTTATACTTAACTTATACATAATACTAATACTATCGTCCACAGAGACATAAAAACAAGAACAAACTGAGTTAACTGAGTACAGTATAACGAACACTATACACAGTATTATGAGTATACAATACTAATGTATAAGTACACAAAAGATGGAGTGAATTCAGTGACTTTAGATAAATGAATACAAACTTACACAGCGAGGAGTTAGACAAGGAGCACAGAAGATACTGACACTCCTAATATCCCCCTCTCCCCACTTCTGAGTAGTGCTGAGGTACAATGGGCTATGGCCCTGGTGGAGAGAAGAAGAGCAATTTAATTTAAATATGACAACCGCGTCAACCGTCTTAAGTTTAACTTAGACGACTTCGGCCGGAGGACTTACTAAGTAAATTCCTTATAATAATCTTTTCAGCTGTGATGTGTACTGCTAAACATATTTCATACAACGACACTGTCGTCGACAGCTACAACATGGAAGAACAATGACGAATGAATCACATCCAAAATTGTAACAATGTAATTTGCAAGCAATACTGAATCAACTGAATACATCCGGCCCTAATCAAACAGCGGACTCCGCCATGTTTTCCCGAAAACGTTTTTATTTGTTAACAGGGTTGCCAGATTAACATTTTGATTTTAACCCAGATCAGACAATACAAGAAAAACAGCAAGAAAACAATATTTAAAAACATTTTCCTGCTGAAACCAAACCATGTAGAAGCTTTAAATTCAGTTAGTTACTATACTATCATTCTCACTGTACACTGTATTGTTACTATGTTATAATTATTGTAGCCTAAAGTATAAACCTTATCATATTTAAAGTCTTAGCATTTCTGCAGATAGTTTACATTTATTTAATAAATAGTCTTCTTCCAACGTTTTCAGACATCGATTTGTATACTTTTAAAGTAGTTAGTGTTCAACCAGTCCATGTACATCTGCATATAGCTTGTCTTGGACTGGTATGGGGATTGGCCATGTGTTTTCTCTCTGTTCACTGTATGTTGGACATTATTGCAGTATGTGTGTCTGTCAACTTGCTGGTGCCGCATGTGCATATGTCAGAAGGGTTTATTTTGTACTTGTTAAATAGATGGTACCTCAACCTATTGTGCCCTGTTCGTAGACGAAAAAAGACCACCTGTTCTTCTCTACTTAGTTGATGGTATGCATCATCCTTTCCATGACCTGGGTGATCTCTCAGCCATTTGTCATTGTAGGCCATTTTTATCCGTGCTTTTGCTTCCTCATATGTCATACTATACATATGTCATATATGTATACTATGTATACTCATAACAAACGATAGAAGAAAACTAGTCACGACAGAGATGAAGTGTCTACGCAGAATGCTGAGTGTTAACAAGAAGAGACTGGTTGAGAAATGAGGACATCAGGAAAAAAGTGGGTTCAACATCAGTACTAGACTTCATCAAGAAACAACAAATTAAATGGTTCGGCCATGTAAGCAGATTAACATCAGACAGTGCACCTCAAAGAGCAATATTGCTCCGATACAATGGGTACAAAGCAAAAGGCCGGCCACGCAAAGATGGACCTCAAAGATAAAAGAGGCTACGAAAGAGACTATTTACAAAGCGCACAATAGGGCCCGTTTTAGAAATCTCTTCTTGACCTGACGCTGTGAGGCAAACAGGATTCGAGAAAGAAAGAAAGAAATATGTCATACTGGTGTCTGTCCAGAGCTAACTATAGCATACACTTCATGGGTCTGCGGACTCAGGTAAGAATTATGGAAAAATTAGAATACAACTACTCCAAGTGACATCGCATTCCAGTATTGTTGTATATAGACGAATGCATTTTAAAATCAACCCAAAATGCTAAATCGAAGTTATATTATGCAACAAGTTAAGTTTAACAATAAGGAATATCAATATTATTAATAGTTTTCACCAATAAATAACCATAGACTCAGAGAATTGAGTAAATTGCAAAAAGCTTGCAGTGTTCTATCAAACACATATATATATATATATATATATATATATATATATATATATATATATATATGTGTGTGTGTGTGTGTGTGTGTTTTATCAAACAAAGATCAGAATACTAAGAGCATGCATATTCACAGTGGCAATGTATGGGTGTGAAGCATGAACATTTAATAAAGCAGTGGAAAAACATATAAGTGCTTTCGAATATAAGTGTTACAGATGAGTCCTTCTTATATCTTGGACAGAGAAGAAAACAAATAGATCTATCCAGAAAGAACTCAAAATCAAAGAAAAACTGGCTGATGCTACAAATAAAAAAGAAAAAATTGAGATATTTTGGACATATAAAAAGACATGAAGAGCTGGAGAAGATCATCATGGAAGGAGGCATACCGGCAAAGAGAAGAAGAGAAAGACCACGGAGAAGATGGATGCAGGATGTAACATGGTTTGAACATGACAGCTGCAGAGGCAGGACATCTGGTCTATGAGAGAGAGAAATTCCGGAGGACTGTTGGGGTGGCAAAGTTCTGCTCAGGCAAGCTATTTGATGATGATATATATCTTGACGAGGAAATCAACGCTCGTATAGGGAGTGCCGCTACTACATTCGGCAAACTATCAAAGCGAGCGTGGGACAACAAAAAATTGACATTGCAGACGAAGACTCAAATATATCGAGCCTGTGTAATTAGTTCTTTACTATATGGCTCAGAAACATGGACAGCCTACTCAAGACACGAGAGGAGACTTAACATCTTTCACCTTCGATGTCTCCGCAAGATTATGAACATCAGGTGGTACGACAAGATAACCAACTCTGAAGTACTACAACGTGCAAATCTGCCTTCCATCATGGGCATGCTCAGCAGTAGACGACTAAGATGGTTGGGGCATGTGAGAAGAATGGAAACTTATCGCATACCAAAACAAATGTTGTTCTGTGAACTTTCGGAGGAAGAGGCACCAGGGCAGACCACTGCTCAGATATAAAGATGTCTGCAAAACCTCAATGAAAAACTTTTCTATAGATCCCAGCACATGGGAGGGACTAGCTGATGACAGAGTTGTGTGGAAAGCCAAATTACGGAAGGGCGCAGAGTCTTTTGAGAAGAGACTTATGTACGAGCTGAACAACAAGAGAGAAAAGCGAAAACTCAGAAGTTGTCACAGTAAAACACTTGCCTATTGACCGTCTGTAAAGATGAAAAGGGCCATACCATACCATATATACAGGGGCGGCTCGTCATTAAGGGCCAGTGGGCCAGGCCCCACCAAAAATATTGAGTAACGTATACTTATTATTTCAGACATTATTTGTTTATAATTATTACTTTCAGCAGGATACTGATTAGCTTTGAAAGTTGATATATAGCGTTAAAATATCACACACATTCTGAAATCTAAAATTCAACATATTTTTCTTCCAATTAGTATACACCCATGGTCATTAGGGGCCAGTAAGAATAGGCCTACCAAATCAAAAATAATTAACGTGTACTTATTATTTTTTTAATTTTGTTCGTAATTATTATTGTTAACTTGACACTGATTAGCTTTGAAAGTTGAATATTTAACACTAAAATATAAATATTATATCATAATAATATAACAATCATAATAATATATAAACATTATTATTTTAAAAACTATTATATATGGTCGCAAATTCAGCTTCTCTTTGGGTGTCGTTGGCAATGAGAGAGCAGACATGCTGGCTGGCTCTGCCGCTATATCAGACGGTCAGCCAATGGACAGAGCTGACATCGTGAACGCCCTCATAGAGCGTGGCCGCAGAGAAGACCTTCATCTAAACCAATCCACGTCAAATACTAGATTGCGAGAACTGGGTTTGAAGATTGGTGTGGCAAGAAAAGAACGGTACAACAGGTATACGAGTAGGCTCATCAATCAAAATAGAACTGGTACGGTCAGTCGCTGGACACTGATGGAGATATTGCGAAGGAGATCGGAGCACCTATGGACATGTCCGGAGTGCAATGAAGATATTCCAAACTGAAACGAAAATACTTAAAAAATCGAGCGGTCATTAATACATATGGAGTTTTTTTTTTTCTTCTTTTTCTTTCGTCCGCTTTCAACTCAGACGAAGTTTCATTTCTGAAACTGATTTTTGCGTGAAAATCCGTTTTCCAATTTCTTACAATGGCAGCAGCGTGCACATTGTAAATTACTTACACTGGCAGCCGTGTGCTCAATGTACTCGTAATTATTAAAAAAAAGTATGTCCATTAATTCGTGAGCACGTTTG
The DNA here is from genome assembly GCA_020796225.1 of Arion vulgaris. Classification (NCBI taxonomy): domain Eukaryota; kingdom Metazoa; phylum Mollusca; class Gastropoda; order Stylommatophora; family Arionidae; genus Arion; species Arion vulgaris. Next base: position 63,333,412 of record CM036761.1, on the reverse strand, counting down.
AAATTGATTTTCTCGAAAACTACCTGTTGGATCTCAGTGATTTTTGCAAGCAGCCTTAGAATATCCATGGCGTTAGAGAAATATTTTTTTCAAGAAAATTTGATGTAGTTTGAAATATTTCTTCTTCAGGTTATATTAAAATCAACCTCACCGGATTGTACACAATAGTAACAGATCTACGGTACACAGACGCGTTGTTCTAAAAATACATTATGGTAACATTGAAATATCGTGAGTACACAACAATTTCACGAATTCCGTGCACCTAACCCAGTCGACTTTGAAAGCGGAAAGCATATGACGTTATAATTGGGATACCGTTGTATAGTCATAGGTGTTTCACTATTTACCAAGTTTTACTGCAGTCTTCCCCTATTTCGATATAGTCATAGGTGTATCTCGCTATTTGTATGAAGCTATTGTATCATATTTGTTGGCTTATCAAAACTGACATTGATATCACATTCATAATGAGTCTGAAGTGCATATTTATAACAATGCAAAAGGTTACAGTTTTACTATACCAACACTTCCGTAGGGAATCTAAGAGAGGTCATCTATATTGCGATATTCATAACCCTGAGAAACGAACGCAACTGGCGCTTGGTCTGAATAGAGAATCCTTTTTCCGATGGATTAAACAAGACACAAAGTGCACTAATGTCAAGCAAGGAAGGAAAAGAACAATTGACGACTTTGACATAGATGTCATAAGACGGAGCTCTTGAAAATGTTTGCGACAAATCAACTTGTTACTCTCAGGAAACTGAAATTAAAACTGCAATCAGATTGCAGCATAGACATTTCTAAAAGTACTCTATGGAAAATTGAAAGAGCCGCCGGCTTCACCTTCAGAAAAACTATAGGCGGCAGAAATATTATTTGTGAAAAGCCACATTTAATTGCTGCCCGAAGTAAATACCTGAGGCAGATCCGTGAGCGGCGGAGGCAAGGCTATGATATTGTATATTTGGACGAATCCTGGGTCAATGCTCACCACACCAATGCTAAAGAATGGCAATCAGTAGACGGTGAACAGAAAGAAAAATACCAAGCAGCAAAGGCCAGCGTATTATACTAACACATGCAGGAAGCAGTGAAGAAGGTCTTGTCCATGACGCTGGACTTATTTTCCAATCAAAAAGTACCGACGGTAGGGACTACCACACAGAAATGAATGGACATATTTTCAGGCACTGGATGGAGAAAGATCTACTTTCAATTCTAAACAGACCATCATGCTTGGTAATGGATAATGCATCCTATCACAACGCAGTATCAGCGGAAGACAAAGTACCAACTGCATCAAACACAAAAGATCAAATTAGGACTTGGCTTGCTAAGGAAAATGTCAGCTTCGATGATACATATTTGAAACCGAGTTGTTGCACCTGGTGAGGATGACAAATAAGACAAAGGTGTTTCATATTGACAAAATCATTGCGGAATACGGCCACACGTCTTTGCGACTACCTCCATATCATGCTCACCTCAATCCGATAGAGCTTGTCTGGGCTAAAGTAAAAGGGCAAGTTGCCGAACAGAACAGGACGTTTAAAATGTGTGATGTTGAAGTTCTGACACGTGAGTCCCTCTCAATGATAGACATGCAGTTCTGGAAGAAGTGTGTTGAACATGTGCTCCGAGAGGAAGACGAGTACTGGCACTGAGATGGATTACAATTTGTCCAGCCAGTAACAATTATCAACCTCATGGAATCGTCAGATTCGGGATGATACAAATCATATTTTGATTACAGACTGAGAAATAGCAACGTATACATTTCCATATCCAAATGCGTCTACCATCATACAATTTGTGGTGAAGTTAAGACACCCTGGGGTCTAATGGTGACCGAAGGGAGGACTAACTGTTGCATATTGTATCCAAGTTACTTGACCTATCAAGTTAATATGGAGATACACCTATGAATAGAATTGACATGGACACATTCTAGGGATTACTGTAAAATCTAAAATTTGAGCCCCGTATTTGCAATTGTCATAAAAGATCAAAGGAATTCGCCGATGTGCAAAATCCGTAGCATCTATGGACTACTGGTTAGCTTTATTTTAGCGTCATGGATATTCTAAGGCTGCATGCAAAAATCACTGAGATCCAACAGGTAGTTTTCGAGAAAATCAATTTCAAACGTGCTCACGAATTAATGGACAGACTAGTATTCCCTCGCCATACAGGCAGATTTTCTCCGACTTCAGAGGTACTCACGTTATCGTCCTGAGTAAGACCAGGGCCTCGAACAAGTGCCGGACAGTAGGTTTGAACCCGAGCTATGAGGCGTCTCACAGCTCGCAGGCCGAGCTACTATCAACTACTCTAGGCAGTCCCCCTCACATATGGAGTAAATCACAGTACTTCGTCTAATTTGATTGAAATCCCTCACAAACGCGTTAACCTCCATCTCGTCGAGCTGTTAATAGTAATAATATCCGTCCATCGCAAGCAATGATGACAACAGTCTCAGACGTGTGCTGCTGCACCACTATGGTGTGTTCTGGGGTGACTGTAGAGTCCAATCCTAGAACACCATCCTAAAACCACAGGTCATACCATACATGATCAAGGTTAGACATGTGGGTGTTGTGTGTTCTGTCTTTTGCTCAGCTCGTTTTCTATGTGCCTCAACGGCACGATGCTTCTCAACTATGCGGGTTCCTCTTGTGTTGTTACAGCGCCACATTTGGTGATTTTGCGCCAGGGATTCCCAGCACGAGGTATCTATATCTAAGCATTTCAGAGTTACTTAATGAGCGTCTTTGATTAATGTTCCTTCAGTCGGGATATTTGTGTAGAATTCAATTCACCGTCGAGTCCCCTGCCCGAACCGTCTCTCTAATGGTGTTCAGGATATCAGCCATGTCCAATGCCCGACCGCTTGCCAATGTAGCCATTCCTACAAGTCTCTGCTCATTTATTTTCCCTGACGCCTGCATGTGCGTCTATGAAAGCGAAGAAGACTATTCTTCTTGCAGTCCGGAACTCGATAAAGACTCCAGCCACTGCCTTCGTTCGTAATCGAACCTGACTTTCGGGGTCAAAGAAGAGGCAAGGAAACAACGGCGCGCCAGATTAGTGAGCTGGCACTAATCCCTTGCCCTCACCTCCACGTGGTGACACTGGCAACAGACGGTAGTTCCGGTCTGGCTAAGAGGGCAGGTGTCGTGGGAGAGCTCTCTGGGGCAAGTAGATATACAAAGGTAGTCACGCTAGATGGGATCCGCTCGCAACATAGACGAGCGAACTCCCAGAATGGCTATTAATGCTCGCGTCTCCCGGCCGATGGGAAACGCTTGAAGGATAAACGTGGAACCGCGTGTGGCGAAACTCGGAGCCAGCGCATGCTATCTCTTGAGCCGATGAGTATGCCGGGAATCGAGTTGAACTGCACGAGGGACCACATAGGCCGAAACTCGGGCCCCTATCTCAGGGATGGGGCACGATTATAAGTCATCGAGAAACGTTGACCCACGCAGGGGAAATTCGGAGCCATACATGCTCTCTCTTGAGCCGATGAGTATGCTGAGAGTCGGGTTGAACTGCACGCAGGTCCACACGGACGGCCTAGACAAATGTGAGCACGGCGGGAATTGACGGAAATGTTGAGGTAGGCACCAGGGCAGAGTGAGCACGCACGAAGCACAGGTGGACTCACAAGGGGCGAAACCAAGTGCCCCCATCACAGGGGTGGTGGTACGGGCTGATGCTCTATGCGGGGACACTGAAAGACCGTATATAATGCTTTAATTACACTGACCATTTCTCATTTCTACAGTTAAATAACAATTATTCAAACAAAAATTGTAACGTGAAAAGCTTAGTTGCAAGTAAACAAAGCAGAAACAAGAGATATGAGGAAAATGGAAACTTTTATTATGAACAATTATTTTCAAATTAGAGAGAAACAAAGAAAGAATAAATCAAATATACAAAAGTAAAGCTCAAATATATGTGAGATTGCAGACAATCTGAATAAAACAAAGATGGTATCTCAGCCTGTTGTGTTCTGTGCATAGATTGAGAATACTCTTTTCTAAAAACCTGGTTTCTTACTGAACTATTTTCTTTTAACAAACCTCTTATTCTCATGTCTGTGATAAATTTGATGAGATTGTGATAGTTTATTAGATGAGATTTGAGATTGATGGATGTGAAGTTTATTAATAGATGAAGATTGTGGATAGGTTTATTAGATCAAATTGTGAGAGTTTATTAGATGAGTTGTATAGTTATAGATGAGATTGTGATATTATTAGATGAGATTAAGTTATTAGATGAGATTGTGATAGTTTATTAGATGAGATTGTGATAGTTTATTAGATGAGATTGTGATAGAGTTTTAGTTAGTAGATCAGATTGTGATAGTTTATTAGATGGAGATTGTGAGAGTTTATTAGATGAGATTGTGATAGTTTATTAGATAAATTGTGAAGTTTATTAGATGAGATGGAAGTTATTAGAGATTGTGATAGTTATAGATGAGATTGTGATAGTTATTAGATGAGATGGATAGTTTTACTGAGATGAAGTTATTAGTAAGAGATGTTTATTAGAGAGATTGTGAAGTTGATTAGATGAGATGTTTATAGATCAAATGTAGATAGTAATGATGAGGTTTAGTTAATGAGTGAGATTATTAGATGAGATAGTTATTAGATGAGTATTTATGCAAGATAGTTTATTAGATGAGATGTGAGAGTATTAGATGAGATTGTGTAGTTATTAGATGAGATTGATAGTTTAAAGAAGATGTATAGTTATTGATAGATTGTGAGAGTTTATTAGATGAGATTGTGATAGTTTATTAGATGAGATTGTGATAGCTTATTAGATGAGATTGTGATAGTTTATTAGATGAGATTGTGGATTGGAGTTTATTAGATCAAATTGTGATAGTACAGATCCTTCTCTAGACCTCATCTTCACAGTGAATGTGGCAATGAAATGGATCTTAAATTTAATGAAGAGTCAAACAACAGAATATATCCGTAGATGAGCATAGTAGACATGTTCTCCATAATGGAAGACTTGGAATCTGAAGATGGTCTAAAAGGCATGATCTGCATCTGGCTTTGCATTCTGTGGAGCTGGCTTTGCATTCTGTGGAGGAGGGAGAGCTCTAGTCTTTCTTAGACAGGACAAAAGTGAAAATCAACATCCTGTTGATGACCTGTAGAATGCACAAGCCAACCCCACATCTCAGTGGTGCAGAGCAGAAAACTTTGACTGTGAGATGGACACCCTAGGTCAGTTTTTGAAAATAATATATATTTTAAAAATTTATTATTTTTGTTGTTGTCCTACAAAGAGAGACAATATGCAAATTTAAAAAAACCATGTAGAAACCAAATGTACTGACTTACAGATCTGTAAGAGCCTAACTTGCACAACAAACTCATGCTCTAAGGTGGAAATCATATGTCAGGCACCAAAAGTGGTTCAATGCAGTCGAAAATAAAGAACCAAGAGCTGGAAGCAACAAATACATTCACATACTTGGGAAGGCAGAGTTACAATAGACAAGGTTGCTAGTAATGAAATCAACAAAAAGATGAACAATTAACAACTGTTTTTACTAATCTAAACAATATTTTGAGATTTTAACAGCATCACTACTCTCTATGGTAGATGTTTAAAGAGAAGAAGAAAAATAAGCTGATTTAGGGGCCTCTGTAACTATTCTGACTATTTCTGATTGGTTCTCAGTATCGCTGTTGCTATGCAATTCTTTCCAGTCCTTTTCTGATTGGTTCCCAGCATCGCTGTTGCTATGCAATTCTTTCAACTGATTGGTTCTCACTATTGATGTAGGTATGCAATTCTTTCCAATCCTTTAATGGGTGTTGTCTTGTCCACTGCTATGATTCTCATTGTTTTTGAAGCCTGTTTGTTTTCCCAATGTTTGATGACTATGCAGCAATATCCCACCACACTTGTAAGGTATTTCTTTAGTGTGCGTTCTTTTATGTCTTTCTAGATGACTTTGTCGGGCAAAACCTACACAACAAACATCACAATTGTAGGGTTTTTCTCCAGTATGTGTTCTTTCATGTATATATAGATTGCTTTTAGAGGCAAACCCAAAACCACAAACAAAACACTTGTAAGGTTTCTCTCCAGTATGTGTACTATTATGTGCATGTAGATTTCTTTTCGAAGCCAAACCAGCACCGCAAACATCACACTTGTATGGCTTCTCCCCAGTATGTGTTCTTTTATGTATATTTAAATGACAAGGTTGAGTAAATCCAACGCCACAAAGATTACATTTGTAAGGTTTCTCTCCAGTATGTGTTCTTTTATGTCTTTTTAGATGACTATTACCAGCAAACCCAGCACCACAAACATCACACTTGTAAGGTTTCTCTCCAGTATGTATTCTTGTATGTGTTTCTAGATTACTCTTACAAGCAAACCCAGTACCACAAACATCACACTTGTAAGGTTTCTCTCCAGTATGCGTTCTTTTATGTATATTTAGATGACTAGGTTGAGCAAATCTTACACTGCAAACATCACATTTGTAAGGTTTCTCTCAGTATGTTCTTTTATGTCTTTTTAGATGACTATTACAAGCAAATTCATCACCACAAAGATCACATTTGTAAGGTTTCTCTCCAGTATGTGTTCTTTTATGTGATTTTAGATTTTTATTAAGAGCAAACCCCGCACCACAAACATCACACTTGTGAGGTTTCTCTCCAGTATGTGTTACTTTATGTATTTTTAGATCACTATTACGAGTAAACCCAGCACCACACAGATCACACTTGTAAGGTTTCTCTCCAATTTGTTTTCTTTTATATTCACCTAATTTCTCACACTTAGTAAAAACAATTTCACAAACATCACTCTTGTAAAGTTTTGTTTCAGTATGTGACTTTATATGTGCTTGTAGACTACTACTGTCAGTAAATCTCACATCACAAACATTACATACAAACATACTTTCTCCAACGCTACTTTCATCATCAATTTGATTAACTATATTGTTTTGTAATCTGTCACTGACATCAGCATTCTTCTTATACACATAAACTATGTTATCTGACTTTAACATATAATCTTCATTCTGTAATGTTGACTGACTGTCAGTCTGAGTGTCACAAACATCTACTGTACTTCCATGACAGTCAACAGAATCCAGTGATGTTTCACTTTCAGTAATTCTTGATTCTGTCTTAATGTCTCTGCTCATTTCTGAAACACTTGTACCACTGTTCTTGTTTACCATTGTATTTATTAGCTTGCTGTCATATTCAGGTAACACATTTGAAAGTTGACCATGTTCCCTCAGTTGCAAGTATTTGTCATCACTTATCATATTATTATCAGACTGTACATGTTCTTGTTTGATGAAGGGAAGATCCTTCTCGGTATGGCTGTACAAATCTGAAATATTAATTTTTTTTTTTAAATACAAAACTTGGATAATAATCAATACATTTACTATCAGTGTTTACAAGTTATTAAATTAATAAAACCATGAATTTATATAGATTTTGTTTGTAATGTCATTTATTCTTCTTCACCCTAGGAAGCATAGATCCGGCACCAAGCCCACCTATTCAAGCCATTTTTGCAAGATCTCTCCCCATTTTCTTGCATTTCGTCTCCAGGTGTTCCTGGGTCTTCCCTTACCTCTATTGCCATGGTGGTTCCATCAGAGAGCCTGTCAGGGGGTTTCCTCAGTGTGTGTCCTATCCATCAACACTTTCTGCTCCTTATCCCTTGTTCCACCTGCCGTTGTCCTGTTCTATCCCCCAGTTCCCTGTTGGTGGTCCTGTCATACCATCACAGATGGAGTATCCTGTGCAGGCATCTACTGATGAATGTCTGCAACGTTTTGGTGTTACATCACAATTTCATTTAGGCCTAATGATTTCTTGAGGCTAGTCAATAAGGCTAGTTGTTCTTTAAGCTTGTTTACTATGAAAGAGATGTTCACAATATCTCCTTGTTTGTTCTCATCTGTGTATTCTTTCAGTCTCTGTCATTCTTTCTTGACTTCTCTACTGTTTCTAACCTGATTGAGGATGGTGATACATTGGTGAGTATCAATACTTTCCTGTGAGTACCACTCCATTCTTCTCAATGGTAACTAGGCCTGGTTTGTTTACTTCATTATTGAGCATGTTTGGTTATTTTCCAGTTGTCCTACCTTGCTTATATAAGGCGGGTTGTTCAGCTTGTTTATACCATCTTTATCTGTTGTTTGAAATTATGGTTTTTATTAGCATTGCCTTGGCAGCTTTTAATATTATGTTGTCTGTTGATGGGCTGGGCTGTCTTCTACAATGTCTCAGGCTTTCGATGCTTTCTTTTCCTCAAGCTCTTCAGATAAGTAAAGTTGATAATCTTTTCTGACAAATCTTGATATGGCATGGTTGTAGCAGTGCAGAGGTCAGGAGTTGTGTAGTTTTGCCTACATTATTATTCTTGGATTTATAGTTCTAGTAAGCTTAACGGTTAGGTCGGCATACATACTCTAAATTTTTTCTTTTAAATATTCCATCTTGGCAGATTGATTTGCGTACACATTTGATTTGCGGCTAATGTCAATTTGATGGGGTGGTGGTCACTTCCACCAAGTTGTTTTAGCACTTTCCTCTGTGCTACCTTGGCTAAAGAATCTGTTGCTAAGTAGAAGGTTGGTGCAATCTTTTGGTTGGTTTGGCAGTAAAAATTTGGTTTCATACTGTCGGTCTTTCACAACTTCTACTCTCGTGACCTACTCTGTGTGTCCAAAGTTTTGTGAATGACAGTTAACCCTTTCAGTCACATAATGACCAAAAGCACCCGCTAAAGGTTGAATACCACAGCGGCCATTAATGCCCGGCACATGTATACCTTCTAAAATAAATTTTGCTAAATCTTCCTGTGCGAAAAGTCACGCTAAATGTAGCCCTGATGTCACTACCGATAATAGTTGCCGCAATTTTAGTAGGTCACAAGTTTCTAACGTGATTGGCTCCGATAGCTAATTTTTTAGAAAGGCTCTACATTTTCTGGAAAACTTGTGAATTATGATTCAGTTGATGGAGAAATTGTTGACCAGATTGTGGATAAATCAGATTGATGTAAAATTAATTCCAAATTTGCGTGCGGAAATATACAACACTAGTTCTAGTATTTGCGCAATAAGTGGTTACGATGAATTATGATTATCGATGGTTGGGGACAACACTGCTTCTCTCCTTCCAGCCAGATAGCAAAGTTGAAAGAGAATAGTCACAACATCTGAGCACTATTAATATCGAACAATTTAGTGAGAAAACAGGTTATGCAAATAACATTGATTTCGAAAATTCTCTATTTGTGATTACCGTCATTATGGCAATCACAATTGATGTATTTTTTTAATAACTGGACAGAGCTAACAAGTTTTTTTTGCTTGTTTGATAAGCAAAACTCTAGAAAAACCAGATCCTTCACGGACACCTGTTTCTTCTGATTACATCAATATCTTTCTTTATGTAAACTATATGTGTGGAACTCACTAGTTACCTTACTACAGAAAGTTTTGGTTACTGATGAACTGTTGAATGTGCCTACTTTGTCAAATATAGTGTCAAGAAATAGATTTGAAAGTATCAGCAAATATTTGTACCTCAATGTTAAAATTTGTGCCATGAGGACAATATGGACATGTGCAAGGTCGAACCTCTGAACTTCTGTCTTGATTGTATGAGGGCCCTCATGCCTAGACAAACAAACAGGCTTTAAAGGGCAAGACAACACCCAGCAACTACAGGACTGATAAACCCCATTCAAGCCAACCATCAACCGACTCGACTGCTTGATAGAAAACGGACCTGCAGTTAGTGTTTCTAAATGAAGATAAGGACTGCATCACCACCTGTAAAGTCAACCCATGTACAGGAGACTGCTTTGCAACCTTTCAATTTTACATTTATCATCAATAAAACAGACACTTTTGAGTGAAACATACTTTAAATATTGTCATTCATTTTTTTATTTCTTCACTTGTATAATTTTTACATCCAACTTGCATGGTATTGACAACATACATGTTCACAAGTTAGTACATCACCCATTTAACTGTAAAATGAACTTTAAATCACAAATATTGATTAGAAATTGTACTTATTATGAATTTTATTTCACAAACACTTCTCATTGTTGCAGAGTTATTTCCCTTGCCCTGGAAATTCAGTGGGGACTTTTTCTGAAGGGCTGGAGCAGAAAGGGTTAAAGTCAAACAGACAGAGAGTTGTAGGCTTATAGTACTTCTAGCAATTATGTATAGACCATTATTTTGTAGTTTTGAATTGTTTATTATCGTAACGCAAGTGTAACCACTGACACTATAAGCATAGCTTCACGCAACTGTTGCATGATTAGCAGTCAGAGAGTTAAATGCAATCTCATATCACAAGCAGCTATGCTCATGCTACTACCTTTTCTCCTGAGTAGTTTTCCTTTCAATTCCTACCCACATTGTCAGACTACAGTGCTACAAATCTGTTTCCAGAGCCACAAAGAGGAGGTGCCAACTTACTGAGTATGAAGCTGTTTTGCCATCTCAATTTACTACGTCTACAAGACCAACTTGCATTCTTTATCATATCAGATTAAATAAGAACTTTACCTTTCACATTCTCCTCATTATCATCTTCAGTTTCCAACTTGACTGTATGACTCTGAAAACAAAATGTCCAAGTCAGACTTCTTTTAAACAAATGCTGTAAGAAAATGTCTTCAATAACTAATGTCAAGTTTCATTTTGTTGCACGTTTCAATAATACAATATTTATATTTGAACAAAAGTTCAGTGATTGTTAAATACAAGTCTTCTGATGATGGTATGTTAGCTAGTATATCTGGTTCTTCATTTGCAGCAACTTCCTCAACCATTCAGTCTGCTGTCCAATTTTCTGGTATTCCAGTGAAACAGTATTCGCTGAATGGCAACCGTGAGCTGACAGCACAGTTCAGACAAGTAGGGTTGTGAACCTGATTATTTTCTAAACTAAACTGCTTGAAGTGCTGATATTACAGCTGTCAATAATATCATGTGTTGTGAACAGAGATTCTCTACAGGGAATTTGTTATTGTTTAAGGGTTTCAGTTTCAGTTTGGAATATCTTCATTGCACTCGGACATGTCCATAGGTGCTCCGATCTCCTTCGCAATATCTCCATCAGCGTCCAGCGACTGACCGTACCAGTTCTATTTTGATTGATGAGCCCGAAACCCGTTGTACCGTTCTTTTCTTGCCACACCAATCTTCAAACCCAGTTCTGGCAATCTAGTAGTTGACGTGGATTGGTTTAGATGAAGGTCTTCTCTGCGGCACGCTCTATGAGAGGCGTTCATGATGTCAGCTCTGTCCATTGGCTGACCGTCTGATATAGCGGCAGAGCCAGCCAGCCTGTCTGTTCTCTCATTGCCGACACCCATGTGCCCCGAACAAAGACAAGTGTAATTCTGCAAATTGTTGACGCCTGCAGTGATTCAGTCCATTGCCTGCGCACCGAACCGGCCTCCACCTTTCGGATCATACTCAATGAGTCACTCAAAATGCACGCATGAGTGTAGTTTTGTGACTCTAGCCAGAGTAGTGCATTGGTCACCTGTTTAAGGGTTTTTAAGTTGAAGGATTGACTTCGTTGCAACAGTTCTGTAGACGAATGCATAAGATGCTCGACTGCTATCCTGAAGACAACATGTTCAATCTCACGCTCTGCCAATTTGTTATTGTGCAGACTTTAAGGCTATGTCAACTTTAGGTAGGTCTGAGGTTTGTCTATGAAGTTACTTGACCTGGGGGATAAAACTCTTTTCTGTAATCCCATCACTATAAAATGGAACGAATTCAGGAGAAATGATGAAATCAGAGAAATGTCTGGTCAACCACTAGTGACAACTGTTATAAGAAAGAGAAGATGGAGATATGATCAACGAATATCAAAGCAGGCATTGAAGTGGGATGTAAAGGGTTCAAGAAAGAGAGGACGACCTAAGGAGACCATGAAACGAACTTTTCTGAGAGGCAAGAAATATTGGTATCAGTTCCATGGAGGAGGTTGAGCGAGTTGCCCAGGATAGAGTGGTATGGAGAAATTACTTGCAGGCCCTATGAACGTATAACGGTACAAAGGAATTATTATTATTATCGTTATATTTGGGAATCTTGTCTTCCACTGGATGGCTTGGCATACACACAAACTTTTCAATTTGTATCAGTACTTTCATGCATCTGTGATCACGTGTGTACTGACTTCTTTTACATAAGTGTTAATTAATTGCTCCTGTGATGACACAAAGCGTCTGGTTTTGTACCTTATCCAATTTACATAATGTGATATTTGATGCTGGGCACCATACAGCTGACCCATATTCCAAGCATATGCCCTATTGGTAAACATTACTGAACATTTTCTGGCTAGTTCCACAAGTGGTCCCATTTAATTTTCCTAGGATGACTAACTTTCTTCTGGCCTTTGCTGCTGCTTTGTCGTGAAATGTAACTCTGAGATAGGAAGTTTGTTTGTCTTCTTTTGACAGTTCTCCATTTATCTTGATGATGCAAGAAATGTGTTTAGGAGAAAGGAAAAAAACCATTGAATATAAGTGTTACAGAAGAGTCCTCCATATTTCATGGACAGAGAAGAAAACAAATATATCTATCCAGAAATAACTCAAAAAGGCAAAGAGAACACCACAGAGAAGATAGATTCAGGATGCAACTGGTGATTTGAGCATGATGGATGTAGAGGTGGGACATCTGGCATATGAGAGGGAGAAATTATGAAGGACTGTTGGGGTGGCAATGTTCTGCCCAAGATAAGCTATTTGATAATAAGTTTCATGATTTCATTTATAAATGGGATATGTGTATTTACTTTCCCTGTCGTCTGAAATAGAAGCATTGTTGGCTCAAGTCAATGTAGTCTAAAATGAAATAATACTTACAACTAATCATGGTCATTTAATAATAACAAGTTCTGGTCACTTCAAGCTCTCCAAGATTCTTATGTTTAATTATAAATTGTCAAGATAAACAAACCTCATAGTCCATCTCTTGCTTTATCCACATTGTTCCTGTAGTTTGTTTTCTGTGTCCACAACTTTCCAACTTATCTTCCATAGTAGTGCTAGTGACCTCTCAGATCTGTAAAAAAAAAACAATGTCAGATTAGATATCTTTAAGAATATTCATCTACCTCACCGAGATTTCTACAATTCACAATACCTAAATGGATCATCATCATCAAATAGCTTGTCAGAACTTTGCCACTCTAACTGTCCTTTGGAATTTCTCTCATATGTCAGTCTCTATAGCCGTCATGCTCAAATCATTAGTTACATCTTGAATCCATCTGGGGTCAAATGCTCATAGGGACGTCGCGCCAGGATTAGTGAGCTGGCACTAATCAAGATCCTATCCCACCTCCATGTGGTGACCCTGGAAACAGACATTGGTTCCTGTCTGGCTAAGCGGATAGGGATCGAGGAAGAGCTACTCTGGTATAGGTAGTGATGCAGATGTAGTCACGTTGGATGAGATCCGCTCGCAACACAGATGAGAGGAATCCCATAGTGACTATTAATGCACGTCTCTCCTGGCTGATGGGAAAAGCTGAACGGATAAACATAGAGGGATGAGGGGTGCATCCAGAGAGTAAACTTGGGCCCGTGTGGGGCGAAATTCGGGCCCGAAGGTGGGGGCCTGAGTTGAATTGCGCGTGGGCCCACAAAGGGCGAAACTCTGAGCCCTGAGGTGGGGCCCCAATTGAGTTGCGAGTCTGTGTGGGAAAAACTTGGGCCCGGAGGTGGGGGGCCAAGTTGAGCTGCACATGGGCCCACATAGGGCGAAACTCTGAGCCCTGAGGTGGAGTCCCGAGTTGAGCTCTGTGTCTGGACAATCCAAAGGTATGGTGACTGTGAGCACGGTGAGAACTGATGGACACTATGGGCAGGCACCAGGTCAGAACGAGCATGCATGTGGACGATGCACGAGTGGGCCAAGCGGTGAGGCATACGTGCATGGTGCTGATGGAGGAGCGACAAAGAGGTGTGGTAAGCGTAGGGGTGAGCAAACCACCCAAATGTGCAGAAAAACTGGAAAGCCCAGCAGAGGTTTGAATCCAGCATGCTTTCCTCGCAGGAACTACTACTGCCTTGTAGTTCGATTGGGAACAATCAAAGGTTTGGAGCAAACCGTACACAAAACTGGACGGTCTGGAAAACCAAGTAGTCCATAAAAGACAGGTAACCTGGGCAGATGACGCTCAACACTCTGAGAGGGAAGGTCGTCTAAGGGTAGCTACCCTAAAGAAAATAGCAACCTACTGCCTTGCATGTCGGCTGGGGACAATCAAAGGCTGACGAAGAGCGAACAGTAAACACTGGTTGAAATCGGACACATCATCGAAGGATAAGCACCAGAGCTCCATATGGTGCTGAAGATGTGACGTAAAAAACCATTCTTGACAAAGGATGTTTATATATCACAAGAATGATCAAAATGGCCAGAAAGAATGATAGAAGAAGAAGAATCCACCGGAATGCCTCCTTTTATAATGGTTTTATCCAACCCTTTGTGTCTTTTTTATATGTCCAAAATACTTTTACGCTGGTTCTCTCCACCATTGAATATGCAATGGCTATCCTTACTGTTAGTAAAACACAAGTTGAAAGACTGGAAAGAATACAGAATGAGGCAATGCGTATCATTCTCGGTTGCACACGGGATACACCCTGCGTGGCGATGAGGTTTCTCCTGGATTTCCCGACCATGGAGTATAGACTCAAGATAGCTAGAGCATGTGTGTACCTCAAAATAAGTGCTAAAAGGATCACCCATTGCACGAGCTGCTCAGCACCAGTGGAAATTGATTAAAGCGGGGCAAGTCGTGGGTTGGCCGTGCTGCAGACACTGTTCAGCTGGTATGCGGGCTCACAAATATCGTTTATGGGGAAGAATGGATACCGATGCCTTCAATATACGGGAACACTTTTTCACCATCATTAAATTTGACAAAAGTTGCAAAGAGAGGAATCCAGTTGCCCTGGATGCAGACATTAAGGCTATCATTGATGAAAACTGCAATAAAGGTGCCATTATTTACATGGATGAATCGGTAGTTCGTCACGAAAAGTCCGCATGGGCCTTCTCTGCAAGCTCATGTGGCAGAATGGTCCATGAGGCCAGTGGTGCATTTCGTATGACAACAAGCAGCATGACAATGGAGGTACTGGCGGGACTAATGATTTACGTTGGCTGGAGTCACAACACTACACTTGTGTGTGCATTCTGAGTGATTCATTGAGTATGATCCCTAAGGTAGAGGCTCGTTCGGTGCGCAGGCAATGGACTGAATCACTACAAGCGTCAACAATTTGCAGAATCACACTTATCTTTGTTCCGGGACACATGGGTGTCGTTGGCAATGAGAGAGCAGACAGGCTGGCTGGGCCACCATATCAGAGGGCCAGCCAATGGATAGAGCTGATATTTTGAACGTCCTCATAGAGTGTGGCCGCAAAGAAAATTTTCATTTAAACCAATCCACGTCAACTACTAGATTGCAGGAACTGGGTTTGAAAATTGGAGTAGCAAGAAAAGAACAGCACAACAGGTACGTGAGTAGGCTCATCAATCAAAATCGAACTGGTACGGTCAGTCGCTGGACGCTGTTGGAGATATTGCGAAGGAGATCAGAGCACCTATGGACATGTCCGGAGAGCAATGAAGATATTCCAAATTGAATTTTCTCATTCTTTTTTGAAGCATCATGATTTTGAGTTCTTTCTGGATATATCTATTTGTTATCTTCTCTATCCATGATATACGGTGGACTCTTCTGTAGCACTTATATTCAAAAGCATATATGTGTTTTTCACAGCCTTGTTTCAAATGTCCATGCTTCACACCCATAAGTTGCCACTGGGAATATGCATGCTCTTATTATTTTAATCTTTGTTTTTCTAACAGTTCATTTGCATACTGTTTTTAGTTGTTAAATTTTTTTTGAGAGGCCATGTGTGTTCTTTTAATATCCTTTATCCAATTTCCATTTCTTGTTAGCAATGAACAGAGATATTCAAAATTGTTCACGTTTTCAATTTTTTCTCTGTAGATAAAAATATCTTTGTTTTATCCGTTATCATTATTTTTGCCACATTGAGATATAGATTTCATTTTTTGCTTTTCTCTTGCACTTTCATTATTAATTTCGCAATCCTTTTTTTATAGTAACACTGTATCCTCAGCGTATCTTAGTTCAGGTATTTTTCTTCTTCCGGTTATAAAAGGATTGTAACATTCTTTTCACTATCTTCTTTAACTGATTCAGTCCCGTGGAACACTGTAGTGCACATATTTCTTATCTGCGTGGCCCAAGCGTCGTTTAAAAGACGGCTACTATTTCGTTGAGTTTTATTAATTTTCACTCCGATTGTAGTTTTAAATCAACCGGAAACTAAGTAGAAAGGAAGTACTAACGATAACCAAATCACAACATCGTGGTTTTGACTAGAATCAGAAGTGAAACCAAGTTTAATTTTCGTTTTCAAGTTACCCTGTGATTAAAAAATAATGTCTAACAATTCAGTCTAGAAATGGTTTGTTATCAGCTCGTTCTGCACGTTTTACAGCTGCAGAAGCGCGAGATTGGTTGCATGAAGATGTAGATACTGATAGTGAAGATAGTGAAGCTTCTGATTCTGATGACACAGAAGTTTGTGATTTAAATACGTTGATTATTAATAATTTAAATAATACTAGTAGTGTTTCCCAACCAGCTGCGAGAGGGCGTTGCCCCAGTCAGGTTCCAGTAGGATTGCAACAAAAAAGAAGAAGGATTCAGACAGAACCTACACAGTCTACTTGGAGAGAAGTTATATAGTTGCTATGTTAGGACTATTATTCATATACTTTAGTTCTTTATTCCTGTAAATATTGCTATAATTTCCACTGTATGTGATTATATATTATGAGACATGAATGTTTAGTATGTGAAATCTTCAATTTGACAATTTTTAATGGAAATTTCTTCAAAGATAGTCGTGTTGCTAATTTGCGAACAGTTAGTAAACCATATATTCCGTCAATATTTTCTTAATTTTTGTGTATTCATAAATGGATTACTTATATAAAGAGAGCAGTTACACTGACTTATTCACCATATTGTTCCTCAAGGCCCTTGGTAAGTTGGATTTTGTTCTCACAATTTCAATTAATTTTTTTATTACATGCTAATATTTGTCATGCACAGTCAACACAACATTATATTTTCGCATACAATAAATATTTTATGAAAGTACAATCATTTATCTTTAATTTGATATATAATAAGTTCAACTTTAAATCATATTTAGAAACAATATTTTAATTTAACTAAAGTATGTGTGCAATATTTTTAAGCTAAAAATAATTCCGTCCAGAGGTGAAAAAACCTGGTACTGAATCAGTTAACATGTCAGATATTACGGATAAGAGACATGAAAGTAATGCAGCAAACAGAGAAATGCAAAGGGCTGCTGAATTACCTTATGTATTTAAGAATGAACAGCTATGAAAAGGTATGAATAAAGAGGCTATGAAAAGGTATGAATAAAGAGGCTATGAAAAGGTATGAATAAAGAGAACTCACAAATTCGAAGATAGTGGCAAAGAAAGACTCGGTGCTAGCACAAATAATCATCTCACATTAAGAGGGTATATTACAGAAAGTTACATAGATGTCAACTAGTCATGGCCGATACAAAGATCAGAATACTAAGACCATGCATGATTATATTCCCAGTGGCAACATATGGGTGTGACGCATGGACATTTAATAAGGCAGTGGAAAAACATATATGTGCTTTTGAATATAAGTGTTACAGAAGCATCCTCTGTATATCATGGACAGAGAAGAGAACAAATAGATCTACAGAAAGAACTCAAAATCAAAGAAAACTGGCTGATGCAACAAATAAGAAAGAGAAAATTAAGATATTTTGAACATATAAAAAGACATGAAAGGCAGGAGAAGATCATCATAGAAGGAGGCATACTGGCAAAGAGAAGAAGAGGAAGACCATGGAGAAGATGGATTCAGGATGTAACTGACGGCTGCAGTCGCAGAGGCTGGACATCTAGCCTATGAGAGAGAGAAATTCGGAGGGCTGTTGGGTTGGGGTGGCAAAGTTCTGCTCAGGATAAGCTATTTGATGATGATATGGCAGATAATGACAATATTCAATATCATATGGGCAGAGTGGTTTTTTAAATTGAAGAAATAAAGTTAAGTAAAGCAAGCTTTACCGCTTTTTGGTTAGTAGTTAAAAATAGTCTATAGAGATAATCTGCAAGTAGTGGGATAGAGCGAAAATACAAATTGATTGGCAAATACTTCAAACACTAACACTACTATAGTCCGTTCAACAACTCATGCCCACAGTCCAATGCGAATTGTAGCAAAACCATCAATTCTACAGTAGCGAAACTTTGCACCCAATCTTAGAATTGTACCAATGCAAATGTCATGGAAGAAATTGCTATAGGAAACCTGGATTTTGTAATATAGCGGTTTCCTTTGATGTTGCCATATTTGCGAGTCTGATACAGAATTTTAGTTTTACAGTAAATGCACCAATATGACATGTGATGTCAAGTCTCATTCAAAGGCATATCATCCCAGCTCATACATGGGGACCAATGTTGATACTTGCAATAGAGTCATGAAAAAACAGGAAATATAGACATAGTTGTATTATTGTTTTTTTTAAAATAATTTACATTACAGTTAAAGTTAGCTGCCATGTCATAATGCCATCCCCTTTGGGTCCAGGCTTGGGATTGGCAATGGCGGAGCTACTTGGATAAGTTCTTTTCAAATCGCTACTTCTTCGGTACATTGTGCGTGTGTTAACATATGTTGTTGGGGGTATCACTACAATAAAATAGCTCTTTACTGTGGTTTTTGTATACTGTGGTAAACCTGTATACTAAATTCAAAATAGGCACCAACGACCTGTGCCCCTGTGGCTTGGCAAGTATGACAACAGAACATATCCTACAGAACTGCCTCCAGTATGCAGACCTGAGAAGAAAGAGGTGGCCCACTTAGACCAGCATCCAAGACAAACTGTATGACGTGGCTTATAATCTGAGGCAGACGGCTGCCTTTTTAGAGAATCTGAAATCCCAATCTAGTGAGAATGCAGAAGAAGAAGTATACAGTGGTACTGATGGCCGATATGTGTCTGGGGCCAAATGCGCATAGGGACAACGCTGCACCAGGATTAGTGAACTGGCACTAATCAAGATCCTACCACACCTCCACGTGGTGACCCTGGTAACAGACTTTAGTTTATGTCTGGCTAAGCGGATAGGGATCGAGGGAGAGCTATTCTGGCGTGGGTAGGGATGCAGACGTAGTCACATTGGATGAGATCCGCCCCAACACAGACGAGCGGAATCTCAGAGTGACTATTAATGCATGTCTCTTCCGGCCGATAGGAAAAGCTGAAGGAATAACCATAAAGGGATGAAGGGTGCATCCAGAGAAGAGACGTGGGCCCACACGGAGCAAAACTTGGGCCCGAGATGAGTTGCATGTGGGCCCACATAGGCGAAACTCGAAGCGATGAGGTGGGGGCCCCAGTTGAGCCCAGTGTCCGGACAGCCTAGAGGCTGGTAAATGTGAGCACGGTGAGAACTGATTGAAAGGGTGAGGTAGGTACGAGAACAGAGCGAGCATGCATGCGGACGATGCATGGTGTGCCCACCGGTGGGTAGACGTGCACAGCGCTGATGGTGAGGGATCGTGGCAGGAGTATTGGGTGAGCGGCCCACCCAAAGTTGCAGAAAAACTGGAGACTTGATTTCAGTGCGCATTTCCGCTCGTAGCTAACTACTACTGCCTTGTAGTTAGATTGGGGACAATCAAAGTCTAGCGGAACAAACCGTACACAAAACTAGACGGAAGGAAAACCAAGTAGTCCACAAAAAGACCGGCAAGCTGGCCAGATGATGCTCGACAGCCGGGAGGGTAGGTCATCTAAGGGTCGCTACCCTAAAAAAATAGCAACCTGCTGTCTTGCAGGTTGGCTGGGACAGTCAAGGTTGACGGAGAGCGAACCCGTAAACGCTGGTTGAAATCAGACACGTCGCGAAGGACAAACACTAGAGCTCTAAATGGTACTTAAGATTGTAAAAGAAAACAAGCATTCTTGGCAAAGGCTGTTCATATATCACAATAATAATGATCAAAATGGCCGAAACAGTACAACCGAGATAAAGAGAGATATGTGCTTCTTTGCGGAACTGCGCGTATAGTATTAATGACACTTTTGCATTGTAACTTCAAACTCATTAGAAATGTTATATCAATGTCTGTTTTGAGAAGTCAACAATATGACACAATAGCCTCACACTAATTTCGATTTACGGTCAAGAATTGTTCCAAAACCATTGATTTCGCTCTGAATGTTGCTATTTTTGTCGTCAATGTATTAAATGGCTGTAAACATGAGTTTTCTTCAACCATACCAATGGACGTGTTAAATATATAGCACAAAGAAGGAAACTTCTAGATGGTATGATTGTTTGAATGGCAAATAATATTTTGTAGCGTCTGGAACATATGTAGTTCACATGCAAGTTTTCAAGTTATTTCATCAAATGGTACAAAGATACAAATTTTTATCTGTGGGCATGACAAGTTGAACGGACTATCGACATCGTATCACTATCAGTCATGAGTATCAGTATAGTACTATATTACTAATAATAAGTTACAGTAACAACAGTAAGTGTAAATTAAATATCCTCAACTCATCTGTAAGTGTAAGCCACTTGTAACCACTTTAACACTATTTAAAGTAACACTAGTAACAGTGAGTGTGAGGTCACAAACAGAAAGAAAATGATAAAACTCTTCCGAAGAGTATGGCAGGCTAAGTAAAAGTAAAGAAATAGAGACAACAAAGGTGAAAGGAAGAACTGGAAAGCAAATTTGAAATTCATGAAAAAACGGGTAAAAGTACACTTAATCCAAGTACAAAAGGCAAATAAATGAAATTACAGAAAACAGCAGACACAAACATAATCAAATCAGGAACATCAAAGGAAAATACAATACATTCCCAACCACAAATTGTTTGTAATGATACCTAATCACTAATCAAATCGAATTAGACACCGCCATGTTTTTTTCCGAAAATGTTTTTTTATTCACCAGGGTTGCCAGATTAACACCAGACAAAAGAAAGGAAAATAGAAACCAAACACATTCTTTTTAATAAAGAAATCATACTTTTCAATATATACATAGACAGGATAACGCAAGAAACCAAGACAGATAACAACCTCGATAATAACTACAATTTAATCAACGAACTACTCTTTACAGATGATCAGAGTATAATTTACAACAACGAACACAAACTTTAACAACACAAAAATTCACTACAAGCGACATGCGAAAAATATGACTTGAAAATTAACACCTCCAAAACAGAAGTCATGACAATAAGTAGATCAACAGGCCAACTAAATATACACGTGAATAATGTAAAAATACAACAGAGTCCAGAATTCAAAATTTGGAGTATATTCACAGCAGATGGAAAGATGGACAGAGAAATCGAGACTAGATGCAAGAAGGCAAATGCAGTGACATACCAACTGTCACCACTATTAAAACATCTAAGCATTAACATGGCAGTCAAACGACAACTGATACACTGCATATTTATTCCAACTCTCTGCTATCAGTGCCAAACATGGCCCCTGACTAAGACACAAGAAAGAAAGATTACAACATGTGAAATGAGATGTCTACGAAAAACTGTCAACGTTACAAGGAGAGATAGAGTGAGAAACGAGAATATCAGAAGCATCGTTGGTACTATACCATGCAGCCAGTACATCGAGAAGCAAAGAGTCAAGTGGTTCGGCCATCTAATGAGAATGGAACCACATTTACTACCATCACGTGCTTACAATAATCGACACTCAGGGCGTAGAGCACGAGGCAAGCCAAGAACACGATGGATGGATAACATCTAGAGTCCATGAGAAAGCATGGACTGACAACGTCAAGCGCAACACACTTGGCACAAGATAGAAAACTAACTCTCCCCACGGCAAATGTGGTTAAGATAAGATAATTATCCTGAAACCACGCTTCTTCTTCTCTTCCACCATTTACTTATTTATAGACGTGTTGGGGATGAAACGTAGTGATCTTGTGTGTGCTTGTTTTAAGACACTTTGTAAGCTAATATTCAAGTTCGTAAGGTTGTTCTTGATGCCGTCGCTCCATCTTTTGCGTTGTCTCCCTCTTGCTTTGTACTCATTATACTTTTTCTATGTGGTAGGCGATACCAAGGCATTCTTGTCAGGTGTCCAAACCATTTAATCTGTTGTTCTTTTATGAATTGCATGACTGGTTTCACATCCAGTCTTCTTCTGATTTCTAATTTTGTCTCTTATTGTCACACCTGCAAACTCTTCTAATACACCTCATCTCTGTCGATATGATTTCCCGCTCATTAGCTGCTGTTATTGGCCATGTTTGACACTGGTAACATAGTGTTGGCCAGAAAATCGTTCTTATGAGATTTGCTTTAGTTGTTAGCGGTATCTCTTTATGTGACAACAGTGGTGTTAACTGTCACAGTACTTGGTTAGCTTTTGAACAACGATTGCTGATTTCGCTATCGATACTTCTATCTGCTGTGAAAATTTCTCCTAAGTATTTGGCCTCAATTGTTTGTTTTATGTCTACGTTCTGGAATTTTATTGTAAGGCTTTCTGGTTGTCTACTTATTGCCATTGTCTATATTATATTTATTTTCATGTTGTACTCCTCACCCTTGATGTTAACTAAGCTCAAATGGTTCTGGAGAGATTCTTCGTTTTCTGCCATCAGTACTGAAACCACGCTAAAAGCTCTAAATTGTAGAGGGTCGTTTCATTAGGCGCTACCAGCGCAATTTAGATTTTGCGCTTGCCAAGCATCACCCGCCCAGGTTTCTCCGGGGATGTTAGTTATAAGAACAACAGTACCATGCCCGGTTGTTTCAGGGAAGGCAGTTTCGTTAGGCGTCAAAACGCAACTTTAGGATTTGCGCTCGGCCAACTTTACCCAATAGATTTATCTGCGCTTGGCCTCTTGTACGGAGTTAACTGCAATCTTCCGTTGTGTCGTCACTTCACATTGCATCTCTTCCGACGATCCTTGCCCAAAGCTGGCAAAGGCGTTACCACCATTTCTTCGAGAGGGCGTGAATGTTTTCCTCCTAATGACTCGTACCGTGTCAAGTTTATACGATCCGTTTTTTAGCAACTCAATTCGAGCCCCAACCTCAAGGTTCCAAATTTTGACACATGAGGACCCACGTCTCTTCTCTTGATGCACCCCTCATCTCTTTGTGCGACCATTTACTCCGGGGGGTCATTCATTCACAGACGATCGTACGCTACTATTCCTTATGTTTCAGCAACCATTTTGGGTGACTTTCACCGACTTCGGCCAAGAGAAGCGTGCATTTGGTTTAGGGATTTTGGACCTGCATTACTCCGTGCTTGCACTACTACCACTACCTTTAGCTCTCCTTCGATCCCTACCCTCTTGGCCAGACAGGAACCGTTGTCTGTTTCCGGGGTCACTACGTGGAAGTGGGGTAGGGTCTTGATTAGTGCCAGCTCACTAATCCTGGCGCGCCGTTGTCTCTATGCGCCTTTGACCCCATCCTAGTAAGTACAAATCGTCGCAGAAATCGGATGTGTTGGCCTACTTGTAGACCACTCATTGTGATATGACCACTTGTCAACCACTCTGTGATTTGTATGTGATCTGAGCTTAAGCGCGATTGTATGTTGTGCCAGTTTTGCAGCCTAGAAGTAGGCCATCTCATCCGATTTCTGCAATGCTTTTTATTTACTAGGGTAGCATCCTAGGGCCTACATCAGTCACCTTTACGATATGCATTGTAGGTTACAGATGTACAATTCTTTAAAGCCGAAGGATTTACTTCATTGCACCGGGTTTTACCCCATACGGCTCAGCCCCTCTCCGCAGAAATGGCACGCCATCTGCAGAGAGTATTGCACAAAGCACGAACTCCATAGCTTCAGCAATAATCCTAAGGGTCTCTGGAAAAAACTGAACTCTGAACAGAATGGCGCGGTCCGGACTTGAACCCACGACCTTCGACTCACAAGGCAAAGGACGTAACCACTTAGCCCCCCTGATCTGTTCTTTGCTTACCTTGTGGGCCCCTGCACCACACGGGCAGAAAAGTGATCAGAAAAGAATGTCAGACTTCCTTAGTTCAAGAAAGAATAAAAAACGTAAGCGACTGTCAGGTCAGGCAAACCCAAGCATTAACTTAGGCTTACATTGTTTGAGTGTGCTGTCCTACATACGTAGGTGCCTATGAACCGGAGTGCAACATATTCATGTTCTTGGCACAAACCATGCAGATCACAATGATTGGTTAACTTGATTGATAACAACAAACATAAAGAAGAAGAAGGTACTTGATATAAAAACAAATTGTCATAATTTGTTTAATTTTCACACTGACAGTTTAGTCTACAATTTGTTTCTGTGTGTGTTGCAGAAGTAACTTCATGTCATCATCATCATCATCACCTTTCAGCTCCCATCGGAGCACAGGTCTTCAACAAACTTCTTCCATCTCTTCTCTCTCTTGCCATCCCTTCCAATTCTTTCCATGTTTTGCCTATCCTCTTTATATCCGCCTCCAGTTCTCTTCTCCAGGTCTGCCTAGGCCTTCCCCTACTCCTCTTTCCTGCGGGTTCCAAAACAATGCCTGTCTTGCGATGCTTCCGGTCTGTCTTCTCAATGTATGTCCTATCCATCGCCAGCGTCTCTTTCTGAGCTCTCTCTCCACTGGTATCTGCTTTGTTCTCTCCTGAGTTCCTCGTTTGTAATCTTATCATACCATCTCAATCCTTCTATCCTACGTAAACATCCATTTACGAAGGTCTGCAGTTTTCTGATAGTTTCCTTTGTGGTCTTCCATGTTTCCGAGCCATAGAACAGCACTGACTTCACATTTGACTGGAAAATTCTCAGTTTTGTGTTTGTTTTGATCTCCTTGCCTTCCATATCTTACTCAATGCAATAAAGTTCCTCTTGCTTTTTGTATTCTTATCTTAACATCTTTGTTTGTTCCTCCTTTTGTGTCTATGTTGCTTCCAAGGTATGTGTATGATTCTACATCCTGCAGTGCTGTTTCCTCCAGCATAATCTGGTTTACATTTGCAGCATTTATTCTCATGACCTTGGTCTTCCCCTGTGTATTTTCAAACCTAGCTGCTGAGACTTATTATTTAGGTTATTCATTTTGTCTTTAATCATGTAAACTTCATGTAAACATAGAAAAATAAATCAGGGAAGAAATGTCACAGAATATTTTATTACTATTTTGTCACATTTAAATGCACATACTTTCTCATTTATGCATTTAAATAAAAATTATTTATACAAAAATTGTGTCAAAAGCTTAGTTGCAAGTAAGCAAAGTATAAACCAGAAATATGAACAATTATTTTCAAACTACGAAAAAGAAAGTATAAATGAAATATAAGGGAAACTGCAGTAACACTGAACAACTCAAAGATGGTATCTCAGTCTGAAGTGTTAGTTAGTCTTTCCTCTTGGGCCTGTGGGCGGCATAGGCAGAGTCATAGTTCTCCAATCTCGCGGTTCGTTGCTATCTGTTTTAGGTCTTTAATGTTTACTAGGCCCATCGTGAGCCTTCTCTGGTGATGGTTCTACGCAGAGTCTCTCTTGGTCTTCCTCGTTTTCTTTTTCCTCTGGTGTCCATATGAGGGATTGGTAAGGGAGTCTTCTCATCCATTCTAAGTGTGTGGCCGATGTAGTTCCAGCGGCGCTTTCTTATAAAATTTGATAACATTTTCTTGCTTGGTCTCTTGTCTTATTTGTGTATTGGGTCTGAAATCTGACCATTTGAGGTTCAATATTCTTCTAAGACATTTATTCTCAAAGTTATCTAATTTTCTTTCTAGAGCTTTTGTTGCTTTCCAACTCTGGCATCCATAAGTTAATACTGGAATCACACAAGAGTTAAAGATCTTTAATTTTAAGTGCTTGCTGAGTGAATTGGACTTCCATATATTTGACAATTTGTTAAAAGCACTTGATGCCAATGTGATTCTGTGTGGAATTTCTGGCGCTGTATCCCCGTAGATGTCATCATACTCCCTAGGTATGTAAAACTTTTGACTTTTCAAGAGTGTAGTTTTTAGTTGAATATTTTCTGGACTGCTGGTAAGGTCAACAATTTTTGTTTTTGTGGTGTTTATTTGGAGACCAATTTGTCCTGAGATATTTTGGAGAAGGTTTGTTTTCATTTGAATATCTTGATGTGATGAACTCAAAGGGCTATATCGTCGGCAAAATCAAGGTCTTCTAAAATTTTATCAACCCACTTGATGCCCATATTTGCGTTATTGGTGCATTTTCGCATGACCCAGTCAATTGCTATTCCAAAGAGCATTGGCGATAAGACGCAGCCTTGTTTCACTCCTGTTTCCACTGGGAATCAGTCTGAAGTGTCCTGTAGAGAAATTGATGATTATAACTTGCACTGTTAACATTGTTTATCTGTAATGTTATATTTCTCCCTTGATCATATATTGTCTTTTAACACATACTTGATAAGTTTGGCCTCACCATTTACACCAAAAAAACAGAGGTCATGTTCCAGCCCGCCCTAGAAGCAGTACTACGATCCAGTCATCAACATTAAACACCAGCGTCTCCTACCAATGGACAACTTTGCCTATCTTGGCAGCCTAATATCCAGATCAGCAAACATAGATTCTGAGGTTAACAATAGGATATCCAAAGCCAGTGCTGCGTTCGAAAGGTTACGTGTCACTGTGTGGGAGCGGAAGGGGATAAGCATAGCCACAAAGCTGAAAATTTACCAGGTCATAGTGCTAACCACGCTGCTGTACGAAAACGAGACATGGACAGTCTATAGCAGACACGCAAGAAAATTAAACCATTTCCACACAAGCTGTCTACGCAGAATACTAAAAATAAACTGGAAGGACAAAATTCCAGACAGCGAAGTCCTCACAAGAGCAAAGATCCCAAGCATCAACACACTGTTGCAGAAGGCCCAAATGAAATGGGTCGGTCACGTTGTTCGAATGCCTGATAAACGCATCCCAAAACAGTTGATGTATGGCGAACTTGAAGGGAGCAGACGGTCAGCTGGTGGACAGAAAAACGCTTTAAAGACACTCTTAAAGTGTCTCTGAAATGCTTCAATATAGACACCTCGTGCTGGGAATCCCTTGCGCAAGATCGCCAAATGTGGCGCTGTAACAACAAAAGAGGAACCCGAATAGCTGAGAATCATCGTATTGTTGAGGCACAGAGAAAACGAGCTGCGCGAAAAGACAGAGCACACAACACGCACATGTCTAACTTGATCATGTATGCCCCACCTGTGGTAGGGGATTCTGTTCTAGGATTGGACTCTACAGTCACCTCCGCACACACCAGAGAGGTTCAGCAGCACACGTCTGAGATTGTTGTCATCATCGCTCGCGATGGACAGCTATATATATATACTTCAGAATGATAAGGCAGACCTATTATCAAAAAAGGGAGTTAAAATACCAAAACTACAAGAGATTTGTCACAAGAAAACACAAATGAAATGGAAAACAGGTCATCCAGGTCTTCATATAAACAATTCATATTTCTAGTTCAACCAAAAATAGAAAGTTCTGGGGCATATGGGTGTTGATGGCAATAAGAGAGCAGACAGGCTGACTGATTCTGCCAGTGTAAGGAGGGGGGGGGGGGTGGGTGCCAATAGATAGAACTGACATTCTGAACGCACTTGTAGAATGTGGCAGCAACGAGGACTTTCAGCTAAACCAATTCACATCAATAGCTAGATTGCAAGAGCTTGGACTGAATGAAGTAGCCAGAAATGGGCAGCATAGAGCTGGCGCATGAGTAGGCTCATCAATCAACATTAAACTGGTACAATTAGTTGTTGGAAGTATTGCAAATGAGAAATGAACACATATGAGCACAATCAGAGTGCAATCAGAATAAGATATGAGCACATTCAGAGTGCAATCAGAATAAGATATGAACACAATCAGAGTGCAATCAGGATAAGATATGAGCACATTCAGAGTGCAATCAGTATAAGATATGAACACAATCAGAGTGCAATCAGAATAAGATATGACACATTCAGAGTGCAATCAGGATAGAGAATAGAGCACTTTCAGAGTGCAATCAGGTATAAGATATGAGCACATTCAGAGTGCAATCAGGATAAGATATGAGCACATTCAGAGTGCAATCAGGATAAGATATGAGCACATTCAGAGTGCAATCAGAATAAGATATGAGCACATTCAGAGTGCAATCAGAATAAGATATGAGCACATTCAGAGTGCAATGAGAATAAAATAATCCAAACAAACAAAAAGTTCTAGTTCACGTTCTGCACAGAAAACAGCAGATGATATACCATCTTTTCAACAAACTAAAAAATAGTAAAATCTGATTAGTGCGACTGAGACACTGACAAAATGAGTTTGGAACATATTTTACTAAGCAGAGAACACTGATACGGCTGTCACCAGTGCCATTGTATGACAAAACTTCTGGAGATTTTGACACCTTTAGGCAGACCCTATCTTTCTTATATTCAAATTGTCGTCTGAGAATGAATGAAGAACAAAAATCCCATGTCATTTTTGCAGTCATCTTTTCTCTATCTGTGTCTTCCATGTCAAATGATGATGTCTAATAGCTATGGCTTTCATCCAACTGTCATTATTTCATATTTAGGATTAACCTTTAGAACCCGGACTCCCGATATTTTGGGATTGAATGTACGTGCTGCATACCTCGAGCTCCTGATATATCGGTCTGAGAATATTTTTTCATTGTTTTTGGATATTTGTAAATAAATTATGTACAAATGTGACGTCAAACACAACCCACGTTTTCTACATGGTTTAGCAAGATCGCAGACGTTATTTAAGTATTTTCATGTTGAAAAGATGTTCTAAATTTTTCGGAAATGGTCAATCTAAAAGTTTAACAACAGAGCAAGCTGTTGAACTTGTTTTAAATGAATCTAAAGATGAATTAGGCGTAGAATAGAATTATTCTGATAAGGAATGATTATTCTGATAAGAATATAGAAAGTGAGATAGATGATCATTTAGACGACGAAGAATTGTTTTAATCGATTGATATTCAAGCTATATGTTCAATCTGCAGAAAGATTTACATGTACGGGAGTATTCGCGGCCGTGCCCACATATTATATTAAATAAATTTTAAAGTTAGTATTCTGCAAATAGATAATATGCAGGAATAACGGAGATGATGGGGTAAGTCAATATCAAATTATAGAGCACTTAAGTGTGCTAAATTATCGTGTTTTAATTTAACCCTGATATGGACTGTTTTTGCTCAAGATCTCCGGGAAGGGATTTTAAGTTACAGGTCACCAGGGTTCTAAGGTTTTGAATTTCTATGGTTTTGTTTGAGAGGGACAAAACTGTACAGGTTTTATTGCTCTTTCCTCCTTCTCACCTTGGTCCAATATTCTAGTGCTGATAGAGCTTATTGGATCCTGTTGTTTGTTATATTCTCGCCGTGTGGTGCGGGGCCCGGCAGGAAGCAAAGAAAGAATATACCACTGCAACCTACAATGCATGTCATAAGAGGCGACTAATGTGCCCCTAGGGATGCTATCCTAGTAAATAAAAAGCAGCGTAGAAATCAAATGTGCTGGCCTACTTGTAGGCGCATAACTGACAAAACATACTATCGGTCTTAGGCTCAGATCACATACAAATCACACAGAGTGGTTGACATGGAGCGTTCAAGAAGAAATTATATTCTTTATATATATATATATATTATATATGATATATTCTTTAGCAGTCAAGAGAACTGTATTGTAAGGATACTCTACAGTATGGGTTCTTTTATGTTTTCAAGACTACTATTACAAGCAAACTTAGTACCACAAACATCACACTTGTACGGTTTCTCTCCAGTATGTGTTCTTTATGTTTTTACATATCCACATTGAACATATCTTAACCACATACATCAAGCTTGTATGGGCTCTCTCCAGTATGTGTTCCATTGTGTTTACTTAGAGTTCTAAAAGAAGCAAAACTAACACCACAAACATCACACTTATACGGCTTTTCTCAGTATGTGTTCTTTTGTGTGTTACTAGACACTATTAAACGCAAACCCAGAACCACAAACGTCACACTTGTACGGCTTTTCTCCAGTATGTGTTCTTTTATGTTTATTTAGACCACTATTACAAGCAAACCAAGTACCACACACATCACACTTGTATGGCTTCTCACCAGTATGTGTTCTTTTATGTGTTTCTAGATGACCCCATTGAGCAAATCCTACACCACAAACATCACACTTGTAAGGTTTCTCACCAGTATGTGTTCTTTTATGTCTTTCTATTTGACCACATTGAGCAAACCCTACACCACAAACATCACACTTGTAAGGTTTCTCTCCAGTATGTGTTCGTTCATGTCGTTTTAGACCACTAGTATAAGCAAACCGAACACCACAAAGATCACACTTGTACGGTTTCTCTCCAGTATGTGTTCTTTTATGTATACTTAGACTACTATTACAAGAAAACCCAGTACCACAAACATCACACTTGTATGGTTTCTCTCCAGTATGTGTTCTTTTATGTGTTACTAGACCACTAGTACTAGAAAACCCAGTTCCACAAACATCACATTTGTATGGCTTCTCTCCAGTGTGTGTTCTTTTATGTGTTTCTAGATGACCATATTGAGTAAATCCTACACCACAAAAGTCACATATGAAAGGTTTCTCTCCAGTATGTGTTCTTTTGTGTGTTTCCAGATTACTGCTACGAGCAAACCCAGTACCACAAACATCACATTTGTATGGTTTCTCTTCAGTATGTGTTCTTTTATGTCTTTCTAGCTGATTATTACCAAAAAACCCAGTACCACAAACATCACACTTGTAAGGTTTCTCTCCAGTATGTATTCTTTTATGTCTTTCTAGGTGACTATTACGAGCAAACACAGCACCACAAAGATCACACTTGTAAGGCTTCTCTCCAGTATGTGTTCTTTTATGTCTTACTAAGTGACTATTACGAACAAACCCAGCACCACACAGATCACACTTGTAAGGTTTCTCTCCTGTATGTGTTCTTTTATATCCATCTAAATTCTCACGCTTAGTATAAACAATACCACAAGCATCACTCTTGTAAAGTTCTGTTTCCGTGTGTGTTCTCTGATGTACTTGTAGACTACCACCATCAGTAAATCTCACATCACAAATGTTACATTCAAACATACTTTCTCTAGCGCTACTTTCATCATCAATTTGATTAACTATATTGTTTTGTAATCTGTCACTGACATCAGTTATTCTTCTTTATACACATAAATATGTTATCTGACTGTACCATATAATCTTCATTCTGTAATGTTGACTGACAGTCAGTCTGAGTGTCACAAACATCTACTGTACTTCCATGACAGTCAACAGAATCCAGTGATGTTTCACTTTCAGTAATTCTTGATTCTGTCTTAATGTCTCTGCTCATTTCTGAAACACTTGTTCCAATGTTCTTGTTTACCATTGTATTTATTTGCTTGCTGTCATACTCAGGTAACACATTTGAAAGTTGACCATGTTCCCTTAGTTGCAAGTATTTGTCATCACTTATCATATTATTATCAGACTGTAAATATTCTTCTTTGATGAAGGGAAGATGGTTCTCTGTATGGCTGTACAAATCTGAAATATTATTAGAAAACGGACATTGAAAACTAGAATAATTAATCAATATATTTACTAGCAGTGTTTCAACTAATCACCAACAATATACATGTCTACTATTCAACTAATCACAAAATAAACATGTGTATTTCTATCTCCAACTATAATTCACTATTCAACTAATCACCAACAATATACATGTCTACTATTCAACTAAAAGATGGTACGACAGGGATGTATTTTGTCTCCATACTTATTCAACATATATGCGGAGAACATCATGAGGAATGTAAAAGATGATGCCAACTATGTGAATTACGACACTCTCACTATAGGCGGCAAATTCATACCAGAGCTTAGATACGCAGACGATACAGTATTATTATCCACCAGCAAAGAGGGTTTGGAAAACCTAATCATGACGACCAAGAAACATAGTGAAGACCAACATCTTGGAAAACCTAATCATGATGACCAAGAAACATAGTGAAAACCAACATCTATATTTGAATACACAAAAACAAAATACATGTCAATCGACAAAGCAAAAGGCTCACCTAACATCCAAATAAACAATGAAGAACTCCAATGTGTAGAGAGCTACGAATATCTGGGTTCAATAATTAACAATAACGGTGACTGCTCTAAAGAGATCTCAAGAAGATTGGCAATAGCAATCAAGCAGTTAAACACAATGAAGAACATGTGGCAAAGAACCAGCAAAATATTAAAATTAAAAATATTGAGAGCATGCATTTTCCCAGTGGCTACTTATGGTTGTGAATCATGGACTATTACACAAAAACAAGAACGAAAATCCAGTCCTTCGAAACTAAATGCTACAGAAAGATCCTACGAATACCATGGACAGAAAAAGAAAGAACACTGATGTCCTGAAAGAACTAAATGTTAAAGAGAATTGGCTGATAAACAACATACTATATAGAAAAATTACATACTTTGGTTACATCAAGCGTCACGATGGCCCGGAAAGAACAATACTAGAGGGCAGGGTCCCAGGACGCAGAGGCAGACCAAGAAAAAGATGGCTACAAGACATTAAAGAAACCATGAATATGACCATCGACGAAGTGGGTGAACTGTCTAGAGACAGAGTGAATTTCAGAGGTGCTGCAAAGAGAGCAACGTCCTAAAAAGGATACACACCTTGATGATGATGTCTATTCAACTGATCACCAACAATATACATGTCTACTTTTCAACTAATCACCAACAATATACATGTCTACTATTCAACTAATCACCAACAATATACATGTCTACTATTCAACTAATCACCAACAATATACATGTCTACTATTCAACTAATCACCAACAATATACATGTCTACTATTCAACTAATCAACATCATTTTGAGCTACTAGATCAGTATAGATGGAGACTGCAGTAAAACTATGTAGAATGGCGAAGCACGTAAAACAAAGTACTGTAGTTTTACAAAATACAAATACAATGACAATACACAGCAACGTTTTGACCAAAAGGCCTTTATCAATCAAAACAATACAACAAACCTGACGAATAACTCAGAACACTACATATAGACTTTAACAAAGATATAGCAATGGTTAAAAACGAATGAAAATATGTGACTAAAAACGAATAATGAAATAAATAGAGAAAAACTGTAAGTGGAAAAATAAGAGAAACAATACAAAAATCAAGTAAATATACATTTAACATATACACATAAAATATAGAGCATGAGAAAGTACTAAGAAGCATAGAAATGTAGAGCGCTGAGTCCATGAGGTCGCAAGGTACCATATAAAGAAATAAAGCGATTCTCCAGAGCAAATTGACTACGATCATCAGATGAACATGATCGGATGGCAGTGATCTGGACGTCGCAAGCACCCAAATGGTCAGTTCCATTGAAATGAGTGACTACAGGGCATTGGCGTATATCGCGTAAGTGTTGGCTGAAATGGCCGCAGTGCATTTTGCCTGTTTCGCCAATATATGCCTTAGAACACCGCTTGCAAGTGATAGCGTAGATTATATTTCGGAACTCACATGTGAAACCATCTTCAATAACAAACGTGGCTACAGGAAAAGATACAGTCAAGTCTGTATTACATAAGCACACATATTGCAACGCCGACAGCCACACTGGCCAGTGCCAAAATGACTCTGGATATTAGACTTAAGGCGAATGTGTACCAACATATCCTTAAGACTTCTGTCCCGTCTGTAAGCCACCAAAGGATAGTTGTGGAAGACTGAACAGGTCTCAGGATCTGACTTAAGGATAGACATGACGGAATAAAACATTTTTCACCAGTGAACTATGGGGGTGGAAAGTTAAGATAAGTTCTACCCTGTCAGAGTTAGCAGTCCTATGCTGGTTGGTGAGGGTCTGCTGGCGAGTAATTTTCTGAACTCGATGCATAGCAGATAGAAGCACCTTCTCTCGGTATAGGCGTTTGCGGAAGAAATATATATT
Organism: Arion vulgaris; assembly: GCA_020796225.1. Classification (NCBI taxonomy): domain Eukaryota; kingdom Metazoa; phylum Mollusca; class Gastropoda; order Stylommatophora; family Arionidae; genus Arion; species Arion vulgaris. The sequence continues at coordinate 63,299,094 of CM036761.1, read as the reverse complement.
TCGGTCTTGATAGTATCACATTAAATAACAACTTTACCGGGGGACTGCCTAGAGTAGTTGATAGTAGCTCGGCCTGCTAGCTGTGAGACGCCTCATAGCTCAGGTTCGAACCTACTGTCCGGCATTTGTTCGAGTCCCCTGGTCTTACTCAGGATGATAACGTGAGTACCTCTGAAGTCGGAGAAAATCTGCCTGTATGGCGAGGAATACTAATTACGAGTACATTGAGCACACGGTTGCCAGTGTAAAGTAATTTGCAATGTGCACGCTGCTGCCATTGTAAGAAATTGGAAAAACGGATTTTCACGCAAAAATCAATTTCAGAGATGAAACTTTGTCTGAGTTGAAAGCGGGCGAAGAAAAAAAAAGGAAAAGAAAAAAACTTTACCTTTCTCCACTTCCTCATCATTATCTTCAGTTTCCAACTTGACTGTATGACTCTGAAAACAAAATGTCCAAGTCATGCTTCTTTTAAACACAAGCTACATGAAAATGTCTACAATAAATAATGTCAATTTTCATTTTGTCTCCATGTTACAATACAATATTTATATTCTAACAAAATTCAGTGATTGTTAAATACAAGTCTACCCTCAGTGATGTCATGAAAGACCAACAACACAAATGAGAGATTCTTGATAAAAATATTCAATGTATCAAGAAGAAAGAAAATTGTATAACACTATCTACATTATATGTCTCAATATTACCATTATATTAAAGATATGTCAGGTCAGACTTCTTTCAAATAATTGAGAAGCCAGAACAAATACAAATAGTAAAGATATTTGCACTAAACATATATATATTGTAAAAGTATATAAATTGTAAGCTCTACTATTCTATACTACTCTCCAGTTATTGTCATCATCTTTCTTCTTCTTCTTCTTGAACTCCCCTATCGACCATTTGTTAACAACTCTGTGTGATTTATGTGATCTGAGCCTAAGATTGATTGTACGTTGTGCCAGTTATGCGCCTACAATTAGTCCAGCACATCTGATTTCTGCTATGCTTTTCATTTACTAGGGTAGTTTCCCTAGGCCCCTACCTCAGTCACCTCTTACGACGTGCCCTGTAGGTCGCAGTGCTATTCTTTGATCCCCTTGCAGGCTCCAGCAACACACGAGCCATCATCTAATCTAGGTCTTTTACTTGTATTATTGTTTGAAGCATCTGTCAGCAATGGCCAAACCAGATGTATGTTTTGATGGTAGAGCGACGAAAGGGTGTGGCTAGTGTAGGGGTGAGTGGGCCACCCAAATGTGCAGAAAAAAATTGGAACGCCCAGCACAGGCTTGAATCCAGTGCGCATATCCGCAGAGGAACTACTACTACTTTGTAGTTAGATTGGGGAGAATCATAGGCTAGTTTAGTAAACCGTACACAAAACTGGACGGTAGGCAAACCAAGTAGTCCAAAAAAGACAGGTAACCTGGGAAGATGACGCCCAACAACCCGGGACGACAGGTTGTTTAAGGGTCGCTACTCTAAAAGTAAATAGCAACCTGCTGCCTTGCAGGTAGGCTGGGGACAGCCAAAGGTTGCCGGAGAGCGAATCCAGTAAACGCTGGCTGAAACCGGACATGTCACCGAAGGATAAGCACTAGAGCTCCAAATGGCGCTGAATGATGTGACGTAAAATTGCGTTCTTGGCAAAAGCTTTTTATATATCACAATAATAATGATCAAAATGGCCAAAAATAATGATCGAGAGAGAGATGTCTGTTCCCTAAGCATGGGAAAGATCCTAGGCTGCTCAGTAGCTACTGCACACTCACCTTGAAAAATGTATGTGACAAAATACTGGAGAAGGTATGTGTCACTTGAGACATACCACATCCTTCCTGACACTTTGGGCAGCTACCAGCCAATGAAATGTACTTAAGACAATGCTGGCATGTTTGCTTATAATGTTTATGAGGGCTTCCAATCCAAGCTAGAGACTGTTGCTGTGGTCAGTGACTTGGAATATGCGTATAACCAAGTGGACTTCAATCATGATATTCGATTTGCTAAAATGTGGGGTTAGTCCTTGGCTGATGAACTGGATAGTTGCCTCTTTGATGGACAGGACTTTGGATGTCAGACAATACACTTATATGTCTGAAATTACCACAGGATTACCCTCTATCACCAACAGCAAATTTAGCCAAAATGCCGCCAACTTGATTGGGCTCAACAATGACTTTTGCAAATGTCTATGTAGTATTACTTGTATCACTAGAATGACATGTTTTAGAAATTCATACATTACTGTTAGAATTTAAATATTTCTCATCATTAGCCTTAGCTATTGTAAAGCATATATATATTCTCTAAATGCAACACGCTTTTGTCTTTGATGAAGATGGTTGACTCATTCTAGCTGGCACATTTTCCATACAATTCTTAAATTTTAGAAAGGGAATCAAATTGTTTGCTATTTGTTGTTAGTGGACAAAATGCTCAATTATTTTAATGTTGCACTGATTAAACTGATAGATTGGTATCTCTTGTGGAGTTCATTAAAGTCCATGTGCTGAATGGTCGACACATGCCAGTAAATCAATTAACAAAAACATAATTCATAAGTTCTGGTCACTTGAAGTTCTACAATTTCTCATGTTCAATTATAAAGATACACAAACCTCATTGTCCATCTCTTGCTTTATCCACATTGTTGCTGGAGTTTGTTTTGTGTGTCCACAACTTTCCAACATGTCTTCCATAGTAGTACTAGTAACCTCTGTTCCAGATCTGTAAAATATATCATGAATACAATTTTATAAGAATAAATAGATAATAAATTACCAAAAAAATGAGCAACAATTTTTTCAAATGAAACAGTGCAATAATTTAAAATATTTATGCAGTCATGCACTTAATTCACTGTGGACCATGGTAGTATCTTCCACAGTAGTATTAGTGACCTTGGTTCCATATCTGTATCAAATTAAAACTGATTTCTTTAAGAATATTCATCAAACTCACTGAGATATTATTTTCAACATTTACAAATTCACAATATATAAAGAATACAATTAATCTTTTATATATTGTGAATTGTGTAAAATTGTTGAAATTTGCCAGAAGGCAAATGCAGTGACATACCAACTGTCACCACTATTAAAACATCCAAGCATTAACATGGCAGTCAAACGACAACTGATAAACTGCATATTTATTCCAACTCTCTGCTATCAGTGCCAAACATGGCCCCTGACTAAGACACAAGAAAGAAAGATTACTACATGTGAAATGAGATGTCTACGAAAAGCTGTCAACGTTACAAGGCGAGATAGAGTGAGAAACGAGAATATCAGAAGCATCGTTGGTACTATACCATGCATACAGTACATCGAGAAGCAAAGATTCAAGTGGTTCGGCCATTTAATGAGAATGGAACCACATTTACTACCATCACGTGCCTATAATAATCGACACTCAGGGCGCAGAGCACGAGGCAGGCCAAGAACACGATGGATAGATAACATCTCAGAGTCCCTGCGAAAGCATGGACTGACAACGTCATGCGCAACACACCTGGCACAAGATAGGAAACTAACTCTCCCACGACGCTTCACGGCAAATGTGGTTAAGATAAGATAAGATAAGATACAATTAATCAAATATTTAATGAATACAAGATTTGAAGAATAAATCTGAAATAAACTACAGATAAGGCAAGCAACAGTTGTTGAAATAAAAACAATGCAACAACTTTAAAGAGCCTAGACAGGAAACAATCTAGAGACTATTATGGCACTATGGCGTCCCCCATAAGCTAAACAGCCTAATAAAGAAAATGTATGAAGAAACAACGGGTAGAGTATTGCATGAAGGAAAACTGACAGGGGCCTTTGAAATAAAGGCAGGTGTGTGACAGGGCTGCCTTCTGTCACCCTTCCTTTTCAAGCTGGCTATTGACTGGATGAGATCAACAACGGCCAGGGGGAGAAATGCAATACAGTGGACCATGATGAGTCAATTGAAGGATGTGGATGTTGAAGAAAATCTAGCACTTCTCTCTCGCAGCCAACAACAGATGCAAGAGAAAACAACTAAACTAGAACAATCTCCCTCTCTCGCAGCCAACAACAGATGCAAGAGAAAACAACTAAACTAGATACAATCTCACAACAACTGGGTCTGACGATTCACAGGGAAAAAACAAAGACCATGAGATTAAATGCTAATTCCAGAGACCCGATCATACTGAGAGGATCACCATTAAAGGAGGTAGATACATTTACATATCTGGGAAGTGTTATCAACATTCAAGGTGGCACAGATGATGATACTATAATTAGAATACAAAAGGCAAGATCAACATGTGTCATTCTGAAGAACATACGGAGCTCAATAATGATTACGAATAAAACTAAGATAACGATATTTAACTCAAATGTCAACACTGTCCTGTACAAAGCGCAGACATGGAGAACAACTAAGGGGAAAACAAGAAAGTTGCAGACATTTACCAATACATGCCTGTACAGGATGCTCCATCTACGATGGTATGACAAGATCACAAACAAAGAACTGTGGGATAGAGCGGGACAAAGGCAGAGCGAACAAGAGATAAGGGCAGAATGTGGTGATGGACAGGAAACACACTGAGGAGAGCACCTGACAGCATCCCAAGACAGGCCCTCAGATGGAACCCTCAGGGTAATAGAGGTAAGGAAAGTGCCAGGAACAGCTGAAGGTGGAAACGGAATGCAAGAAAATGAGGACAGAGTAGAGAAATGAGAGATCTGGACAAAATGGCATTGAATACAAGGATTTGGGAAACCTTGGTTGAAGACCTTTGCACCATAGGGGTGAAGAAGAACAACTTAAAAGACATAGGGCTAATTTCTAAAGGAATAAGATGGATAGGAAAGATATGTTCTTTGTATGACTGAAGAGACAGTAGGACAAAGTCAGTAAGTGAATCCATGTGTAGTACCTCATTAAGACAAATTTACTAGGTATGATACATTGTAATTTATGTCTACATGGATTTTTAAGAAATATCATGATGGTAATATTCTCATTTCTGAGTTCTCTAAGACTTTGTACTTCTGCTGTTGCTTCCATTGTAGCAGTATAGATAGAGGAGAAAACACTGACACAAGTAAATAATGGTCAAGCCAAATTAATGTGAAGCTACTCTTTTAATAGACTGTATATTTTAGGTTTACGTTAAATGGGTCTAGTAGTGGGTGACATTTTTAAAGTTAACAATTTATTCTCATATTCAGATTATTAACCAACCCATGCATGATAATTGTCATCGAAATAAACAATGTAGCCTGCACATCTTTAAATGACAACCTAGCATTTAACTCATTTAAGTCCTTCTTTTGTTGTAACATTGCTACTCGGTTGAATACTAGTAATTTGTCTTGTGCTTCTCAGATGGCTTAAACTTAAGTGATGGATTTATGCATCTTTTGACATGAAAATGATATACTTTAGGATTATTATTAGACCATCTTTATCTAACAATTTGTTCCTTATTCTTCCCTCTCGCCTTTCACCCTGGTGTTCTGGTATAGAAGGCTTTACTGTGACACCTGAGGAGTGTGGTCTGGCTGGATTCTTACCAGGTGGCAAAACAATAATTTTGTTCTATTTTTCGATGTAATTCACTCAGACACACCACTGAGTCCTGTTGCAACGTTCTCTCTGAGGCTAGTATTGTATTTCAGTTTTCACTATTAGTATTTGTTGTGGCCTTGCTGCCACTTCTGCTGTGGTTATTTAATGGGTTTTTTTCCCCCTGATCCAGAAGAGCTTGAGCTTTCAGCTCTTCGGCTCGGTGCCACTGCCATGGACATCGTAACCATTCAGTTCGGTGCCACGAACACCGTGAATCTGGGGAACCTGTGGCTTTTCTGCCAGTACTCAGTACGCGGAATTGAACCCGTACAGTGTACACACAGAAGACTAGCCACCCGCAGTCCAACGCGCTACGAACACGCTGGGTAGGCGGGAAATTTAATATGTTAAATATCATATGAATTATAAAATTATCATATAACTTATAAACTATAATAATAATAACATTAACAATGTAACAATTTGTCATCCACTATCCACTTCTTGTCTTAGTAAGTTAGTATGTGACTTACTGAATTCCTTGCCTTATGCTTTCAAATGCGATTATTATAGCCAGACAGAAACAACACAGCAGCAGCTTCAAACGTGAAGAACAAAAACTAATGATTCATATCCACGATTAAAAGACTTTATTTTGTTACATTTGTATTAAAATAATACAGCATACTTCGCCATTTTTATCAGAAATTTGTCAATTTCTTAGTGGTGAGCGAATAGTAACTATTCGCTACTCGAATACCTATATGACCTATTAAAAGAACGGTAAACTTTCGAGTGTTTTATTGTGACAACCTCAGAGTTTTTGCTTCTCTTTCTTACCTTTCAGCTCATCCCTAAGTCTCTTTTCAAAAGATGCTGCAAATCTGCGTAATGTTGTTTTCCACATAATTAGGCCATCATCTAGTTTTTCCTATTTGTCAGAACCGATAGAAAATTTCATTCGAGGTCTTGCATATAGTAGGGGAGACGGCACAGTGGGTCACATTTTGGATGACTACATTCAGTTCTTTAGCTGCTAAGGACGTATATATACGTTTTCCCAATTCACTGCTAAAGACGCATTAACACGTCTGTTATTATCTCTCCTCTTTGGGTTAAAGACATATTAACACGTTATACATTGCTACTATATAGTACTGTCACTGCTATAGGCGTACATTCACGTTTGTGACCTAGAAACAAAGAGTAGCTATTTTTAGCTCAGCCTTCAGAAAGTGTGTAGCAGCAAAAGGGTTCAGACTTATTTAAGTTTAGTGTATAGGGTGACCACTTAGGTTCATAGTAACAAATATATTTTGTGTTAAGCTAACAACTCTTGGGAATAAAATAAGTTAACATTACATTACCCAATGTGATGATTAAATTCGATTGCAATTCTACGAACTCTTCAATGATTACTCTTAGTGTGAAGATGTGGTCTATGCATGCTCGTTTTGGTCTAAACCCTGCTTGTTCTTCTCTTAGCCTTTCATCTATAGACTTTTTCAGTCTCTCGAGTAACATGCTACAAAAGTTTTCCTGGCACTGACAGTAGGGTGATCCCACGCCAGTTATTACAATCAGACAAATCTCCTTTTAGGTAATTTGAAAATAATACCATCTTTCCACTGTTGTGGTGGGGATTCATTTTGCCAGATTTCATTCATAAGTTGGAGTATATGTTGTAAGTTGTTATCATCTGCTGCTTTGAGCATTTCTCCAGAGATGTTATCATCACCAACCGCTTTGTTGTTTCTCAATTTTTAATGGCAGATTTCAACTCTTCCAGTGTGAATGGCTCGCAGGAAGCTTCTAGTGTGGGCATGGTGATTTCTTCATCTAGGTTGGGAACAATCTCTGGTTCTGTCTATTTAGTATTTCTTTAAAATGTTCTGCCCATCGTTGTTTTTGTTGTTCTTCTGACAGCAGTATCCTACCTTGATTGTCTTTGATGGGTTTATTTGGTGTAGGAGTATGTTTGCATAGTTGCTTCATAATGTGGAATACGGTCTTGTTGTTCCCAGTTTTTGCAGCTGTTTCCGCATCGGTGGCTAGATTGTGAATAAAGTTTTGTTTATCTTTTCGTGTTCTTGACTTCACCTCTTTATCTAACATGGTGTATTTTGTTTCTTGGTATCGTATGCAAGCTTGTCTTTCGTGGATAGAAGAGTTAGTTTTGCTTGTTTCCTTTCTTGAATTTTTGTCCAGGTGTTATCGCTTAGCCACTTTTTCTTTTGTCTTTGGACATACCCTACTGTGTTTTTGCAGCATTTATCAGCGTGTTTTTGAGAAAGTCCCAATTTTCTTCTATGTTGTTCTTTGTGTTCACATTTACCGTTTTGTTTTCTTTGTTCGTGTAGGTATTTCGTAACTCTGTGTTAAATGTGAGTTGTTGTTCTTTTACCAGTAGGGACTGTGAGTTTATTTTCTTGCTTCTAGGTGGTTTATATAGTGACTTGAGTTTTATTTTGGCAATGCAGAGATTGTGATCGCTGCCAACATCTGCTCCTCTGTAGGCTCGGGCATCTTGTATTGATGAACGGAATTTGGTATTAATGCAAAAATGGTCAATCTGGTTTTTAGTGATGTTATCAGGCGAGTTCCACGTAATTTTATGAATGTTTTTGTGTGGAAACAAGGAGTTTGCTATTACCAGATTTGCTATTCCACAAAATTCTGTTAGTCTCTCTCCGTTTGATTTAAGTCTCCTAGTCCATGTTTTCCCATATATTTTCTACGCCCTTGTTTTCTGACCCTATTTTGGCGTTAAAATCACCCATCACAACAGTAATGTCGTGTTTAGGTATTTTGTTGATGGTACCGATTAGTAAATTATAAAAGTGTCTTTGTTGTCGTCTGAATCGTCGTTTGTAGGTGCGTAGCACTGTATGATTGTTAACTTGAAAATGTTGTTTGGTAGCGCTGATATAATTCTGTCATTGACTGGTTCCCAGCTAACTAGTGCTTTCTCCGAGTTGGGTGACATTATAATAGCAACTCCGTTTGAATGATGGTCGTCAAGTCTCCCTGAATAAATTACGTGCTTTTGTTCGTTGTTAAGAAACGTCTTACCTGAGCCAGTCCACCTACACTCACTGACCCCGAGTATATCCGGTTTGAAATCGCTCATAACACTACACACTTGGGCTGTTTTCCCCAACTGAAACATGGTTCTTACATTCCAGTAACCAATTTTAGAGATGTCCTTAGAATTAAACAAATTTGAACGAATCATCGATTCATTTAGAGCCTAAACTTTGTTGATTTTCAGAAAGCGTTTGACAGTATTCACCGTCCTACGCTTTGGAAACTACTCAAAAACTATGGTTTCCTGCTAAATTCATCATCATAAAATCCTTCTACAGTGAATCGCGCTGCAGTGTAAGAACAGATTTCGTTAACTCTGACTGGTTCCCAGTGGAAACAGGAGTGAAACAAGGCTGCGTCTTATCGCCAATGCTCTTTGGAATAGCAATTGACTGGGTCATGAGAAAATGCACCAATAACGCAAATATGGACATCAAGTGGGTTGATAAAATTTTAGAAGACCTTGATTTTGCGACATATAGCCCTTTGAGTTCATCACATCAAGATATTCAAATGAAAACAAACCTTCTCCAAAATATCTCAGGACAAATTGGTCTCCAAATAAACACCACAAAACAAAAATTGTTGACCTTACCAGCAGTCCAGAAAATATTCAACTAAAAACTACACTCTTGAAAAAGTCAAAGTTTTACATACCTAGGGAGTATGATGTCATCTACGGGGATACAGCGCCAGAAATTCCACACAGAATCGCATTGGCATCAAGTGCTTTTAACAAATTGTCAAATATATGGAAGTCCAATTCACTCAGCAAGCACTTAAAATTAAAGATCTTTAACTCTTGTGTGATTCCAGTATTAACTTATGGATGCGAGAGTTGGAAAGCAACAAAAGCTCTAGAAAGAAAATTAGATAACTTTGAGAATAAATGTCTTAGAAGAATACTGAACCTCAAATGGTCAGATTTCAGACCCAATACACAAATAAGACAAGAGACCAAGCAAGAAAATGTATCAAATTTTATAAGAAAGCGCCGCTGGAACTACATCGGCCACACACTTAGAATGGATGAGAGAAGACTCCTTACCAATCCCTCATATGGACACCAGAGGGAAAAAGAAACGAGGAAGACCAAGAGAGACTCTGCGTAGAACCATCACCAGAGAAGGCTCAACGATGGCCTAGTAAACATCAAAGACTTAAAACAAATAGCAACGAACCGCAAGACATGGAGAGCTATGACCTCTGCCTCATGCGCCCACAGGCCCAAGAGGAAAGACTAACTAACTAACCCAATGTGACCCGCTGTGTCCCAGATAGGGCGCAGTGGTCCAAAATCAAGACACATAACAAGCTTCACAACAGACGTAAAATTGTTTTTGTTTTCTAGCTTCTGACATCTTTCACATACATGGCTGAACAACATGGAGATTATCTGCATCACTGGATATTAAAAGAGGACAAATCCACAGGGAAAAAAAGCCGCTTTTCTATCAGTCCCCACATGCACAACAGGAGGCGGCAGTTTCATTAAGATATCATCTGTGACAAATTTCTCAGGTTCATCAGGTATAATTAATGCCTTTTGTGATATTTCAAGTAATAAACCACCCATTCTTTGAGACAGTTGTTGATGAATGCTATTTCTGCAGCATAATGAACTATTGACCTTTTGGTTGCAAATTTGATTAACACATAATCCCCTGGTTTTAAGTGATCCATATCAGTCATTTCTTCTTCGAACGCTCCGTATCGACCACCTGCCAACCACTCTATGTTATATGTATGTGATCTGAGCCTAAGAACGATTGTACGTTGTACCAGTTATGCGCCTACAAGTAGACCAGTGCATCAGATTTCTGCGCTGCTTTTTATTTACTAGATAGTATCCCTAGTGCCTACATTAGTCGCCTCTTACGACATGCATTGTAGGTTGCAGTGGTACTATTCTTTGCTTCTTGGGCACAGGCACCCCATAGACGCAAACCGCTTTAATCGCTGGATTGGTTCAATATCTATTTAAGTGTCATCCATCAGACAGTCGCGAAAAGACCGAAGAACATCGCCCCTTATCCATTTTCAACTCCCCAATAATCGATGCTGTTGATGCGAGCCTGTCTGCTCTCTCATTACCGTAAACACCTGTATGCCCAGGACAGTATACCCATGTAAGTCTCTGGAGATTAGAAACTTCTATAGACGACATCCACTCATACCGAAACCTGCTCTTTTGGATCTTGTGAAGCATCGACAATGGCCCCAGTAAATGAAGTCACAGAGAGCCAACGAAGGGCAACAGTAGCAGCCTCATGCTAGAAGTAGTTGTCCTGTATGCTCCACAACAACCCTACCATGCGCATTAGCCAAGAAACCCATGAACCGACCCATCAGTATATACAATATCATCATCATTTGCATTATCTTCTATCAGCTGTTTAACTGCAAGATCAGCCTTCATGTTGCCCCTATCTCTACATTCTCTTCCAAGAGTAATGATAACTTTGAGATAGTTGGTCATGTTACCATCTATTGGGATCCGTTCTTTCCCTTTTGGTAGGGTCGCAACCGTGGTCATTGAAAATGAGGGACTGAAAAGTGATTAATAAAAAATATCAGACTTTAGTGAAAGAAAGAATAAAAAATGTAAGCGACTGTCAGGTCAGACAAACCCAAGCATTAACTTAGGCTTACATTGTTTGGGTGTGCTGTCCAACATGCCTATGAACCGGAGTGCAACATATTCATGTTTTCTGCATGAACCACACATATCACAATGATTGGTTAACTTGATTGATAACAACAAACATAAAGAAGAAGGTACTTGATATAAAAAACAAATTTGTCATAACTTGTTTAATTGTACACACTGACAGTTTACATTCTACAATTTGTTTCTGTGTGTGTTGCAGAAGTAACTTCATGTAAACATAGAAAAATAAATCAGGAAAGAAATGTCACAGAATATTTTATTACTATTTTGTCACATTTAAATGCACATACTTTCTCATTTACAAGTTTAATAAAAATTATGTATACAAAATTGTGTCAAAAGCTTAGTTGAAAGCAAAGTATAAACAAGAAATATAATGAAAATGGAAGCTGTTAGTACCAGATTTGTCATTTACTGAGTGGGCAAGGTAGTTCGCCATGCAAGTTCATTAGGAATCATTCATTCCGTAGTGAGTATAGTTTTCTAGTTTTCTGTCAGCCACGAGCTGAGTAGAAACCAGTTTATGAAGCCAAGGCAGCCATCTGATACTATTTACATGAGCTCTCTCGCCAGCCTCGCGCTGTTCAGAGATCCATCTCACAATCATTCATTCGATAATATTTTCCAGTTTTCTCGTCAGCCATTTTCAGCAATGCTGGTCAGAGGCTAGTTTCAAATAGTCACGTCATTCATCCATCAGATAGTAATTTTCCGAGAATGGACAGAACAGTAGAGACTGGATCTTGATGAATAGTTAGCTAGATAGTGTGCGGGTTTAGTATTGAACAGGTTTATTTGGGTATGCTTTTATTTCCGGAACTTGTATTTCAGGAGTTAGTTAATAACTATATGTACAAATTTGTATTATTATTTGTAGAGATTTGCAGTGCAATAAAAGTTGAGAATCATATCGATTCTTACATAGACATCTATTCAGAAATGGCTTGTTGCTTAAAAATAGAGTTAGTATATTGTGTTGTGTTTAGATGTAGTAGGTGAAAAATTATAGGGATAAAATTAGTCCTGCAAACGGATAAGATTACAATGAACCCAAGAAAGATAATGGCATTACATTAAGCAATACAACAAAAAATGGCATGTCTTTAAAACCAACAAAAAAAAGTATGCCAGAAAAGATGTAAGTGTGTCTTTTATAAGTCTGTAAACAGAATAAAATTGCTTGATAACAGCCTTTTGATCAAAACATTGTCATGTTTTGTTTTATGCATTGTAAAACTGCATTACTTAGTGTTTCTGTATTTATTTAACCATTGGTACATAGTTTTATTGCAGCCTACCTTTATATCTATTTTTCTTTTAATGTATCTATAATATCAACAGTACTGTACTAAAAACATTAACTATATGTATCACTACTACACAAGTTGGACATCATTTTTTACTGTAGTAGATGAAGCTTTATGGACTACTCAAAGGCATTTGTTGAACATCAGGAATTGGGGGAAATAATGCAAAAATGGGATTTCCATTACATTTAACTCTTTCCACTAAATTATTTCCTCAATTTTTAAAGAGTTAATTCAAGGAAGGTAAAAAAAACCCGATCCCAACTACTCGTCAATAAATAAACACATATATTATTATATATTAAATTGAAGAAAACTGTATAACCTAATAGAATAGAAGGTTAAAATGTAGAAGTACAACTAGAAAGACATTATAAGGGAAGTAACTCTATGGAATAGTGTGTGGCTAATGGCACTCAACAAACTTCCGCTGTGGCACAGTGTGTGGCGAAAAGCATAGAAAGAGTTAATCATAAGAGAACTTTATAGTGATCAAATCGCGGCTGTAAGAACACGCTATGATACATCAGATTGGTTGGACGACCAGAGTGGTTACCGGGTCCAAATTGGGATGTAAAGAATAGAACCACTGTTACCTGCCACGCATGTCATAAAAGGCGACTAAGGAGGTTGGGCATGGGGCTAGCTACCCCATACCGTAAAAAAAACACTAGATGGCTACAGAACAGAGAGCGAACTGAGTAAACGTTGGCTGAAACCAGACACATCGCCGAAGGATAAGCACCACAGCTCCAAATGGTGCTGAAGATGGGATGTAAAACACACCAATGCTAAGGCTGCATGCATCAGATTTCCACTTGAATAGGATTTATGGGGAAATCTGGTACATTGGTCTGGGCGGTCATCGCGAGAGAGATTGGTTTGACATACGGCAGGTAGTCAGACAAGGCTGCATTTTGTGGTCTTGTCTGTTTAACATATATGCAGAAAACATCATGAGGATTGTTACAAAAGATAGCGGAAAAGAACAATATGATCCTTTTATATTCGGAAGAGAAATACCTGAACTTAGATATGCTGACGAGTGTTACTGTCAACATTACAAAAAGGACTGAGAAATTAATAATGGAAGTGCAAGAGAAAAGCGAAAAACAAAATCTATATCTCAATGTGGTAAAAACAAAACTAATGACAATGGCTAAAACAAACATGACAAACTGTATTTTTATCAACGAGAGAAAATAAAAATGTGAACAGTTTTGAATATCTTTGTTCACTCCTAACGACAGTTGGAAATGGGATGAAGGAAATTAAAAGAACAAACGGGAACGCAAGAGAGAGAAAAGAACAAACATGGCTTTACATTAAACAACTAAAAATAGTATGGAATGGAACTGATAGGAAAACAAAGATCACAATACTAAGAGCATGCATATTTAACAAGGCAGTGGAAAACACATATGTGCTTTTGAATATAAGTGTTACGTGTTACAGAAGAGTCCTTCGTATATCATGGACAGAGAACAAATAGATCTATCAAGAAAGAAAGAACTCAAAATCAAAGAAAACTGGCTGATGCTGCAAATAAAAGCGAGAAAATTGAAGTATTTTGGACAAATAAAGAAAATCAAAGGGTTGGAGAAGACCATTATGGAAGGAGACATATCGGCAAAATGGAGAAGAGGAAGACCATCATCATCATCAAGGTGCGTATCCTTTATAGAACGTTGCTCTCTTTGCGGCACATATGAAATTCACTCTGTCTCTAGCCAGTTCACCCACTTCGTCGATGGTCATGTTCATGGTTTCTTTAATATCTTGTAGCCATCTTCTTCTTAGTCTGCCTCTGCGTCCCGGAACCCTGCCCTCTAGTATTGTTCTTTCCAGGCCATTGTGATGCTTGATGTGACCAAAGTATGTAATTTTTCTGTATAGTATGTTGTTTATCAGCCAATTCTCTTTAACATTTAGTTCTTTCAGGACATCAGTGTTCTTTCTTTTTCTGTCCATGGTATTCGTAGGATCTTTCTGTAGCATTTAGTTTCGAAGGACTGGATTTTCGTTCTTAATTTTTTTGTAATAGTCTATGATTCACAACCATAAGTAGCCACTGGGAAAATGCATGCTCTCAATATTTTTAATTTTAGTATTTTGCTGGTGCTTTGTCACATGTTTTTCATTGTGTTTAACTTCTTGATTGCTATTGCCAATCTTCTTGAGATCTCTTTGGAGCAGTCACCTTTATTGTTAATTATTGAGCCCAGATATTTGTAGCTCTCTACACATTAGGAAGAGCATGGAGAAGATGAATTCAGCATGTAACTAATGGTTTGAACATGAAAGCCGCAGAGGAGGGACATCTGGCCTAGGAGAGGAAGAAATTCTGAAGGACTGGTTGGGGTGGCAAAGATCTGCTCAGGACAAACTATTTGATGACGATGAGTAGATAAACATATATTACATTGTTTCTCTTTAATGTGTACAAGAGTTTGCTTACCTCTATTTGTCCTTGTCTAGCATAGGAAGGATGGTTCTTCAAAATTTTAATGGCATAAATTTCATTCGAGTGGTGTTTCCAACACTTGCACACTTGCCCAAAGGTGCCACGCCCCAGAAACTCCAAAACCTCATAGGCAGCAGTCTGGGAGTAGAGCACTTCATGTTGTACCAGCTGGTAATCTCCTTCAGAATTAGCAGAGCTGGCATTATTGGCTGCCGCCTTTTTAGTGGTGGTGGTGGTTGTGGCATTGGTCGTGGCTGTGCCGCTCTCATCCTCACTAGATATAGCGTGCACTTCTGTCAGCTGCATGGGATAGTGGTTGTTGTGGTGCAAGTCAGCACCGTTGGTGGAAGCAACAACACCGCCACCTGCAGCAAAGCTTTTATTACTGCACTTGTGCAAGTTTTTGGTAACCGCAAATATAGGTTGTGCAGCCCTAACAAAAACTGTACCCAAAGCTGTAACTTTGCATCCAAGATCTTTACTGACCAATTTCAAAACTGACTGGTGTTCATTATAAGACTGTTGTTCAATCTGACCCTGAAAACGGCAATCCTGCAGTAGTTGCCCTTTCAGGGAATATGCATAGGCTACAGGTCCACAAATAAAAACAGCTGCCACCCTGTGGCAAGTATTACTAATTGCAAATGATGAGCACAAAGATATGCGATCGAGCAGAACGTTGAAATCTGCGTAGTGCTGATCTGGTTCAATGCGGATACTGCAGCTTGCATTGTAATGGCTTCTGTTGAGCCTGACAACACCTGAACTTTGACAAGTCAGTGTATTCAGAAAATGTGGTATAACATAGCATGAAGGAATAACATGCTGCTTAACTAACAACAGATCCACTTTAATCTTCTTGAAACTGCTCAACACGCTGTACTTTTTCTAATTTTGAAGCTGTTCTTACATCATTGTTTAAAATCACTGCAGACAAATAAAAATCCAGTTAAAATACTCAGAAAAAAGTACTTGAAATAAGACAGTACAAACATTTAATTCAATAAATTGTTAACATATTACCTATATTCAGAAAGTCAGATACAAATATGTCCGGTTAAATATTGTAAAATTATTCTGTTGCTTAACACTTAAAGGACCAAACGCCACACTATGAGGTGATTGTGTTGGATACCTTTTACAATCACCAAACTACGGGTGTTTGGTACTGTAAAAGTTAAAACATTTATCGTAAATTTATATTCCAGTCCAACTTTATGAATTTAACCTAAGATCATTCATCATTTCCGACTTCATATGTGGGCATAGCTTCTTTTGATTTGTTTAGTAAACTGTGATAAAATCAGGAAAAAATTCAACAACTGATTTTTTACAAGCAATTTTATCTTGAAAGAAAAGGCTTCATCTTTTGTAATTAAAAAAATTGTTCAAAATGTTATTTTTTCATAAAAACTGATGAAACTTTCCTGGGTTGCTTAAATATGGACACATTATGAACAGAAACATGTTTTATGGCTTGCAGATGTATAGGTCATATTTCAATTGAGTGGTAAGTAAGCATTTTTTTGGGTACTTAATAAAAATCATTTTGTATTTCCCTCTTCTTATTCAGGATTATTTCACCAATGTAAATAAACAATGCATTCAATTCTAAATATTTCTTTAAATATGGTACATGTTCTATATATAAAAAGATACGTTTTATAATGAAACTTGTAACAGCTGTTTGTTACGTATAAAATGTATGATGAAAAAATGGCTTGTAAAAACACGACTTTTGTTCTGGTCCACAGAGAGTTAAACTGTATAAAAGCTTATGATCTGTCTCTTTAATAAAGATTTACTTTCAACAGGTTGTACTGTATTTACCTAACTTCACAAAAAGCTGCCATAAAGTATGTGCTTTGTAGTCTCATGTGCCTATCCCTGTAGCAGAATTGTCAAATGTTTACACTTCACATTTTGCTCATTTTATCATTTACAGTGAGGTCAAAATTTCATTACATCAACAATAGATGTAACCATATACAACAACAAAACACAAAAGTTTATACGTCAGTGCACCTCACCATCTGAAGGTGGTAAATTTGCTATCACAATGTTTCTTGTTATTTAATCTTCAATGTTATATTTAAAGGACAATGAGAGGTATTTTTGTTGACATGACTAGTTGTTAAAGTACCTGTTTATTAGTTGTATTCTTCTTACATGACAATCGCCCTACCCTTCTGTAATATATGTCCACATTTCACATACATTCTCTCTATCTGCTCATTGTTTCCACTCAATACAACAATGAAGAATATATGTAGCAAGTGACAAGTTACTTTATTTATAGGTAGTAGAATTAAACTCAAAAGATGACACAGCAATACTAACTAGCAGAGTTCAATCACACAAATTAAATGACAAGTAAATGGATGAATTGTGATCTAAGTATGAAATATGTCATAAAACTGAAGATTAGCAAGGAATCAGTGACAACAAAATTGAGATATAAGTAAGTAACTCCATGTAATCAAAGTACAAGAAACTTACATACAGAATTCTGCTGTGTGTGGGAGGACAAACTGCAAGTGATCATAGCCATAGCGCCAGAAGGGAACAAAAAGTAAAAGTTATGTCACACCAGAGATGAGAGATCAACTGTTGTTTCAATTATCATTTGTATTGTATTATTTGCTACCTTTCAGCCCACTAATACTAGCTACTGTAGTAGTAGTTTAACTACTACTACTAGTTTAATATTTAATCTATAAAATGTGTACATCTACTGACAAAATCAAATCATTTCATATTTTAAGTCAGTAGTTTAACAATATGGTGAACAACAATGTAAACATTCTGCTGATTCTATTCTACAAAATATATATAAATATTATAACTGAATTGACAAAGCTCACAAACGTTAGATTCAGATCACTCCTATGAGGAAAAATACAGTTCAGTGAACTGTTCACTACTTCAAGATGACAATGAGCTTGCCAAAGTCCTTGCACTAACTAATATAAATTAAATACACCTTGTACTGTTTAAAATCGCAAACACTGAGTGTTTAAAACTTTTGTTTTAACTAATTAACCAATTTCTGTACTTGTGGCATACTACTTAGTACTTACTACGATACATATAATCATACTGCGATGACCGTATAATAATAATATGCGACATACGTTAAAGTCAAACTACCCACGTTCAATTAATTCTACACTAATTACAGTAAAATTACACTCTTCGCTTGATGCTTTCCTTTCTTAATATCTTACTACTCAACTACTGACTAGGGTGTACCTTCAATCTTCATATAACTGAAAATCATTCGATCTATCTATAATAAATCAACGATTATATGACTCGGAGTAAATCATTATTATTTATAATCAAATGGATTTTATTATGGATGAAAACGTGACTACGGAATTATTATACGCCATACGGTAGGTAGGACAATGAATTAAACATATATTTCGCAATTAACGGCTATCAAAGTCACCTCTAAAGAGGAGTAGTACTAACTGCAAGGATTAATTCCTAGAACTTTTTCATAAGAACTGACCAAGTCTGAACAGACATTTTAGGAATGCTAGCACTAGCCGTGGCCCTGACCTAAACAAGAAAAGAGTTGAGAAGGCTAGCGAGGTAACAAGACACATTCTCACTTACCAACGCTTGAAATTCGCATAAACCGGTCAGCTTCCTTCTTTCGCCTTTATTATCAAATAAACCCCTAAGTACCTAGAACATACATAGTGCGAATTCAATCCATATACCCCGAAAAACAAAAAGCTCTATTTTGAGCCAAAATGCTTTACCACTACAACATGTCTGTCAGTCACGTAGGGGGAATAGACAGGAGCACTGTTTTCGTTCGAAAGGACACATTGTTTACATCATAATGCAGAATGCAACTATTGAAAACAAAAATATATGTAAGAAAGTTATACATTGATATCATACATATGACTTTAATTATACAATATATATATATTGCATAATTGTGTATATTTAAAGTAAATATTAAGTGCACATTAGTATTAAATATGATTCACATCGTTCCTAGATTACAAGTATCCCAACGAATTATGTATTTCTCTTTTGACGTCATTTCAGCTTTTCCCTCGCGGATAAAACACAAGACCAATGGGGAAGCTTGGATATATTTAGCATCCCGCTTGGCTCATTCACGTGCTTGTCTAGTCTGCTTTGCTAAATACTGGCACTGCAGTCTGGCAAAAAACAATGCTGAAAAGGAAGGGAGAATAACAGTATAATACGTTTTCTAAGAAAAACAATAGCTAGTTTCAAATAGCAGCTTCATAATGCAGATGTATGTGCTTGCAGTTTATTTTGAAATTTGCTGATTTGGACCAGCCAAAAATGCTGCATGTAACATGCAACCTCATTAGCAGAATAAACCCCCGCTACAACTAACACGATAAATGATCTGAGGATGTAGCCAAGCAAACCTGGGTGTGATAATTTATACAGTGGCCAAGGTAGACTTCAATGCACTCGTTCTATCTATAGCAGTGGTTACAGGTCCAAATTTGGGGTGTAAAGAATAGAACCACTGTTACCTGCCACGCATGTCGTAAGAGACGACTAAGGAGGTTTGGCTGAAATCGGATGCACATGTCCTAAACGCGTAGAAGTCTATGCGTTTAGGGGCCTACCAAACCAATGTTCAACGTATACACGTTCTTGGCAAAGATCAAACATATCACAAAGAGTGATTAAAATTGGTCGTAAAGAACGAATGCAAAAAAAAGAAGAAGAAGATATATAGTACATAAGGCTTCTACAAGAGATGTCCATTGTTGCCGTTCTGTCGCCTTTTAAAAAATTGTTTGCCACAATCTTTCCACAGTTCTTCATATTTCACTTGGACGTCCAAGCCTTCTTTTCTCATCCGCTGTTCATCGGAGAGCTATCCTATAGTCAATATTGACATATCATACATGCAGTGCTGGATTAGCCCTATAGCAGAAGTAGCTAATGCTACAGGCCCCGCGTTTCTGGAGGCCCCCGTGCCTAAAGCAGAAAAAGTTTAGTTTGTAAAATTTCGGTTTAAATATTTTTAAGGGCCTACATTTTCGGATATTGAGGCCAAAACCAAAATCTTGACTGATTGTGAAGAATATCAGCAACAAACTTCAAGACGACGAAAGCGAAATACGAAGTACGACGATTTCAGCAGCTCTACTACGCTCGATGAAGTTGTAGAAAATCAAACACCCAAACACAAATTTGAGTCAGGTGTTTATTGTCATAATTGATAATGTACTATTTGCCTTAGCTAAACGCATAAAAGCGTACCACAGAGTGACTGGTGTAATTGGAATACTTCGGCAGTTAAAATCTCTTACAGCAGAAGAGATCTTGTAAAGAAATCCAAATATGGTATGTACTTACCAAGAGGATTTGGAAGAAAGCCTAGGCAACGAACTTGTGCAGTTCGCTGAACTTCTTAAAACTAACGTAGCTGCTGCTATTAACAACGAAAAGCATGAGAATCTTGGACTGCAATTTTATAAATTTATAATGGAAAATTCATTAGAGTCGTGCTTCCCAAATGTAGAAATAGTCTTACGAATTTACTTGTCTTTAATAATTACTAACTGAAGCGGAGAACGTTTTTTTTCGACATTAAAGAGTATAAAAAGTGAGTTAAGAAACACGATGGGACAAGATCGTCTAAATAACCTCACCTTATTGAACATTGAATGTAATTTACTTAGAGAAATTGATTTGTCTAGTGTCATCTCTAAATTTTGCTCACATTCTTCTTCTTCTTCTTTGCGTTCGTTCTTTACGACCAATTTTAATCACTCTTTGTGATATGATTTGATCTTTGCCAAGAATGTGTATACGTTGCACATTGGTTTGGTAGGCCCCTAAACGCATAGGTTTCTACACGTTTAGGACATGTACATCCGATTTCAGCCAAACCTCCTTAGCCGCCTCTTACGACATGCGTGGCAGGTAACAGTGGTTCTATTCTTTACACCCCAAATTTGGGCCCCGGTAACCACTCGGGCGTGCTCACATTAAATCGAGAAAAGTTTGCAAAAGTTGTGTTTTATTTTATTGTCATACACAAGCAAGAGCATCTTGGTAATATTTGCTACAGACCCCACGCCGGCGCTGTTTATATCCACTGTCTCTCTCTCTCTCTCTCTCTCTCTCTCTCTCTCTCTCGCGATCACCGTCCAGCAGACCGATGTACCAGATTTACCTATAAATTCTATTCATGTGGAAATCTGATTCATTTAGTCTTAGCATTGGTGTGTTTTATGTCACATCCTCAGCACCATTTGATGCTCTTGTGCTTATCCTTCAGCGATGTGTTCGGTTTCAGCCAGCGTTTACTCGGTTCGCTCTCCGTTCTGTAGCCATCTAGTGTTTTTACGGTGTGGGGTAGCTAGCCCTACCCTCAGTCTCCTTAGTCGCCTCTTACGACATGCGTGACAGGTAACATTGGTTCTATTCTTTACACCCCAATTTGGGCCCCGGTAACCTCTCAGACGCCACTGTATCTGAACAGCATTGCCCTTTGAGTCCCACTGTCTGTTGTTAATATATTTATTTGGGCGCACTATTGAATTTGCTGTTTCATGATGAAGCTCAGTACTAATGTTGTATCCATATTTATCTTGATATCTTCATTCCTAAACCAGTCGTGTCTTGATACTTCCAGCATTCTGAGTAGGTCATGGTTATCTCTAAGAAACAGGAAACACCACAATGCAATATCAAAATAAATAACACAACACTGAAACAATTTCATCGATTGAAGCAGGAGCGGCTCGTCATTAAGGGCCAGCGAGGCCGGCCCCACCAATAATCGAAAGAGAGAATAACTTTCCGGAATAGTAAATACTAAAAAACCATGATTTTTTCGAAAATGTGTGTCTGGCCCCACCAAATAAAATTAGCCCGAGCCGCCACTATATTGAAGTATGTGTAAATATTTCTAACATCAGACGGAAGATGTAAAACAGATTATAAGGAGAACAGCTCAAGCCAAAGCATCTTTTATGAACATGAAAAACACAATATTCGTTAATTTACTACTAATGACACTGCGGAGTACTCCAGTGCTATATACTTATGTATGGCAGCGGTTCATGGACAATGAACAAGCAATCAAAAAGATCATTGGAAGCCACAGAGATGTAGTTTTACATAAAAATGCCATGGGCAGCAAAGAAAACATGATGTTTTATAACAGGCCTGCACACAAAGAAACCTATCATGAGAATCAGAAAATCAAGGTTCTTTAGGCATATAATGCGAAGAGGAGGTTTAGAACATTTAGTGACAACGGGTACAATTCAGAGACAGAGATGTTGGATGGTCTGACATTGTGGTTTCACAAAAGATCGATGTCAGAACTGATTAACTGCACCAAGGAGAGAAAGATTTGGAGATACATTATCACCTGTGCCGGCAGGCAAGGCACTTCATTGAATACATGAGATAAAATTGATATTTATTTAGTTGACAATATCTGAGATCAAGAAAAGTTGTTGATTTGGTTTGTTCTAGAAGCCATAGTTCTTCTTCAAATACTCCATATCGACCACTTGTTAACTACTCTGTGTAATATGTATATGATATGAGTCTAAGAGCGATAGTGCGCTATGAATGTTATGCGCCTACAAGTATGAGCGATTTATCCGATTTATGCGATGCTTTGTATTTATTACGGTAGCTTCCCTAGGCCCATACCTCAGTCTTACGATATGCTTTGTAGGTCGTAGTGGTACTATTCTTTGCTTCCCTTGCGGGTCTCGGCAACACACGGCCGGCTTGGTCCTCAAGTTCCTTGTGCCAAATCTAAGAGATCTAACTTTCTTGTTTCTAGATACAATGCTTTACATTTGCTATTTTACTTTTGGTATATTTGTGTGCGTCCTATACATTAATGGGGAACCAGCACCTCGTCGACTAGGGGCTGCCTAGTTTAAGGCAGGTGCTAGATGACTAGTACAGCTGAATAGCTACTCCTAACGTCAAAAGATGAGACATAGGAATACAGACAAACATTTTTGGACAGCCTGACTTCTTGGCACGGACATAAATTTGTGAAGATCCATGATCGCCTACGCCAGCCCACACCTGTTGATGATGATAAACGTCGAAAGCAACCCGTGGCGCCTTACCCTATTTAGGAGGACTTATAACCCGAAACTGTCGTTGTCCGTATTGTGGTTGATGATGATAAACCTCGAAAGCAACCCGTGGCGCTTTACCCTATTTGGGAGGACATAACCCGAAACTGTCGTTGTCCATGTTGTGTCTGAGTCGAAAACTAGAGTGAAGTGTATATACTCTTTCTTTATGTTCACTCGCCTAGCCTGGGCAGCTTCATTCCTTCTTCCTTTCGTTCGCTTGAAATATTCTCTATATATTCAATGTTGTCTCTTGTACAAACTACACCGTCTTGTAACTCACATGACCGTCTTGTAACTACATGAGGTCCATGTAGTTTTATGTCCGGTGTTGTTTCGTTAAGCCAGTGAGTTTGCGTCAGTATATCATATTTGGGGCAGTATTGAAGTATGTGCTCTGCAGTCTGATTTGCCTATCCACATGGTTGAAATACCAATCTTGAATTTTGCCTGGGCAGCTAATATGGCAAATGATGTAACCTACCAGCTAGTCCCATTGTTAAGGCAACATACCTACTTTGTGTTACCAGAGCCAAACATGGACAATGAGCAAAGCGCAGTCACAAACAATAACTACATGTGAAATGCGCTGCCTGCGAAAAGTTACCAACAACACCAGAAAAGTTAGTCACCAACATCAGCATAAGAAAGAAAGTTGGCAAAGAACCTTGTTTGAAATTACATTGAGAAACAAAGTATGAAGTGGTTTGGCCACAATAAGAATGCACCCAAACTCTACAGTATACAGTCTTCTACAACAGAACATCGGGAAAGAAAGTGAGAGGAAAACCACGAAAAAGATGGTTAGATGGTATAGCAGAATTCTGCCAAAGAGCAAAAATAACAATCAACCAAGCCACCAGAACAGTACAAGACAAAAACAGAAAACCATGACACTGGACAACAACCCGGTAGCAGTGTGACGACAAAAGAAGAAGAAGAAGCTAATATGGGGGATGTTCTTTACTGATTTTGTAAGAGCCCTCTCGACTCTACTGTTCTCTTCCAAAGGAAGACAGCCCATACGTTTGAAATTAGAAAGGGTTTGCCAGAAGTTGAAATGTTCATAACTATCAACTGCCTTAGGGTCCCTATCTTCGGATTTGTGGTCATGATTCACTCCTCTGCATAATCGTGCTGACCCATAAGGCAGTGGGGATTTTCTCTCTAGGTTTATTCTCTTAGCCCTTAATCCCCATCAATGATAAACACAATGATAAATGAAAGTACAACATGAAAATCAACAAGCAAAACAGCGAGACCATGAAAATCGGCAGAACACCAAGTCAAGCAAACAGATAACACCAGAGTAAAGCAAGTTTCTGAATTCAAATATTTAGGCAGCATTTTCACAGAGGACGGAAAACTCGATAGAGAAATAGAGACAAGGTGTCAAAAAGCAAATGCAGTGACCTACCAGCTGGCACCATTACTACAATACACAAAGATCAAGATGGAAGTGAAAAGACAGATGATAAAAGTATTTTCCTACCAACACTTTGTTACCAGTGCCAAACTTGGTCTCTTACAACAACACACCACAGAAAACTCACCACGTGTGAAATGAAATGCTTGAGGAAGGCAGTGGGAGTCACCAGGAAAGACAGACTACAAAATAAGGACATCAGAAGCAGAGTGGGTATAACTTCATGCACCGAATACATCGAAAGACAACAAATGCAGTGGTTTGGACATTTAATGAGAATGAAATACGACCAATAACAGCATACAATAAAAATAGATCGGGTACTAGAGCTAGGGGAAGACCAAGAAAAAATGGATAGACAATATCAAGACCACACTACACAAACACGAATACAACACAACAAGGGCGACTCATCTGGCCATAGAACGCAAATTAAAGATCCTATCCCTAAGCTTAACGGCAAGAGTGGACAGCCAACTACATCTTCCACCTGGGAATAGACAACTGACAATCTTCTCAGAAGGAGACTACTCCAAATTCCAACTTAACAATTTCAAAAGATGGACGGTTTGGCTGAAATCGGATGCACATGTCCTAAACGTGTAGAAATATATGCGTTTATGGGCCTACCAAACCAATGTGCAACGTATACACGTTCTTGGCAAAGATCAAACATATCATAAAGAGTGATTAAAATTGGTGGTAAAGAACGAACGCGAAGAAGAAAAGATGGACTTGTTCATGGTAGTCAAACTGTGTAGCCAGTGATAGTTTACTGTTAGTCCATAAGTTATAGTCTGTCCATTAATTCGTGAGCACGTTTGAAATTGATTTTCTCGAAAACTACCTGTTGAATCTCAGTGATTTTTTGCAGCCTTAGAATATCCATGACGCTAGAGAAATATTTTTTTCCAAGAAAATTTGATGTAGTTTGAAATATTTCTTCTTCAGGTTATATTAAAATCAACCTCACCGGATTGTACACAATAGTAACAGATCTACGGTACACAGACGCGTTGTTCTAAAATACATTATGGTAACATTGAAATATCGTGAGTAAACAACAATTTCACGGGAATTCCGTGCACCTAACCCAGTCGACTTTGAAAGCGGAAAGCATATGACGTTATAATTGGGATACCGTTGTATAGTTATAGGTGTATCTCGCTATTTGTATGAAGCTATTGTATCATATTTGTTGGCTTATCAAAACTGACATTGATATCACATTCATAATGAGTCTGAAGTGCACATTTATAACAATGCAGAAGGTTACAGTTTTACTATACCAACACTTCCGTAGGGAATCTAAGAGAGGTCATCTATATTGCGATATTCATAACCCTGAGAAACGAACGCAACTGGCGCTTGGTCTGAATAGAGAATACTTTTCCCGATGGATTAAACAAGACACAAAGTGCACTAATGTCAAGCAAGGAAGGAAAAGAACAATTGACGACTTTGACATAGATGTCATAAGACGGGAGCTCTTGAAAATGTTTGCGACAAATCAACTTGTTACAAGGCTATGATATTGTATATTTGGACGAATCCTGGGTCAATGCTCACCACACCAATGCTAAATAATGGCAATCAGTAGACGGTGAACAGAAAAGAAAAATACCAAGCAGCAAAGGCCAGCGTATTATACTAACACATGCAGGAAGCAGTGAAGAAGGTCTTGTCCATGACGCTGGACTTATTTTCCAATCAAAAGTACCGACGGTAGGGACTACCACACAGAAATGAATGGACATATTTTCAGGCACTGGATGGAGAAAGATCTACTTCCAATTCTAAACAGACCATCATGCTTGGTAATGGATAATGCATCCTATCACAACGCAGTATCAGCGGAAGACAAAGTACCAACTGCATCAAATATAAAAGATCAAATTAGGACTTGGCTTGCTAAGGAAAATGTCAGCTTCGATGATACATATTTGAAACCCGAGTTGTTGCACCTGGTGAGGATGACAAATAAGACAAAGGTGTTTCATATTGACAAAATCATTGCGGAATACGGCCATACGTCTTTGCGACTACCTCCATATCATGCTCACCTCAATCCGATAGAGCTTGTCTGGGCTAAAGTAAAAGGGCAAGTTGCCGAACAGAACATGACGTTTAAAATGTGTGATGTTGAAGTTCTGACACGTGAGTCCCTCTCAATGATAGCACCGAGATGGATTACAATTTGTCCAGCCAGTAACAATTATCAACCTCATGGAATCGTCAGATTCGGGATGATACAAATCATATTTTGATTACAGACTGAGAAATAGCAACGTATACATTTCCATATCCAAATGCGTCTACAATAATACAATTTGTGGTGAAGTTAAGACACCCTGGGGTCTAATGGTGACCGAAGGGAGGACTAACTGTTGCATATTGTATCCAAGTTCACGATTGCACATAAAGGGCAACACACTCAATTACTTGACCTATCAAGTTAATATGGAGATACACCTATGAATAGAATTGACATGGACAAATTCTAGGGATTACTGTAAAATCTAAAATTTGAGCCCCGTATTTGCAATTGTCATAAAAGATCAAAGTAATTCGCCGATGTGCAAAATCCGTAGCATCTATGGACTACTGGTTAGCTTTATTTTAGCGTCATGGATATTCTAAGGCTGCATGCAAAAATCACTGAGATCCAACAGGCAGTTTTCGAGAAAATCAATGTCAACCGTGCTCACGAATTAATGGACAGACTAATATTTAGTATCACACCACAAGTAGTTTAATTTTTAACAAGTACAATCCCGATCCCCACCTGTGGGCGCACTGTTGGCTGTAGTAGTGTAGTGTCACGTGTGTAACTTTACTAAGTAACTTAAGTTAGTAACTAGTGTAACTCACTGTACCGTACCGGCGTACGGTTTTATTTGTTAAATTTAAGGTAAATTAAATTAGCCCTAGCATTTGAATTCACATTTTGGCTAATATCAAATTGTAGTGCCCAACGCTTTATCGCGGAGAATGTGTGAGCCTTCATAAACGCCAATAGGCACACACCTCTTAGTAGGTTTAGTCTGTGTATACACTAAACCGCTAAGTAAGTAACAGTAACGTTCGGGTACTAAGAAAATGTCATTTATAAATGAGATGCTATCATGACTCCGGAACTAGCCGTATTTGTTGTATTATAAAAAAATGCATATATATAATATATGTTTTATAATGCAAAACATATGATATAACCATAATAAATTAAAAATATATATATTATTTATTTTTAAGATGTCTAATCTAGTTGTTTAAAGCATGCTTTTTTTTCTTCTTTATATTCGCCCGCTATGAATTCATACGTAGTCAGGGAGCCTGATATGGCGCATATGACTGATTTTTGTGTGAAAGCCGACTTACTGTTTCTACAGAGTCCCTAGCCATCTAGGCGAACCTTCTCCGACTTCAGTGGCAAGAGCATACTTTTATTACACCGACATTTCCGATCGGCCGCCGTTTTGGATAATCTCTGCAGATGTGTTTTCACTTGCTCTTGTAAAAAAAATCACACATTTGCTTATAAAATGGCATCTAGTGACTCAGATAACTGCCCTGATCAAGACTTTAGGGGGCCCAAGTGTTAGTTCTTTATGGGCTGCTTATTAGACCAGTACTGCATCATTTTCTCTTATTTATTTATTTATTAATTAAATTGGTGTCTCCAAAATATTTTAAAATATTTAGAAGTTACAAATTTCTTAATTACTGCCTAATATATTGTCTTAACAACTTCATGTTCGGATATATTGTGTAAATATTAGGTACTAAGAGGCTGTGTTAATAGTTCTCACGATATATTTCATCCTTTTTTCCCCTTCTTTATGACTGTATAATTATTTGAAATTTGTAGGAAAATCTATTTTTAGCATCACCAAAATTAGGTCACTGATATCACATATTAAAACTGATATTAAAACCACATATCTTGGTAGTACATTCAATTAGTTTTCCAACTATATATAACATGTCTATTTTCAATTCATGGAGTACATATGGCTTCTAGTAATAGAGCAGGCCTTCAAAAATAACAAAAACCCGTAAATACACATAAACGTTTCAGAGTTAAACAATCTTTGACTTTGAGCAGCTCTCTCTGAAAGGACGTGGCACTCGGAACTTACGTCTTACTTACTCATTCAATCTGTAACCGTTGTATGTACTAGGTCAATCATTGTCAATCTGTAACCGTTGTATGTACTAGGTCAATCATTGTCAATCTGTAATCGTTGCATGTACTAGGCCAATCGTTGCGGAACTATAAGGATATGACCTAATCCTAATTTTTTTTTAAATCATCTGAAATTGCATCGAACATCTATATTATATCTCTTGTTGATTGCTGTTGGCAGTGTTGATTTATTGTTTAAGAAATGTTGATGTTGTTCATCATAGTGATAATAAGTAAGAAATAGTATAGAATAGAAATCATCAGATATTTGACTTCTCTGCAACACAAGCCTGAATCACAAGACAGTAAAGTATTAACATTGTCGTAAAATAAAGTTTTAAAAAACATAATGGATGTGAGAAGTATTTATTCAGATCCCAAGAAAAACATTTGTTTAGAGAGTGAAGAAATGGAGCAAGAAGTAGAAGCAACAACAGAAACAAATGAGCTATTTTTAAAACATTTGTTTAGAGAGTGAAGAAATGGAGCAAGAAGTAGAAGCAACAACAGAAACAAATGAGCTATTTTTAAAACATTTGTTTAGAGAGTGAAGAAATGGAGCAAGAAGTAGAAGCAACAACAGAAACAAATGAGCTATTTTTAAAACATTTGTTTAGAGAGTGAAGAAATGGAGCAAGAAGTAGAAGCAACAACAGAAACAAATGAGCTATTTTTCTCAGGTTCTCTGTTATTTCAATATTCAGTATATATATATGGAACTGCAGTAAAACTATTTGATTGGCAAAACACGTAATTACAAAGTACTGTAGTTTTACAAATTATTTCCAATAACAATAAAGTTTGTATTTTTATGTTTAAGATAAGAATAGATATTTATTCAGATATTCGATTTATTTATGATATAGTTGAGGCGGATTAGCATATAAGCATTTGCCTATTGACTCGGACACAAAAGGATATGGGTTCAATCCCACATTGGACATTCCGCACGTCTGGCCCTTCTACCTTCTGCATACAAGGAACTGGTAATGTGAAATCACAGGCACTTCCTACCTAAAGTCTGAAAAGTGTGAGACATTTTATTTATTATGATATAGTAATATATAATAATAATTCCTCTCGTACGGTTATACGTTACTAGGGCCTGCAAGCAATTTCTCCATATCGCTCTATCCTGGGCAACTCGCTCAATCTCTCCATGGAACTGAGACCGATATTTCTTGCCTCTCTCAGCAAAGTTCGTTTCATGGTCTCTTTAGGTCGTCCTCTCTTTCTTGAACCCTTTGCATCTCACTTCAATGCCTGCTTTAATATTCGTTGATCATTACTCCTCAAGGTGTGCCCAACATATCTCCATCTTCTCTTCTTATAACAGTTGTCACTAGTGGTTGATCAGACATTTCTCTAATTTCATCACTTCTCCTGAATTTGTTCCATTTTATATTCATTATTTTTCGCAGACATCTATTTTCAAATGCAATCAACTTGCATTCATATATATAGGGTCAAATAGTTATTATTAGTTTTGTTTATAACATCACATATAAATCTGATACTTGTTGGGTTTTTTTCTTGGGATGGGAAAAACCAATATTCCTGTTTAATGGGGACTGGTTTTTATAAGCGTTTGATAGAACACTGTAAGTGTAAGTTTTATGCAATTGTACACAATTTTATGAGTCCATGGTTATTTTTTGATGAAAAATGTGAATAATACTGTTATCCCTTAGTGTTAAACTTCATTTGTAATATAATATAACTGTGATTTAATATACTGTCTTGTTATTACAATTTGTCTGTATTTGCCCACTATGAATTCAGGTGTAGCTATGGCACCTTGGGTGGCGCTTCTGACCGATTCTTTCGTAAAAGCCTGCTTACCATTTTATGGGTGTCCTTCGCCATGAAGGCGAGCTTTTCCGACTTCAGAGGTGTTTTTAAAATGATTTTGTCTTTATCTAACAATACTGGAATGCAGTGTCACGCGAAGGTTGTGGTTTGATTTCCTAGAATTTTATAGTTTATTGACATATTTCTTGTAATGTTTAATTTCAGACTAAACACAAAATTCAAGGACAAGTTCCATTTCTGGCAGACTTAATTAAACTGGAACAAAAGTGTCAAGTACAGTTTATTTTTGAGTGTACAAACTGCTTTCTGAAAAGTGCCAAAGCACTGATCAAAGATGACCCGGTCCTAGCCAACTGTAAACCCAAACTTATACCGGCAACCGACAAGAACCCGCCGTGAGAGATCACGATGCCAGAATTAAGAGTTTCAATTCCAGGCATAAAAAAAGGGGCGGCAAGCAAACTGAGAATGGAGTACGGTCACAGAAGAATTCATAGAGAGACAGAGTCCCTGAGAGAACGTGGACACATGTGTACACCGACGGATCGACAAAGAACGTGATTAGCAATGGAGGAGAAGGAATAGTGCTTAAGCTCCCAACAAAAATGAAGGTCACGAAGTCAATAGCCACAGGAAAGTACTCAAACAACTACTGTGCAGAGACGGAGGCACTAAGAATTGTCGCTGAAATGATCCTAGAGAGAAGCAGCACCTCACACAACAAAGTAGTGATATTCACGGACTCCCTATAGGCCATCACAGCACTAAAAAGCCCAGCCAGCACAGAGCTAAAAACGATCCTCGGAGTACTAACAAACTCATTCAAACACAGTCATACAGTGGATCCCATCACACTGCAGTATAAGCAGAAACGAAGAGGCAGACAAGCTAGCGAAGGCAGGAGGGCAACTGCCACAGACTGATTACGAAATCAGCTACAAGGAGGCCAAAACAACCATCAGAGGGAGATATAGAGAAAAGTGGTCGCAAGATCACCCTCAACACAGCGCCAAAGTCCCGTAGCGAACAAGTTGCAATATTCCGTATGAACCATAACAGACTCCGGGCCCACCTTTACAACAAATTTTAAATTGGTACAACTAGCCTGTGCCACTGCGAGAAGGCGAACATGACGGCAGAGCACCTACTGCAAGACTGCTAACTGCTAGCAGGCCTGAGAAACGAAACTTGGCTGGAAAATACCGGCCTAAACGAGAAGCTGTACGGAGGAACGGAGTCCCTAAAAACAACGGTGAGGTTTATTTTTTACTTTTTCGTAAAATTCCTACTGAAACGAATTTGCCTCCAAACTGCTTGCCGTGGAGTTTCAGCCAGGTATGCTTGCATTGTGAATCGAGCTCACTACCGCTTAAGCTACAGACACCCACATTTCAGTAGCTGGAATAGACTCCAATATAAGGTGTTTTGGATATACAAGTTTGGAGGAGATATTGTCTAGCTTGTTTAAGTCCAGGCACATCTTGTTGGAAATGCTTGAGTTTGTGCCACTCGATGCAGCTTGTGTAAGAGCATGTACCAAGTTGTGCCACTCAAAGTGTACACTAGGAGATTGCAACATAGAGAGCAATGCACCATCTTCCAACTCAGAACAGGACATGTTGAACTGAGCTCCCACCTAAACAGATTAAAGTCAATTTGCACACCACATGACAGGAACTGAAACTAACCACATGAAACAGTATGGTGCATCTTGTTGAAGTTTCCTGGACTCGAGCAAGCTTGACAAGACCTCCTACAAACTTGTATATCTATCCAAAACACCTTATATTGGAGTCTATTCTAGCTACAGAAACAAAACGGATACAGAAACTACGGATACCATCACACCGTGGTATACCAGCAAACGAGAGAGCAGACAAATTAGCTAAGGAGGGAGCAATATATGAACAAAAGAATCAAATAATCACTTTCCAGGAAAAGAAAACTCGTCCAGGCCATTCATTCAGAAAAGAAGACCAGCAAAGAGACAATTATCACTTTCTAGAGCATCATCATCATCAAATAGCTTGTCCTGGACAGAACTTTGCCACTTAAACAGTCCTCGAAATTTTCTGTCTCTCATAGGCCAGATGTCCTGCCTCTGCAGCAGTCATGCTCAAACCATCGATTACATCCTGAATCCATCTTCTCCGTGGTCTTCCTCTTCTCCTCTTTGCTGGGATGTCTCCTTCCATGATGTTCTTCTCCAGCCCTTCGTGTCTCTTTATATGCCCAAAATACCTAAATTTGCTTTTTCTTATTTGCAGCATCAGCCAGTTTTCTTTGATTTTAAGTTCTTTCTGAATAGATCTATTTGTTCTCTTCTCTGGCCATTATATACGGAGGACTCTTCTGTAACACTTATATTCTTTCTCTAACGCTTCAAATCAACCACTCTGTGTGATTTGTACGTGATCTGAGCCTAAGAGCGATTGTACATTGTGCCAGTTATGCGCCCACAGTAGGCCAGCACATTCGATTGCTGTGCTGCTTTTAATTTACTAGGGTAGTATCCTAGGGCCTACATCAGTCGCCTCTTACGACATGCATTGTAGGTTGCAGTGGTACTATTCTTTGCTTCCCTTGCGGTCACAGCACCACACGGGCGACACTTATATTCAAAAGCACATATATGTTTTTCCACCGCCTTGCTAAAGATCCATGCTTCACACCCATATGTTGCCACTGGGAATATGCATGCTCTTAGTGTTCTGATCTTTGTTTTCCTATCAGTTTCATTCCATACTATTTTTAGATAGAGCAAGACAGATGATATTGTTTCGACTCAGAACTGGACACAATAAATTAAATCGACATCTACACAAACTAAAACTAGTTCCATCACCCACATGTGCGTGTGGACAGATAGCCGAACACATCCTGCAAGATGTTCCATCACCCACATGTGCGTGTAGACAGATAGCCGAACACATCCTGCAAGATGTTCCATCACCCACATGTGCGTGTGGACAGACAGCCGAACACATCCTGCAAGATGTTCCATCACCCACATGTGCGTGTGGACAGACAGCCGAACACATCCTGCAAGATGTTCCATCACCCACATGTGCGTGTGGACAGACAGCCGAACACATCCTGCAAGATGTTCCATCACCCACATGTGCGTGTGGACAGATAGCTAAACACATCCTGCAAGATGTTCCATCACCCACATGTGCGTGTGGACAGACAGCCGAACACATCCTGCAAGATGTTCCATCACCCACATGTGCGTGTGGACAGACAGCCGAACACATCCTGCAAGATGTTCCATCACCCACATGTGCGTGTGGACAGACAGCCGAACACATCCTGCAAGATGTTCCATCACCCACATGTGCGTGTGGACAGATAGCCGAACACATCCTGCAAGATGTTCCATCACCCACATGTGCATGTGGACAGACAGCCGAACACATCCTGCAAGATGTTCCATCACCCACATGTGCATGTGGACAGACAGCCGAACACATCCTGCAAGATGTTCCATCACCCACATGTGCGTGTGGACAGACAGCCGAACACATCCTGCAAGATGTTCCATCACCCACATGTGCGTGTGGACAGACAGCCGAACACATCCTGCAAGATGTTCCATCACCCACATGTGCGTGTGGACAGATAGCCGAACACATCCTGCAAGATTGTCACCTGATGAATCAACTGCGGAAAGAACACTGGCCAACAGACAGACATCCACACAAAGCTGTTTGGGAGCCTTGATGAACTAACTTCTTCCAATGTTCCACAACGACCACTGTTAACCACTCTGTGTGATTTGTATGTGATATGAGCCTAAGAGCAATTGTACGTTGTGCCAGTTATGCACCTACAAGTAGGCAGCACATCCGTTTTCTGGATGCTTTTATTACTAGGTAGCTTCCTTAGGTCCTACATCAGTCGCCTTTACTACATGTCTTGTAGGCCGCAGTGGTGCTATTATTTGCTTCCTTGTGAGCACTGGCACCAAACTGGAGTGATGAACTAACAAACAGAATAACATGCATCCAGAGAACTAACAAACAGAATAACATGCATCCAGAGAACTAACAAACAGAATAACATGCATCCAGAGAACCAGACTAATTATGTAGACAGTGGACATCAACGAACAAACACAATAACATGCATCCAGAGAACCAGACTAATTATGTAGACAGTGGACATCAGCTAACAAACAGAATAACATGCATCCAGAGAACTAGACTAATTATGTAGGCAGTGGACATCAGCGAACAAACAGAATAACATGCATCCAGAGAACTAGACTAATTATGTAGACAGTGGACATCAGCGAACAAACAGAATAACATACATCCAGAGAACTAGACTAATTATGTAGACAGTGGACATCAGCGAACAAACAGAATAACATGCATCCAGAGAACGAGACTAATTATGTAGACAGTGGACATCAGCGAACAAACAGAATAACATGCATCCAGAGAACGAGACTAATTATGTAGACAGTGGACATCAGCTAACAAACAGAATAACATGCATCCAGAGAACGAGACTAATTATGTAGACAGTGGACATCAGCGAACAAACAGAATAACATGCATCCAGAGAACCAGACTAATTATGTAGACAGTGGACATCAGCTAACAAGAAGAAGATGACAAGATGATTCATACTTCTCTCTTCTTCACCCACTCGTCCCCTTTCCTTGTTCCCCACTCCCCCAACACCTGACTGAGATACTATGAAAGAAGAGATTAATTACTCAACAGTGAAAACTTAATTAAAGTGGATTATGTGGAAAAGTGTTTGTTAAACTGGTTTGTATACTTATCATTAATTCAGATCTCCGAAGAGAAGATCAGCAGTGAAGATATGAATATTGAGATTAGTACATGTGACAGCCATGATAATGAAATGACGGGAGGGGTTGAAGTCAAGCAGCCATGTTTCTATGAAGTTGGTAGACATATAAAATATGGTAAGTAGGCCATGTTTGATGTGTACTGTAAGCTTTAACCCTTTGAACCCTGGGGCAACCTGCTGCCTGGTGGGTTTTGGCTGAGGACAGCAAAAGGCTAACGGAGAGTGAACTCAGTAAACGCTGGTTGAAATCGAACACACCGCCGAAGGATAAGCACCTGAGCTCCAATAGATACCGAAGGCTGTGCACGTACATCCGTTCTTGATGTTTGGCTGCTTATATATCACAATAGAATGATACAAGCGGCCTAAGAACGATCGCGCGCGAGAGAGAACCCTGGGGCCACCTGTACCTTAAAACCCCTTCCCGGAGCTCCTGAGCAAAAACAGCCCATTTCAGAGTTATATTCAAGTAGCAGCATGTCTCTTGCGGAACTTCGCATCCATCACAGCCCACCTGAAAAGTTCTCTGTCTCTTGCAAGTTCTCCTGCCTCTTCCAGTGTCATGTTCAAGGTTTCATTGATGTTCTGCTGCCATCCTTGTCTTGGTCGTCCCCGTGCCTCATTTTTCCCTTATTTGATATCTAACTTAAACCTCGAATTTGAAAACCGATTTCAGGATTTAAAAAAACATGTGCTTTTGTGCATTTGCAAAGCCATTCGCGGTAGACGTAAATTTATTACCAGGAAGATTACATATGGAACATTGTGAAATGTGCTGTGATACACAGTTAAAGGAGAAATTCCATTAAGTTGGTTTGGAAGAGTTCTATGAAACGTATTTGGATAAGGATAAATATCCTACGTTTTACAAACATGCTCTGTCGATGGTTTCGCTATTTGAAAACACATGCGCGTGAACAGCTTTTTAGTCGCATGAAGCACACTAAATCACAAGTGAGAAAACGAATTACTGATGTTCATTTGAAAAACTGTTTGCGTGTAGCGACAACATCAGTGGAGATAAATTTTGATGCACTTAGTTCTGCAAAACAAAGTCAGAGGTCTCACTTTAAAATGTTTTAAAATTATTCAATAAATATGTTTGATTCGCATATTTCTTCTGTTTTTTTGCATTAATCCAGGCACGCGTTTAACTACGAGCTCACCTACTGACGATGTGGTCGAAGCTGTAGCACGCATACTTGTTTACTTTAATTAACAACAACAAAATCTAGGTTCGTGGCCTGGCAGGAAATATTATTTCTGAAAATTGGCCGCCTGCTGAAAAGGTTAAAAAAGGGTTTAAAAGCCGAAAGATTGACTTCATTGCACCGGGTTTTACCCATACGGCTCGGTCCCTCTCAGCAGAAATGGCACGCCACCTGCCGAGAGTATTGCACAAAGCACGAACTCTGTAGCTCCAGCAACAATCCTAGGGGTCTTCGGAAATAACTGCACTCGAACCCACGACCTTCGACTCACGAAAAGGTTGGCCACCTTTGGTCTAGAGGCATTGTGAATGTGTGCACGGTGAGAACTAATAGATACGGTGAGCAGGCACCAAAGCAGAGCGAACACGCATGCGGACGATGCACGGGTGAGTCCACCGGTGAGGCAGAGTGCACGGTGCTGATGGTGGGGCGACGAAGGGACGTGGAAAGTGTAGGGGTGAGCGGACCACCCAACTGTGCAGAAAAACTGGAAAGCCCAGCAGAGGCTTGAACCCAGTGCGCGTTCCCGCTGGCAGGGAAATACTACTGCCTTGTAGTTAGATTGGGGACAATCAAAGGCTAGCGGAGCAAACTGTACACAAAACTGGACGGCAGGTAAACCAAGTAGTCAAAAAAAAAGACTGGTGACCTGGACAGATGACGCTCAACAAACCGAGAGGGAAGGTTGTCTAAGGGTAGCTACCCTAAAAGAAAATAGAAACCTGCTGCCTTGCAGGTCGGCTTGTGACAGCCAAAGGCTGACGGAGAGCGAACCCAGTAAACGCTGGTTGAAATCGGACACATCACCAAAGGATAAGCACCAGAGCTCCAAATAGCGCTGAGATGTGACGTATCACACCCGTTCCTGGTGTAGACTGTTTATAGATCACAATAAGAATGATCATAATGGCCAAAAAGAGCGATCGACAAGAAGAAGAAGAAGAAGAAGAAGAAATTCTGCATGTATCATAGTTTTTAAAAAAATCCTTATGTAAGTTGTCATTTTTGTTTATCTGTTTGTGTAATCCACCCACCTTTTCCCAAGATGTCAGTCTTCTCATTTTTTATTATTTCTTCTACTCAAGAAGATGGAAACATCCACCCCAGACCTCGCATTTGCTACCGGTGACATATCCCACAAACTGGATCGAACTGTCATGGACCAACTAGGAGACAGTGACCACAAACCTGTCAAGCTCTCATTTAACCTTAAATATTCCCCCCAAGTCCAAAAACCAATCCCAGGTGGAACTACAAAAGAGCTGACTGGATACAGTTTGTGAGACTCAGCGACATCTACTTTGAGTCCATAAACACACACCAAAAAAAGATAAAGAACATGACAGACCGGCTCAACACATCCATCTTGAGGACAGCAAGAGAATCAATTCCTAGAGGTGCAAGAAAAGACTACAAACCTTATTGGTCAGAAGAGGTCCAAAATTTTGAGGAAGAATTGAGTCAGACCAGAGAAAGAGCAGAAATTGAACAGAGCATAGACAGCAACATAGCACTCAAGGCAGCCTCAGCTAAATATAGGAGAGCAGTTAAGCAAGCTGCAAGACAGAGCTGGAGAGACAAGACTGAGAGTCTCAACTTGGACAGAGATGGAAACAAGCTATTGAAACTATCGAAAGCCCTCAGTGACGAAAACACAAACCATCCTCCAATCGCCATAGAAATCAATAAAAAATTGCTAACAGGAAAAAGAGCTGCCAACATCTTTATTAAAAATTACGCAAGAGTGATCCAGGTCAGCATATCCACAGAAAGACTAAATATGGCAATGGAAGAGAGGCAATCCCTCGAGTACTCACCCACAACACTAGAAGAACTTATGGTGTCTAATTTCACTATAGATGAGCTCGAAGAAGTACTCCAGTGTCTTAAAAAGTCACCAGGAAAGGATGGCATCACAAATGAGATGCTCATCAACTTAAGCCCAAAAGCAAAGAAAACTGCTAAACATTAGGAATGCAAGCTGGAAAGTTGGGGAAATACCCAGTGAATGGAAAGAAGCAATCACAGTGCCCATTCTAAAACAAGGAAAGACAGACTCGACCCAGGCAGTTACAGACCAACTAGCCTCCTTAGTTGTGTTGGAAAAGTGATGTAGAGACTTGTCAATAGAAGACTCATGTGGCACTTGGAGCAAAAACAACTGATACTACCACAGCAGAGTGGATTTCCTCAGCACAGATCAACAGAAGACCAAGTAACCTACATTGCTCAGGAAATTGAAGATGGTTTTTGAAGAAAAGAAACACATACTGACGGTATGTAGTGAAACACGTACAAACAAAGTACTATAGTTTTACAAAAACAGAAACAGTGACGATAAACAGCAACGTTTCGACCAACAAGGCCTTTATCAAGCAAACGAACAAACAGGAGTGACAAATTAAAATGAAACACAAATGGACGACCAAATACAAACGTATCTAAGGAAAAGCTGGAATAAAAACGAATAACGAAATAAATGTAACACAAAACACACATAAAAACTAGAAATAGAACGGAAAGAAACAATGAAACATCTAGTAAATATATAACTTGAATACATGCAACATATACCCATATAGAGTACAAAGCATAGGAAGAGAAAGTACTAAGAAGCATAAGAATGTAATACGTTGAGCCGCGTGGTCGCAAGGTACCATACAAAGAAATCAACCGATTCTCCAGAGCAAATCGACTACGATCATCAGAGGAACATGATCGGATGGCTGTGACCCGGACATCGCAAGCTCCTGAATGGCCAGTATCATTGAAATGGGTAGCTACAGGGTCACAGAGCATTGGCGTATATCGCGCAAGTGTTGGGCGAATCGGTCACTGAGTCTCCTGCCGGTTTCCCCAATATAGGCCTTGTTGCACCGCTTGCAGATAATGGCATATATAATATTACGGGACTCGCATGTGAAACTGTCTTCAACAACGAACGTGGCTTTTGGAAAAGACACCGTGCGGGTCTGTATTACACAAGCACAAGTGTTGCAGCGCCAACGGCCACACTGGATGGTGCCAAAATGACTCTGGATATTAGGCTTGAGGCGATGGAACCAATATATCCTTAAGGCTTCTGTCCGTCTGTACGCCACCAAAGGATAGTGTTGGAAGATTGAACGTGTCTCAGGATCAGACTGAAGAATTGAGAGATGACGGAATAAGACTTTCTTCACAAGGAACTATGAGGGTGGAAAGTTAAGACAAGTTTCACCCTGTCAGAATTGGAAGTGCTATGCTGGTTAGAGAGAGCCTCCTGGCGAGAAATTTGCTGAACGCGCCGCATAGCAGAAGCAAGCACCTTATCCGGGTATAAGCGCTTACGAAAGAAATCCAGCATCTCGTGAGCTCTATCGAGATAATCGTCGTCCTCGCTACAGAGGCGACGAAGGCGCAAGAGTTGAGAGAATGGTAAGAGTCACGACAAGCCTGGGAATGGGAAGAGGTATAAAGAAGAAAACAATGTGCATCAGTAGGCTTGTAGTATACTGATGTAGTGATGGTGGATAGGCTGATAGTGATAGTGACGTTCAGCAAATTTCTCGCCAGGAGGCTCTCTCTAACCAGCATAGAACTTCAATTCTGACAGGGTGAAACTTGTCTTAACTTTCCACCCTCATAGTTCCCTTGTGAAGAAAGTCTTATTCCGTCATCTCTCCATTCTTCACTCTGATCCTGAGACACGTTCAATCTTCCAACACTATCCTTTGGTGGCTTACAGACGGGACAAAAGCCTTAAGGATATGTTGGTTCACAGTCGCCTCAAGCCTAATATCCAGAGTCATTTTGGCACCATCCAGTGTGGCGTTGGCGCTGCAACACTTGTGCTTGTGTAATACAGACCCGCACGGTGTATTTTCCAAAAGCCACGTTCGTTGTTGAAGACAGTTTCACATGCGAGTCCCGAATATTATCTATGCCATTATCTGCAAGCGGTGCAACAAGGCCTATATTGGGAAACCGGCAGGAGACTCAGTGACCGATTCGCCCAACACTTGCGCGATATACGCCAATGCTCTGTGACCCTGTAGCTACCCATTTCAATGATACTGGCCATTCAGGAGCTTGCGATGTCCAGGTAACAGCCATCCGATCATGTTCCTCTGATGATCGTAGTCATTTGCTCTGGAGAATCGGTTGATTTCTTTGTATGGTACCTTGCGACCACGCGGGCTCAACGTATTACATTCTTATGCTTCTTAGTACTTTCTCTTCCAATGCTTTGTACTCTATATGGGTATATGTTGCATGTATTCAAGTTATATAT
This sequence comes from Arion vulgaris, assembly GCA_020796225.1. Classification (NCBI taxonomy): domain Eukaryota; kingdom Metazoa; phylum Mollusca; class Gastropoda; order Stylommatophora; family Arionidae; genus Arion; species Arion vulgaris. The sequence continues at coordinate 63,258,127 of CM036761.1, read as the reverse complement.
TTACTAGATGTTTCATTGTTTCTTTTCCGTTCTATTTCTAGTTTTTATGTGTGTTTTTGTGTTACATTTATTTCGTTATTCGTTTTATTCCAGCTTTTCCTTAGATACGTTTGTATTTGGTCGTCCATTTGTGTTTCATTTAATTTGTCACTCCTGTTTGTTCGTTTGCTTGATAAAGGCCTTGTTGGTCGAAACGTTGCTGTTTATCGTCACTGTTTCTGTTTTTGTAAAACTATAGTACTTTGTTTGTACGTGTTTCACTACATACCGTCAGTATGTGTTTCTTTTCTTCAAAAACCATCTTCAATTTCCTGAGCAATGTAGGTGACTTGGTCTTCTGTTGATCTGTGCTGAGGAAATCCACTCTGCTGTGGTAGTATCAGTTGTTTTTGCTCCAAGTGCCACATGAGTCTTCTATTGACAAGTCTCTACATCACTTTTCCAACACAACTAAGGAGGCTAGTTGGTCTGTAACTGCCTGGGTCGAGTCTGTCTTTCCCTTGTTTTAGAATGGGCACTGTGATTGCTTCTTTCCATTCACTGGGTATTTCCCCAACTTTCCAGCTTGCATTCCTAATGTTTAGCAGTTTTTCTTTGCTTTGAGCCTAAGTTGATGAGCATCTCATTTGTGATGCCATCCTTTCCTGGTGACTTTTTAAGACACTGGAGTACTTCTTCGAGCTCATCTATAGTGAAATTAGACACCATAAGTTCTTCTAGTGTTGTGGTGAGTACTGAGGGATTGCCTCTCTTCCATTGCCATATTTAGTCTTTCTGTGGATATGCTGACCTGGATCACTCTTGCGTAATTTTTAATAAAGATGTTGGCAGCTCTTTTTCCTGTTAGCAATTTTTTATTGATTTCTATGGCGATTGGAGGATGGTTTGTGTTTTCGTCACTGAGGGCTTTCGATAGTTTCAATAGCTTGTTTCCATCTCTGTCCAAGTTGAGACTCTCAGTCTTGTCTCTCCAGCTCTGTCTTGCAGCTTGCTTAACTGCTCTCATATATTTAGCTGAGGCTGCCTTGAGTGCTATGTTGCTGTCTATGCTCTGTTCAATTTCTGCTCTTCTCTGGTCTGACTCAATTCTTCCTCAAAATTTTGGACCTCTTCTGACCAATAAGGTTTGTAGTCTTTCTGACTCTAGGAATTGATTCTCTTGCTGTCCTCAAGATGGATGTGTTGAGCCGGTCTGTCATGTTCTTTATTTTTTTTGGTGTGTGTTTATGGACTCAAAGTAATGTCGCTGAGTCTCACAAACTGTATCCAGTCAGCTCTTTTGTAGTTCCACCTGGGATTGGTTTTTGGACTGGGGGAATATTAAGGTTAAATGAGAGCTTACAGGTTTGTGGTCACTGTCTCCTAGTTGGTCCATGACAGTTCGATCCAGTTTGTGGAATGTCACCGGTAGCAAATGCGAGGTCTGGGGTGGATGTTTCCATCTTCTGAGTGAAGAAATAATAAAATGAGAAGACTGACATCTTGGGAAAAGGTGGGTGGATTACACAAACAGATAAACAAAATGACAACTTAATAAGGTTTTTTTTAAAACTATGATACATGCAATTCTTCTTCTTCTTCTTCTTCTTCTTGTCGATCGCTCTTTTTGGCCATTATGATCATTCTTATTGTGATCTATAAACAGTCTACACCAGGAACGGGTGTGATACGTCACATCTCAGCGCTATTTGGAGCTCTGGTGCTATCCTTTGGGATGTGTCGATTTCGAAATCCCTGAAATCTTGTGAGAACGCAGAAGAAGAAGAATTTCTTATTATGTCACCTTGGTTTGGGATTCATTGCAATACTGTTTCTTTGGTTCTGATGTTGAGCTGCAGTACAGAGGATGTGAGCTCACTCATTTGACTTTTCATTTAAGATCATGTGCAACACATAGTTTTCTCCAGAGAGGATTATCCAAATGTGTGTCATCATCAAGGTGTGTGTCCTTTATAGGACGTTGCTCTCTTTGCAGCATATCTGAAATTTACTCTGTCTCTAGCCAGTTCACCCACTTCGCCGATGATCCTATTCATGGTTTCTTTAAAATCATGTAACCATCTTCTTCTTGGTCTGCCTCTGCGTCCTGGGCACCTGCCCTCTAATATTGTTCTCTTCAGGCCAAATACTACAGATGTGTGTATGACTTCAATTTATGATAATTTATGTTATCCCTGCTATGTTTTTATTTCTGCTTTAAAATTTGTCAAGAGAGAACAAATTACAAAGGACTGTTAGAGTGGCAAAGTTCGGCTCAGGGAAAGCTATTTGATGATGATGCTGCTACAATATAAATTAAAGTTCTGCTCAGCGAAAGCTATTTGATGAGGATGCTGCTACAATATAAATTCACGTTTCTCTGTCAGAGACTTCCACTTCTGTCAATCTACCTCAATCTCTGCCTCAGAAAAATAATGAACATCAAATGGCAGGATCCCAGACACAGAGGTCCTAAAAAGAACTGCTCTTCCCAGCATCTATACAATCTTAACGCAGTCCCAGACAAGATGGGCAGGACATGTGGCTCGAATGCTGGATTGCAGAATACCCATAACGACTCTTTTATGGTGAGCTGCATAGCGGTAAACGCTCACAACGTGGTCAGAAAAAGTGATTCAAAGACACATTCAAGAACTCGATGAAATCTTTTGGCAACAACTGCGAGAATGCTCAAGACAGATCAGCCTCACGCACACTTCTTCGACACTGTTCTTCGGATTGCGAGGCAGGTAGAACAGCACGGATGGAACAAAAACGTCAAAATAGAAAGGCAATAAAGCGTCCCACAAGTGCAAGTATACCTTGCCCACACTGTACCAGAATATTTCAAGCCGGCATCGGGCTCATCTACGCACACACAGACAAACATAACGCAACTACATTTCCTTGGATTAAAACTGTGGGGTCATCATCAGTGTACTTTGGTTCACTTGGTGGTTCCCAGGAACTGGAAATTTGTGAGGATTTGTTCATTGCTTCTCTCTAACAGTGGATGCTAAATTTGGAGTAGTTTTCATGCTGTCTCGTAATTCTAAGATACTGGTTTTGTACTTTAGACATCTTGTGGGTGTTAATTTTCTTTTTAACAAAATGGTGTACTTATGTTTGAATTGTCTTTGCTTTGAATGTTTTGTCTGAAATTCTATTCATCATTTGCATACAATACAACATCTGCAGGAGATTGAGTACCTATAGGTCTGACCAGAGTACTTTGATGTCAGTTCCGTTACCAATAAATTCTATTCATGCTCTATATCATAGATTCCAAAACTATTTCGACCCACTGCCCACTTTGCCCAACACAAACTTTGTAACGCCCCCCTCCACATTATAACAATTTGCCAACGCCCCTCCCCCCTTCCACATATATACATGCTCTGTTTTCTCTTTGACATAGAAAATTTATATATGTTTCTGTAATACATGGTCAATTTTCAAATGATTTTCAAATGATTCAAATGGGCGTTGGCATGAAAAAAAAAATTGATGAAAAAATGGATCGTGTAAGACGGGCATAAGATGAATTAAAATGCAGAATTCAAATTTTAAATAATTATTCAACCGTCAAATCACGAAAATAATTTATTTTAAAATATTTACTATTAATTTCTTCTTTAAGGAGCCACCGACCCCTAATCGCCTGAACCCCCCCCAAATTCTTCTGAACCCACTATCGCCCCCCTAGAATGCTTCAGCGCCCACTGGGGGACGGTAACACCCACTTTGTTAAACACTGCTCTATATCCAGAATTAATGCAGTAGTTCCATTGTAAGCTGAGCCATCTGTTTATACATAAGTCTCTTGGGCCACAGTTTCAAGATTTTGTGGGCCATATGTATTTCTTTAATAACTGATGTTTGATTGATTGATGATAGGATCATCATCACTGCACTTTGTAAATAACCATGTGTGCTCCCATCTCTTTCTTACACAGAAAGATCTCAGCTGCAGTGCACGAACTCCATAGCACCAGCGAGGGTCACCCATGTAATTTTGAAGATGGTGAAGACGTTTTTGTAGGAATTTTAATTGTAATTTTTTCTAATGAATTTTGCACGGGCAACGGCCTGTTCCTCTCGATTTTGAACTGCCAAGGGTTCTTTTACGTGATCATATTGAAGACAGAGCCTATGTTTAATCGTCCGTCTCTGATAGGTCTAGGAACTCGACCTCACCTACACTGAGATCAGGGATCTCTAGAAAAATATCCAGATGGCTCCATGAAAACCCGTTTTTCTCCTCCATGTTTAAAAAGGTAGCTACATTATCTGAGATGGTATAACAAAGTTGCAAACAGAGAACTGTGGATAAGAACATGACATGAACCCATGATGGCACAAGTTAAGAGGAGAAAAAGGCGACGAGTTGGGCATACAATACGGAAGACATAGTCGAGTGTCACTAGACAAGCACTTGAGTGAAACCCGCAGGAAAACAGAAAATGGCGCCATAAACAGAACTTAAGAAGACTTCGTCGACGCTCTGTTTAAAACCGTATTAGTACCTCTGAAGTCAGAGGAGGCACGCCTGTATGGCGAGGGACACTTATAATAAGGAAAGCTTGTCCTCACGCAAAAATCAGAAGTACCAAACGCCCTGTTTACGTCTGAATTCATAGCGGGCGAATGCAAGTAGAAGATAAAACGTACTATAGTAGTAAGTGTTGATGACAAGAGTAAGACTATAAAACGTACTATAGTAGTAAGTGTTGATGACAAGAGTAAGACTATAATATTAGGGGGAAGAAAACATTAAGCGATAGACAAAAAAGTAGTTTGGTAAGAAACATTATTTTAGAGATTTATTACAGCCAATCATCGATGCGGAGATGGAACTCAGGTTGGAGCAGATGGAGCTCAGAAACTCGTCCATTGAGAAACAGAGACTACTTGTCATTTTAATCAACTGGTTATGTCCATGTTAGATTACGGGCACGGCATCCTCAAGATCACACTGTGAGCAACTCGAAGCATTCAGAATGAAGGTATGCGTATAGTCCTTTGACTGTACTAGAGATAATCCCATTGTAAAGATGAGATATATGCTTGGCATTCTGTCAATATGCTCCCATCAAGCAATTGCCCAAACCAAAGCATGTATTCGGGTTACTGCGGATAAGAGACATCCACTGCACAAGAATACTAATGACGTTAAGGGCATGAGATTCAAGTGTAGCATGTTGTGGATGACCCAGGCTGAGAGCACAATTAGCCAATGAGATCACAGTTGCAACCCTACCAAAATGGAATGAATGGATCCCAATAGTTGTTAGCATGGTCAACTAACGCAATATTAACATTAATCTTGGAAGAGAATGTAGAAATTGGGGCAACATGAAGGCTGAACTCTGAATTAAGCAGCTGATAGAAGATAATGTAAGTGATGATGATATTTATACCGATGGGTCTGTGCATCATGGTGAGAAGTCAGGCTGGGGTTTCTTGGCCAGCATGCATCGTAGGATTGTTGCAGAGCAAATGGGAGCATACAGGACATCTATCTCCAGTATTCAAATGGAGCTTGATTCTGTTACTGCTGCCCTCCATTAGCTTTCTGGGACTCTGTTTACTGAGGTCATTGTTGTATCTGACTCTCAGACGATGCTTTGGAAGATCCAGAATGGAAGGTTGTGGTATGAGTGGATGTTGTCTATAGAGGTTTCCAACCTCCAGAGACTCACATTAATCTACTGTCCCGGGAATGTTGGTGTTTGCTGCAACGAGAGAGGTTTGCATTGAAAGCATCAATTGTTGGGGAGCTTAGGATAGGTAAGGAGATGTTCTTTGGTCTCTTGGTGACCTACTGTTGGATGAAGACACTAAAATTGATGTTGATTCAATCCAGTGATTTAAGGAGTTTGCAGTTACACATAAAAATAGAGCTGGCTGATTAAGGGGCAGAGAGAGAAGTGTGTTTAACCAGTGAGCCACAGGACCCATCAGTATGCATACTCTTTGAGATCTTTTGGGGGAGAATGAGCACCTATGGGTTTGCCCGGAGTGCTGTGATATCAGTTCAGTAACCAATAGATAACATTTAATAATTTGAACCTTTAATAATGACTATTATTTTTGTAACACAAAATGGTTGTGCAAATTTTTCTATGTGAAAGTATACAGAGAAAATGTAGCTTCTTTAATTCTCATATGAATCATTTTAATTCTTAATATAAATCATAAATCTCATGCAAATATGATACTTTTGAAGGACAACAGACTAGTAAGATCTCACTTTCATTTCAAAAGTTAACTTATAAAAGTAAAAGATTGAATTATTTATATACTAGTCAAGCCAGACGTATCCCCTTTAAGGACTACACACAAGCTGCATGGGCTTGCAGCAATCAGTGACTCACAGTTGACTGACAGCATCAGGGTAGGTGTAAGAACACAGCTAAGCAATACTACCCTCCGCCTCATAGTGGCGGCCGTGGAAATAGACGACTATCAAGAAGTCTGGTTAAGTTTGTGAAGATCGAAGAGGAAAAAGCTAACCGGTACCCAAAAAAGGGCTATACTGAAGTCGGATATGTTGGACCGAAAGATGCCGATACCACAGCTCATGCTGAAAACTAGGAAACAACGCATTCTGTTCTCTGGACTGCATCCTGCTATAACCAGAAAGAGTATGAAAACAAACGAGGAAGAAGTAGAAGATGTATACTAGTCATATACTGCTGTTATTCTACATAAAATATTGATCATTGACTAAGCTAATGATACTGTTTTAGTCTGACATATTTTTTATATATTTACTGACCTGTCAACAGAAAAGATGGTTTCAGTACATAACCTGCACCACCATTATCCAAAAAGCGGCCATGGTTGAGCTGCATCGGCTCTCCCTTAGTCTGGTAATTAAGAGCCACTGTGGAAGTGATGAGCATTTATTCAAGAAATACAAAAATTGTGAATTAAATACATCATAAAATTATCTGAGACAAGGTTAACAAAAGCTACCGTTTCTTGAGCACAAAGTAAGATAGATAGAATATTTCACAATCGTATGGTAGCAGGAAACAGCAGATTTACAGCAAAGACAATTAGTGCTCAATCTAGTACCAGTTCCTTATTGTAGATACATTTGTTTAATCTTATAAACTTCTCTGAAATATCTAATAAACTTTAGGGAAATTTTTTAGCACATAAATTATTCATGTTGGAGCACAGTGTATTAGAACCAACAAGAACAAATTTTGACAGTATTCCCAAATATTACACACTTTATTATTAGTAAGTAAAATCCTTAATAGCAGATACTATAGCTCGTTTCAAAATTCGTGAACATCTTTACCGACCAATAGAAAATCATCCACTTGACAGAAATGATTGATTTTTACATTTTTATTTAGGTAACAGTGGCGACCTTTCTAAAGTATTTTTTGCCCTCCCAAACCTTTAGTGCTGTAAAATTTTACTTATATGTTCTTAGTAAAATAACAGCGATGTTGATTTGGTATACATGTAGAAGTTTAACAGTACGATAGTCAAGTTTATAATTTTGCATTTGCGTGCTCCACATGCATTTCAGCGCATATGAAAATCGGGAAACCCATGGAATTAATCAGTTCACAATGTATCCTAATGACTGTCATTCATGTATGCACACATTTACTTTAATTGATAGAAGTGGAAAGTATCATTTGTTCACTATGTCACATTGCTTTTTATAATACGTAATAGGGATATGCGTTTGCAAACATTCACCACCATTTTGTGTATTACTGTAAATTCCAAACTTTGATTAATCATTTTGTTGTCTATCTATCTATCTATTCTCTAATCCTATTTGCCTTTCAGCATCAGGTTGAAAAAGGAGACATCTGGAGCGAGTCTCTATGCACCTTGTCTTTCTTTCTCTTCTCCAATCCTGATTTGCCTCACAGCTTCAGGGTAAGAAGAGCTTTCTAGCACTGACTTTTGTGTGTGCTTCATAAATAGTGCCTTTCATCACCTCTGTTATCACTGAGGTCCACCTTTTGCGTGGCCTGCCTTTTGTTTTGTATCCACTGTATTAGAGCAACATTGCTCTCTGTGGTGCACTGCCTGTTGGTAATCTGCTTATGTGGCCAAACCATTTAATTTTTTGATTCTTGATAAAGTTCAGTACTGATGTTGTACCCACTTTTTCCTGATGTCTTCATTTCTCAACTTTTCTTGTTACTCCCAGAATTCTGCGTAGACATTTCATCTCTGTTGTGACTAGTTTTCTGCTGTCACTTAATGTCAGTGTCCAGGTTTGGCACTGATAGCATAATGTAGGGAGAAATATTGTGTTGAACAATGCTCTTTTTGTGTTCATGGTGACCTGTTTGCATTTTAAAATTGGCGCCATTTGTCCTAGTGTTTGATTTGCTTTGTTGCATCTATGTTGGATTTCATTAGTTATTCTTCCGTTTGCTGAAAAGATGCTCCCTAGGTATGTAAAGTCTTTGACTTGTTTTAATGGGCGTTTGTCGATGGAAATATTGGTGGTGTTTTTCTCTCTAGCGAATGTTATTACTTCAGTTTTGTCGATGTTTATTCTCATGTTGTATTCATTTGTTTATGTTTGCTCCTAGTTCTAAACTTTTCTTTGAGCATACTTTCTTCCCCGCTGTCGGCTTGCTAGGCCAGTCACAGCATCGGACACCAATTTGTTGTGCTTATGCAAAATTATATAACAAAAAACGTTTTTTTGCATTAACTAAGCTACCTACCAATTAGTTAAACATGAATTTGTAAGGTCGTGAGGTATATAAGACTGCCTGCGTTACTGTTATTCATACAGTAGATTTCGTACAAATTAAATCTTAGTGTGTTAACAAATTTTTGAATAAACGATTGTAAAAGTAACAAGCAAACATACATTTTGGTTGGATAAACACTAAAGAGGAAAACTTGCATAACTATCATGTCTATGAAACCTGCAGAAAACAAGATGTCCAATAAACACTATGACAGAAATATGTTTGATAAATCCTCTTCTCTCCCCTTGAAGTAAACGGCATCAACACATTTCCTCCAACTAGCTGTTTTGAGCAAGAAAACTTGGTTCATTCCAAGTTATCATTGCTGTTTCTCTTTCTTTGTCTACAGTTCACCTCCATGTTTCTCTAGATCGTCTTATACCTCCCTTGCCATTCAGATTATATTTTAGAGCTACAAGTGGGTCTTCTGCATTATTAATATATGTCCCAACCACTACCATCTCCTTTTTAATTCCACACTAATATTGCTGATGCCTGTGTGTTGGTTAATCTCAGTATTAAGTACTCTTTGATCTCAACAAATTTCGCCGAGTGGTTACCGGGGCCCAAATTTGGGGTGTAAAGAATAGAGCTACTGTTACCTGCCACGCATGTCGTAAGAGGCGACTACGGAGGTTTGGCTGAAATCGGATGCATGTGTCCTAAATGTGTAGAAGTCTATGCGTTTAGGGGCCTACCAAACCAATGTGCAACGTATACACGTTCTTGGTAAAGATCAAACATATCACAAAGAGTGATTAAAATTGATCGTAAAGAACGAACGCAAAGAAGAAGAAGAAGATCTCAACAAATTCAGAAACTTATTCTCAGACATCTTCCCTCAATGACTCTTATGTGACTGTCTGTCTTTGTACTTGTTTTCCATATCTCTGATCTATACAGTAGGACTGAGCGCACATTTGATCTGTACATATTGAGCTTAGTCTGTGTCTTGTAAGCTGATGATCTCCATATGTTGTCCAAGGATCTGAATGTTGCAGCTGCCAATCCAATTCATGTGTTGATATCTTTTCCTACATTCCAATCTATGGTAACAAAGATGCCTAAATATTGGAAGTCTCCCACCTTGTAAATTTTTCTTCTCTCTAACATAATCTCCGCTGTGCTTTTTCCCGTTGTTTCTTTATAACTTTGCTTTTATTATCTGTAGTACTAATCTGTAGACATACAATAGAGGCTAGTAAATATTATAATATGGAGTGAGTACCATGTAACCAGATACGATTACTTACCAACTTGACATCCATGGTTCCACATGAGAACAGGATTATAGTTGCTAGAATCTGTCCTACTTCCAGCTGGGTAGGTGCGGATGAGACGATGACATGTGATTGCATTTAGACCATCTGGGTCAGTTTGAGCAAGTTTTTCTATCTTACCTTCACCCAGCGAGATCACATTGAAGAAAGGATCTGTTAAAAACAATGATATACTTTAGTGTTCTAACAAATTTGCAATATCGATATAAGGGAATACTGCAGTAAAACTATGTCTTCTTCACCTTTCAACTCCCAACGGAGCACAGGTCTTCAACAAACTTCTCCCAGTGTAAATCTATGTAGCAATAGCGAAACTCTTTTGTATGCACTCACAATATCAGCTTCATTACCTTCACAGAAAGATTTTGTAGTTTGTCATTCAAATCTGATTGACCAACTTCTCCATCTTTGAAAATCTTTACCCAGCATCTAACTGTACTCACATCAACACATTGATCACTATAAATGGCTTGTATAAGTCTATGAATTTCTATTGTAGGAACATGCTAAGAATTATGCACTAACAAAGTGTTATTTAAACCGCACATCTGAACACTCCTCCATTTTGATGTGCACTAGTTGGGAAAATGTTTGTGTCTTTGTGTACAAGGTCAATCACAGTGGAGGGGAGATGCCATGCTAATGTAGAGGATCGGATTTATCCAGATCTCCAATGTTACTAAAAATATAATAGTGGAGGTAAAAACTTTTCAGCCCACCCTCATAGATATTTACCAAGAACGCTGCTGATAGTGAAATTCATAATACACTATGCTAGTGATAATGTAGCATGGAAATTTCAGGGTTCAAGACCAGCTTGATCTCAATGTGTGCACTGTATGAGGTTGGACTACAGTAAACCTTGATACTTTACTCATCATCAAATAGTTTGTCCTAAGCAGAACTTGATACTTTACTCATCATCAAATAGCTTGTCCTAAGCAGAACTTGATACTTTACTCATCATCAAATAGCTTGTCCTAAGCAGAACTTGATACTTTACTCATCATCAAATAGCTTGTCCTAAGCAGAACTTGATACTTTACTCATCATCAAATAGCTTGTCCTAAGCAGAACTTGATACTTTACTCATCATCAAATAGCTTGTCCTAAGCAGAACTTGATACTTTACTCATCATCAAATAGTTTGTCCTAAGCAGAACTTGATACTTTACTCATCATCAAATAGCTTGTCCTAAGCAGAACTTGATACTTTACTCATCATCAAATAGCTTGTCCTAAGCAGAACTTGATACTTTACTCATCATCAAATAGCTTGTCCTAAGCAGAACTTGATACTTTACTCATCATCAAATAGTTTGTCCTAAGCAGAACTTGATACTTTACTCATCATCAAATAGCTTGTCCTAAGCAGAACTTGATACTTGACTCATCATCAAATAGCTTGTCCTAAGCAGAACTTGATACTTTACTCATCATCAAATAGCTTGTCCTAAGCAGAACTTGATACTTGACTCATCATCAAATAGCTTGTCCTAAGCAGAACTTGATACTTTACTCATCATCAAATAGTTTGTTCTAAGCAGAACTTGATACTTTACTCATCATCAAATAGTTTGTCCTAAGCAGAACTTGATACTTTACTCATCATCAAATAGCTTGTCCTAAGCAGAACTTGATACTTTACTCATCATCAAATAGCTTGTCCTAAGCAGAACTTGATACTTTACTCATCATCAAATAGCTTGTCCTAAGCAGAACTTGATACTTTACTCATCATCAAATAGCTTGTTCTAAGCAGAACTTGATACTTTACTCATCATCAAATAGTTTGTTCTAAGCAGAACTTGATACTTGACTCATCATCAAATAGCTTGTCCTAAGCAGAACTTGATACTTTACTCATCATCAAATAGCTTGTCCTAAGCAGAACTTGATACTTGACTCATCATCAAATAGTTTGTCCTAAGCAGAACTTGATACTTTACTCATCATCAAATAGTTTGTTCTAAGCAGAACTTGATACTTTACTCATCATCAAATAGCTTGTCCTAAGCAGAACTTGATACTTTACTCATCATCAAATAGTTTGTCCTAAGCAGAACTTGATACTTTACTCATCATCAAATAGCTTGTCCTAAGCAGAACTTGATACTTTACTCATCATCAAATAGCTTGTCCTAAGCAGAACTTGATACTTTACTCATCATCAAATAGTTTGTTCTAAGCAGAACTTGATACTTGACTCATCATCAAATAGCTTGTCCTAAGCAGAACTTGATACTTTACTCATCATCAAATAGCTTGTCCTAAGCAGAACTTGATACTTTACTCATCATCAAATAGCTTGTCCTAAGCAGAACTTGATACTTTACTCATCATCAAATAGCTTGTCCTAAGCAGAACTTGATACTTTACTCATCATCAAATAGCTTGTCCTAAGCAGAACTTGATACTTTACTCATCATCAAATAGCTTGTCCTAAGCAGAACTTGATACTTTACTCATCATCAAATAGCTTGTCCTAAGCAGAACTTGATACTTTACTCATCATCAAATAGCTTGTTCTAAGCAGAACTTGATACTTTACTCATCATCAAATAGTTTGTTCTAAGCAGAACTTGATACTTGACTCATCATCAAATAGCTTGTCCTAAGCAGAACTTGATACTTTACTCATCATCAAATAGCTTGTCCTAAGCAGAACTTGATACTTTACTCATCATCAAATAGCTTGTCCTAAGCAGAACTTGATACTTTACTCATCATCAAATAGCTTGTCCTAAGCAGAACTTGATACTTTACTCATCATCAAATAGCTTGTCCTAAGCAGAACTTGATACTTTACTCATCATCAAATAGTTTGTTCTAAGCAGAACTTGATACTTGACTCATCATCAAATAGCTTGTCCTAAGCAGAACTTGATACTTTACTCATCATCAAATAGCTTGTCCTAAGCAGAACTTGATACTTTACTCATCATCAAATAGCTTGTCCTAAGCAGAACTTGATACTTGACTCATCATCAAATAGCTTGTCCTAAGCAGAACTTGATACTTTACTCATCATCAAATAGTTTGTTCTAAGCAGAACTTGATACTTTACTCATCATCAAATAGCTTGTCCTAAGCAGAACTTGATACTTTACTCATCATCAAATAGCTTGTCCTAAGCAGAACTTGATACTTTACTCATCATCAAATAGTTTGTTCTAAGCAGAACTTGATACTTGACTCATCATCAAATAGCTTGTCCTAAGCAGAACTTGATACTTTACTCATCATCAAATAGTTTGTTCTAAGCAGAACTTGATACTTGACTCATCATCAAATAGTTTGTCCTAAGCAGAACTTGATACTTTACTCATCATCAAATAGTTTGTTCTAAGCAGAACTTGATACTTTACTCATCATCAAATAGTTTGTTCTAAGCAGAACTTGATACTTTACTCATCATCAAATAGTTTGTTCTAAGCAGAACTTGATACTTTACTCATCATCAAATAGTTTGTTCTAAGCAGAACTTTGCCACCTTAACAGTCCTTTTGAATTTCTCTCTCTCGTAGGCCAGATGTCCCGCCTCTGCAGCCGTCATGCTCAAACCGGCAGTTAGATCCTGAATTCATCTTCTACTTGGTCTTGCTCATCGTCGGGATTCCTCCTTCCATGATGGTCTTCTTCAGCTGCTCCAGTCTTTTTAAATGTCAAAAATATTTCAATGTTCTCATTCTTATTTGTAGCATCAGCCAGTTTTCTTTGATTTTGAGTTCTTTCTGGATAAATCTAGTTGTTCTCTTCTCTGTCAATGATATACAGAAGGCTTAAGCACCTCTAAAGCAGGTGTAAGGTTTACCTTAATGGCTAGAGACACTAGTGATAAATGCAAGCCATCATGCAAAAATCAGTTAGAGATGTCCTATTAGTCACCACTACTACATCTGAATTCATAGCAGTAAATGTAAAAAAAACTATTTACTAAGCCATGCAGATAAATAAATATATAATTAATATTACACTTACCAGGCTGTGCAGATTTGTCTGTGTTTTGAATCTACACTTTGCAAGGCAGTTATTTTACTTAAAGCAGCACTTAATTTGACCTTTTGTGGCGCTGTTTTCATCTTTATCCCTATTGTTGTTGCCATTGCTGTCGACACGATTAGTTGAACTTTGAGGGATTTCTGCTGCTTCATCCTCATCACTGACATCCGAATACTGCTCAATAACAGCTGGTAACCTCTTTCCCTGAATAACATACAGAATGCATAAATTATCAAATAATTTCTTCTTTATACAGTTCTTTCAAATTTATCTTTCTTTATCACAGCATTATAATCACAGCATCTTTTATCACAGCATTATAATCACAGCATCTTTTATCACAGCATTATAATCACAGCATTTTTTATCACAGCATTATAATCACAGCATCTTTTATCACAGCATTATAATCACAGCATCTTTTATCACAGCATTATAATCACAGCATCTTTTATCACAGCATTATAATCACAGCATCTTTTATCACAGCATTATAATCACAGCATCTTTTATCACAGCATTATAATCACAGCATCTTTTATCACAGCATTATAATCACAGCATCTTTTATCACAGCATTATAATCACAGCATCTTTTATCACAGCATTATAATCACAGCATCTTTATCACAGCATTATAATCACAGCATCTTTTATCACAGCATTATAATCACAGCATCTTTTATCACAGCATTATAATCACAGCATCTTTTATCACAGCATTATAATCACAGCATCTTTTATCACAGCATTATAATCACAGCATCTTTTATCACAGCATTATAATCACAGCATCTTTTATCACAGCATTATAATCACAGCATCTTTTATCACAACATTATAATATAAAAATGAAATAAAAATCTGGATGTATCCTTTACAGGACATCACCATCAACCACAGCAAATGAGTCATCAATTTTCTAGACATCATTTATACTTTCAGTAGTTTGCCAAGGGGTCAAAGGCGCAGTGGGACAACACTGCGCCAGGGTTAGTGAAGGGGCACTAATCAAGACCCTGTCCCCCACCTCCACATAGTGACCCTGGTAACAGACTTTGGTTTCCTATCTGGTCAAGGGGGCAGGATCGGGAGAACTACTGGTAGTGGTAGCAGTGCAAGCATGGAAAAATCAATACAGGTCAAAAATCCCTGAACAATGCACACATCTCCTGGCCAATGTCCACTAAAATTTGTCCAAGTTCCCAAAAAGTAAGATACAGTAATATACGAGTCACCCACGAACAAATGCTTCACCCACGAACAAATGCTAACTCCCCTGGAGTAAATGACCGAATCAAAGGGATGAGAGGTGCATCCCAAAGCCGAGACGTGGAGCGAAACTCGAAGCCCTGTGCACGAGTCAAGCTGCATGTCAGAGCAGTCCCGAGGTACGGCAAATGGGATGGCAAATATGAGAACACAAAGGCCGCAGCAGCATGCCGGCCGATGGGAAAGGCTGAACGCGAAGGGATGAGAGATGCATCCCAAACGGAGAAGAGGGCTCACACGGAGCAAAACTCGGAGCCCTGTGCACAAGTAGAGCTGAGTGTCATAGCAGTCCTGAGGTACGGTAAATGAGACGGCAGATGTATATGCTGGGCCTCAAGTTGAGCTGCACGTGGGTGAAACTCAGCCCCCATCCAATGGGGGCACAAGTTAAGCCCCAGGGTCGGACAGCCCAGGCAAATGTGAGCATGGAGAGAAGTGACGGTGACGATGAGGCAGGCACCAGGGCAGAGTGAACACGCATGGGGGCGATGCACAAGTGGGCCCACTTATAGGCAGAAGTGCATGGCACGGCAGAGGTATGGCAGAGGCGCAGCAGGCGCTGCAGGTGAGGGTTTACGGACCATTCAAATGTGCAAAACAACTGGAAAGCCCAGCAGAGGTGAAGCCAGTGCGCATTTCCGTCAGGGAACAACTGCTGCCTTGTAGTTTGATTGGGGACAATCAAAGGCTAGCAGAGCAAACCGTACACAAAACTGGACGGGTGGCAAACCAAGTAGTCCACAAAAAGACCGGTTAGCTTGGCAGATGACGCTCATCAACCCGGGAGGGCAGGTCATCTACGGGTTGCTGCCCCAAAAGAAAATAGCAGCTTACTGCCTTGCAGGTTTGGCTGGGGACAGCAAAAAGGCTAGCGGAGAGTGAACGCAGTAAACGCTGGTTGAAACCGAACACACCACCAAAGGATAAGCACCTGAGCTCCATTTGATACTGAAGGTTGTGCATATACACTCGTTCTTGGTGTTAGACTGTTTATATATCACAGTAGAATGATAAAACGCTTAAGAACGATCGTGAGAGAAAGAACGATCGTGAGAGAGAGAGAGAGAGAGAGAGAGAGAGAGAGAGAGAGAGAGAGAGTAGTTTGCCATTGCTTTCTGAATGGTGAGGTAATCCACTGGAAAATTTTCTCCCAAACTGCCCGTAGTGGAATTTGAACCAAGTACTCTTGGGTTGTGGTTGAGCTCACTACCTCCAAGACACAGACGCTCATCCACATTATAATACATTTAAAAATAGTTGAAAAGGAATGTTATACTTTAAAAAAATTAAAACAGTTTGAGGACAAAAACAAAAAAAGAGAGTGGTAATATTATGTATAAATTATGACAAAGTTCCAAGTACAGAAATAGCGAGATAAAAAGGAGGTTAAAGATAACGAATTGACTTGATTGCACCAAGTTTCTCCATATGGATTGGTCACTCTCTATAGAAATAGCATACTGTCTGTCAAAAGCATTCTACAAATCAAGAGCTCCATAGCACCAGCAACATTATTTGGGGATTTTGGAAAAAATGCACACATGAACAGAATTATGCAGTTCGGATTCAAAACCACAATTCAAACTGTTTAACCACTTTGACCAAGAGATTTTTGTATTTTTTTTCTAGGTTGTTCATAAGTCTTTCAACTTTTGTTTCAGAAAACTATGCAGCCAAGCGGTACCAATTTCTACCAATTTCAATGCAAAGAATAAAGACAGAAGTGTATCTCATCTCTTCAGTTGTGTTTCTTTTCAAACTCTACAATTATTTGAAATCAAATAATTCACACAGATTAGTACCTTAAGGATAATTCTGTTCCTGAGCTCTTCTGGTGTAGGTGTGGCTATCTGATCTACATCTGGACACCAGAGTTTATCTAAGATCTTGTTTAGGAAATGAAACAAATTTTGGTGTAAAACAGATAAGGAAACAAATATGCATTGAACTATGTAAAGGTATGTAAAAATATTATGAACATCAGGTGGTATGACAAGATAACCAACTCTGAAATACTGTAATGTACAAACCTGCCTTCCATCATGGGCATCGACTAAGATGGTTAGGGCATGTGAGAAGAATGGAAACTTGTCACGTACCAAAACAAATGTTGTTCTGTGAACTTTTGGAAGGAAAGAGGCACCAGGGCAGACCACTGCTCAGATATAAAAATGTCTGCAAGGTCTCAATGAAGAACTTTTATATCTGTCCCAGTAAATGGGAAAAACTAGCTGATGACAGAGTTGTGTGGAAAGCAAATGTACAGAATTTCCAGTACAGAATGGAAATATTGATTCTCAAAAGACATATTTAAGACATGTTGTGTTCATACACACTGATTATGACATACTGATTTGATAAAAACAAACTAAAGAGATGCAGATCTGAAAGTAATTAATTTAAGAAAAAGGAGCCATTTAAACTACAAGTTGCAACCAAAATTAGTTCTTGACTATATTAATCAAATGCGACAAAAACAAAGGTATAAAAGGATACTACCAAAAATGGAGGTCATAATGGACGCCATTACATTTTGTTGGTCCACTGAACAGTGATTCTCTAAAGAGAGGATGACTGGATACCTGTGAAAGAATTGTAATAATAAGCCAATATAGCAATAAAATAATTAGTATTTAATTTATAAAAAAAACCTGTCTAGTGTGATTTTATGATAATTGTTAAAACCTTCAAGGAAGTACAAATTTGAACTATTGTTCCCTGTGCCAGGAAGTGGAACATGTACTTTTTACAACAATTTTCACCACCTTCAAAACTATTGGAAGCCCTCGCAAGTGATACAGAGTTTGTGTACTTCAGCTCAGATTTTACTGTTTAAAAAAAGTGACAGGCACACATGGTTATTCACCGAAGTACAATAAGGACGGCCCTATGAATCAATAAAGCAATCAATCAAACAATCAATTCAGTAGTTTTGGATTCACAACCCTGAAACTCCAGTTTATATACTCTATACATTCTTAATGTCATTTTGGTCCATTGCCTGTGCCAGTACATTCAACCAGCGTAGTCTCATCGATCCTGTTTCAACTTTGCGAATCATACTCATGGAGTTAATGAGTATGAAAACACAAGGGTAGTTATGACATGTCAACGACTCTGTGACAGGCCGTAAATCCATTGTCAAACTACTTGCGATTGTCAAGTAGACTCCACTAGCCTTTATTATATTTCCTAGATGGTTTTTTTATGAATGCATCTATGTGTTCTACAATCATAATAAAACATTTAACACTTTAATAATTAATATAAACTATACATATACCTTAAGTAATATTCTGGCTACTTACGGTGAGGCTCGAAAAGCATAGTCGTTTATAGCATTGATGACATCTCTAAACAGGATCTTTGATGTCAGAGTGTAGCCATGATAAATAACAGGTTCATCATCAGACCCATCCCAGCAATCCACTGAGTACCAATAATCAATATTTCAAACATAAACTCAAATGTGAAATTGATTAATGATTCAGATAAGAAAGTAATTTATCCATAAATGTTAGTCATCTAATTTGATGGTATCTTCATTAACTTAAACAACAAAGAAACACCATATAGGTATGTCTTCATTTTATGACAATAACTAACAAATAGACCACCCTCTACACTAGAATAATAATGTTTTAAGCTTACTTCATTGAACAAGTTAGAACCGTGACCACGGCAAAATAGAGCAGACTAAGCTCTGATGGAAAAACCATCAGAGCTAGTCTGCTTATTTTGCCGGGAGCTAACTTTTAAGTGTTTGATAGAACATTGTAAGATATTCTGTAATTTTAAATAATTCTACAAGTCCATGGTTATTTATTGATGAAAAATGTTAATAATATTGATATTTCCAAGTGTTAAACTTAATTTGTAACATAATATAACCTTGAGCTAGCATGTAGTGTTGTTTTTAAAATGAATTTGTCTATATCTAACAATAGTGGAATGCGAGGTCAAGAGGTGGTTGTGGTCTGATTTCCTAGAATTTTTTTCCTGAGCTCGCGGCAATATGTTATTGAAGGCTATGGTTAGAACTTACTGATAATGTCTTTTTTTAACATACTTGAAATTATACATATTTTTTACAGTGTGAGGCTTTTGTAACTAAAATATAAACTTAAGACTAATCCATGTACATAACATGTTAACTAGGTCTGAGTAAGCAATTTTATTTTACAATGTGTGAATTTTTCATAATGACATGTTGATTCAAGTAGTTACAAAAAATAGCACCACTAGAACCAATAAAGGAAACAAAATTCTGCAATAAATTAATTGTTTTCAATATTGAATGACAAGCAGGTGGCTGTTTTAGGGTATATGCTTCTCAGCCAGCTCAGGTGACACATGGAGAGTAATATTAAAAAGCTTTTACTCACTAAAACATATCTTTGTATGAGACTTAATAAAAAAATATGTGTTATACTTTTGTAAACAATTAAAGCAGTTAATTTTTTTGAAAAGCAAAATGTTCAAGCTGTATACAAAAATATATAAAACAAAAAAAAGTATGATAAAATAAGTAACAGTTATCAAATTTATGTTGAGAAATGGTCAATTTTCAATTCTAGAATATGTTAACCAAAGACAAACTTAAATTCAAATTCTATAATTTTTTGTTGTTGTTCTGTTTAAACTAAGATGCTAATAAGTTATTATTGTTCTGTTTAAATTCAAATTCTAGAATTGTATTATTGTTCTATTTAAACTAAAACTCTAAAACTTTATTATTATTGTTCTGTTTAAACTAAAACTCTAGACATTTATTATTATTGTTCTGTTTAAACTAAAACTATAAAACTTTATTATTATTGTTCTGTTTAAACTAAAACTATAAAACTTTATTATTATTGCTCTGTTTAAACTAAAACTCTAGAACTTTATTGCTGTTCTGTTTACACTAAAACTATATAACTTTATTATTGTTTTGTTTAAACTGAACTAAACTTAAAATAAAATCTGCTCACAAATTCCTTGTATAAAACATAAAAAAACATAATACAATAAACTGTATCAATAGAAAATAAAAGGTATCATGAGAATAGAAGGCATACAATTGCAACTGGGAAAAATGGTAGTTAGACTTATACATAATGTTTATTTTTGTGTGAAATTAGCAAGTAAAATTCTGGCTTTGTGTGTCTCGTAATCCAACTCTCTCTTTCGATAAGATCAGAGTGAGGCTGTGTAAGCCCAAAAAAAATATATCAACTTTTTCGAAAAGATTGATTAATAAATACTGAACTTCCTTTTAGGCTGTTAGATGCTGATAGATTTGGCAGAGATTGGAGCACCTAAGGCATGTCTGACCAGAGTGCTATAATGATAGTATAACAGAGGTGGGAGCCTCTGTGGCAAACAGTTTAAGCACTTACCTTGTCTTCTGAAGGTCATTAGTTTCAATCTGGATTGCGTCTTTCTGTTTGCTAGTATTGTTTACTCTGCGATACCTTAGGATTATTGCTGGAGCTATGAGTGTGTGCAATACTTTCGACAGGTGGTGTGCTATTTCTGTAGATACAGACTGAGCCATTTTGGAAAACCCAATGCAAGGTGCAGTGAAGACAACCCTTTGCCTTTAGATCCATTACATGTGTATTACTGATTTATACATATTAATTTCTTGTTTATGTATACTTTTGATATATATATATATATATATATATTATATAAAGGGTTTTAAAGCCAAAGGATTGACTTCATTGCACCACATTTTACCCCATATGGCTAGGTCCCTCTTCGTAGAAATGGCATGCCACCTGGAAAAAATGCAACAGTGAACAGAATGGCACAGTCTGGATTCGAACCTATGACTTTCGACTATGCGTAAGGTTTAACCACAAATACCTTCATATATATATATATTTGAATAGCTTGTATATGTGTGCATATTTATAACGCATAAAAAAGCTTGCGAGAAAGCAGTGATTTGCAAAATATCATCAAGATGAAGCAGTGTAATAAATAAAAATAGATTAAAAAAATAATAAATGTTTCAATTTGACACAGTAATATTGCAAACAAATTAAATTAAATTTTAAACAAATAATTTTTGACAAACTCTTATAATTTGGACCATAATAGCGTGTACACAAAATTGCTTCAACTATACAATCGCTTCAACCATATAATTATTTCCTCAACCAGTACATATCTAGCAGTTGTCAATTTGTTTTCTCCAATTGTCAAAATATTAGTACAGGTCCAGTTATATTACACCAAAGATTTATCTTATAACTGAGTTGCAACACAGTTTACATTTTAAAGTCTGTAACAGCTGTATCTTTTTTTATATCTAAATATATTCCCTAAGATCTCCCATTTGTGATGTCGTATTTGATTAATTGTAGGATTTCCTAAATAACAAAAACTATGCGACTTTTAAACTGCTATTTTAACATGCAGTCATCCATTGATATTTGTAATCCTTCAACATATATATATATATATATATATTTTTTAGTCCCAAATTATAAAATTTCTCCAAACAGTGTATATGTGTATATGTGTATATATGTATATGTCCCATATTATAAAATCCCTCAACAGTATTTTTATGTTCCATTTTTTAAATTTCCATAAACAGTTCTTTCTTTTCTCCAATCCTGTTTTGCCATACAACATCAGGATAAGAAGAGATTTCTAGAATGAACCCTTGCGTGCGCTTCATAAATACCATCTTTTGTCGCCTCTGTTATATCTTTTGCGTGACCGGCCTTTTGCTTTGTATATCAAGTATGAGTAGTTAATACTGCATTGTCCACAAGCACAAGTTCCCTTAAGTATCTTTCGTTAACAGTTTCAGTCTTTGCTATTGATATGTTGAATAGTTTACCATTAGATCTATGTGTGTCTGTCCCAAAAATCTGCTTGAGAAGAGCAACCAAAAAAGTGCAGCACAGTGTAAAAGCAATGACAGTTTTGCGTCACTCCACTGCATATGTTAAATGGTTTTTCTTATAACATGTCTCCAAATTGTATACATTTACCATCTTCATTATACGATTTCTCCAAATCTAATAACATTTCTATAAAATTATACACATTTCACATATTTCTTATAAATTTTCCCTGAACAGTATATATTTCATATCTTCCTTACCCCATTACCTCAAGCAATATATAACTTACACATCCTTTATAACATTTTCCCAAACAATATTTCTATTTTACCACATGCTTACACTCTACACAGCGACATCCTTGTTGTAGAGCCATGATATACATTTGGACATCACTTGGCCCTTTAAGCTGGTCTTCCGCCAAGTAGCTGCACAAAATAGGAGAGAGATCCACATATTGGTGTACATGGGAATATGCAGATAAGAGAGCAGGTAAGAGAGCAGCGGTTGTGGTTATAAAGCAATGGGAAAATTAGGATAGACAAAGTAAAATCAAATCAGTTGGGTTTTATGTATTAATGAAAAGATAATATTAGAATACACACAACTGTTGTTATTGACAGAAATATTGTGTGGAAACATATATAATCGTGTTGATTAAGATAGAATAAACCAAATTCTGATCTGTCACACAAACATAAATGTATTATTATTTTATCATTTTAACTAGTATTGTTTACTAGATTTATGTAAATAATTTTGTCATATCTATATGACCATAGGTATATACGCCAGGTACAAGACTTTTGTCTGATTGCAAAAATATATATTGATTGCAAAAATAGACTGATAACAAAATAGGATCAATTTTACAGTGTAAAACAAAATTAGACAATTGTTTGGGTTTGAACATAAGTGTAGACTTATTTAACATTTGAATGGAGAAATTATATAATCACTGAAGTTCAGTAACCAAGGAAAATAAAAAGACAGTTCTATAGATAGTTTTTACTAAAAATAGATGACTTCCATTTATGTCCAAAATGGCGACTTCCATGAACGGTATGGTGTAGGAATGTTGATTAGTGGATTATTGTTTAATCTTGACTACTTTCAGTTCTTAAAAAAAGTGATACACAAAGTAACTGATATCTACATTATGCATGTATTGTGCGTTCATACTTTTAATTCTGTAGTGTGTATTGTATCCTCATGTGTTTTGTATCCTTTGTTTAATAAAGATATTTTAGTTGAAACATTAATTTAGCTTGTTTTTTTATGCTTTGTAAAATTACTGTACTACACATTTTGATATTGCACCTTTGAGGCATAGTTTTAATGTAGTCTTTCCTACTATAAACTATTACAACTTGACTACTTCAGATTCATCTGAGATCATGAAGCAACAATGATTTAACAACTAAAAATTATCATAATTTTATATTGCTAATTCAAAAATCATTATAAAAATATGAATTGACAGTGTCTGCCAAAATAAACAATAACAATAAGTTGAAAGAACTAGCAGTACTTATTTTTTTAAAAATGATTCTAACTTCAGAAACAATATGCAATTGACTAGCCATTATACTGCATTTAAATAATGGTAACTAATATTTCAAGATGTTTAGAAAGACAGGAAGTCCATGCAGTAATAAAAAAAGATGCTGTGAAATGAGCACAAGTACATGTTAGTATTAGAAGAAATATAAGCTGTTATTTAAACTAAGCTTCAAGTGAGCCTGTCATAGACAATATTCTGGAGAAGTTTAGTATTGAAAGACTAAGAAGGAAAAACTTAGCATAAGCATAAGGAAACTCATAAATCTTTGTAACACTAACAATATAAGATTTAGATATTCTAGGTTATCCCAGTACTGACATTATACTATTTAGATATTCTAGGTTATTCCAGTACTGACATTATAATATATCTAGTTTATTCAAGTACTGACATTATAATATTTAGATATTCTAGGTTATTCCAGTACTGATATTATAATATATCTAGTTTATTCCAGTACTGACATTATAATATATCTAGTTTATTTCAGTACTGACATTATAATATTTAGATATTCTAGTTTATTCCAGTACTGACATTATAATATTTAGATATTCTAGGTTATTTCAGTACTGACATTATAATATATCTAGTTTATTCCAGTACTGACATTATAATATTTAGATATTCTAGGTTATTTCAGTACTGATATTATAATATATCTAGTTTATTCCAGTACTGACATTATAATATATCTAGTTTATTTCAGTACTGACATTATAATATATCTAGTTTATTCCAGTACTGACATTATAATATATCTAGTTTATTTCAGTACTGACATTATAATATTTAGATATTCTAGTTTATTCCAGTACTGACATTATAATATTTAGATATTCTAGGTTATTCCAGTACTGACATTATAATATATCTAGTTTATTCCAGTACTGACATTATAATATTTAGATATTCTAGGTTATTTCAGTACTGACATTATAATATATCTAGTTTATTCCAGTACTGACATTATAATATATCTAGTTTATTTCAGTACTGACATTATAATATATCTAGTTTATTCCAGTACTGACATTATAATATATCTAGTTTATTTCAGTACTGACATTATAATATTTAGATATTCTAGTTTATTCCAGTACTGACATTATAATATTTAGATATTCTAGGTTATTTCAGTACTGATATTATAATATATCTAGTTTATTCAAGTACTGACATTATAATATTTAGATATTCTAGGTTATCCCAGTACTGATATTATAATATATCTAGTTTATTCCAGTACTGACATTATAATATATCTAGTTTATTTCAGTACTGACATTATAATATTTAGATATTCTAGTTTATTCCAGTACTGACATTATAATATTTAGATATTCTAGGTTATTTCAGTACTGATATTATAATATATCTAGTTTATTCCAGTACTGACATTATAATATTTAGATATTCTAGGTTATTTCAGTACTGACATTATAATATTTAGATATTCTAGTTTATTCCAGTACTGACATTATAATATTTAGATATTCTAGTTTATTCAGTACTGACATTATAATATTTAGATATTCTAGTTTATTCCAGTACTGACATTATAATATTTAGATATTCTAGTTTATTCCAGTGCTGACATTATAATATTTAGAGATTCTAGTTTATCCCAGTACTGACATTATAATATTTAGATATTCTAGTTTATCCCAGTACTGACATTATAATATTTAGATATTCTAGTTTATTCTAATAATGGCAAAACATTAACAGAAAAGAAAGATGTACTAGAAAGATGGCGTGAGTACTGCAGAAACATGTATGAAGACGCATCTAAAAACCCACATGATAACAACAGAAAGCAAAGAAACAGAACCATAGCCCATGTTGGATGAAGTGCGCCTGGCCATAAAAATTTGAAGAGAGGAAGTCACCAGGGTGCGATGATATACCAGCGGAATTGATTCAAGCAGGCAGAGAGGCCAGTGTTCGGGTATATCATAAATTGTGCCCAAAGATATGGAATAGCTTCTCCTGGCTAAAGGAATGGAAAAGATCAGTATTTATACCTATTCCAAAGAAGGAAACCTGAAACTATGCACCAACTACAGAACTATTGCCCTTATAAGGCATGCCAGCAAAATCCTATTAAGAATCATCATGAAGAGGATGGAACAAAAATTAGAAGACAAAATACACGAAACACAAGCAGGTTTCAGAAGAGGTAGAGGCACTAGAGACCATATTTGTAGCATGAGACTCATTATCGAGAAATGCCGAGAATACAACACAGACCTGCATGCATGTTTCATAGACTATAACAAGGCTTTTGACCACATACAACATCAGAGAATGTGGAACATCGTGAAAGACATGCATTTTCCAACACACATAATACAACTCATAAAATCTCTATACCATGAACAACAGGCAACCATTAAAATAGGATGTGAAATAGTTGAGTGGTTCGAGATTCAAATGGGGGTAAGACAGGGATTTATTTTTTCCCCATACTTATTCAACATATATGCGGAGAACATCATGAGGAATGTAAAAGACAATGTCAACTAGGTGAATTACAACCCTTTCAATATAGGCGGCAAATCCATACCAGAGCTTAGATACGAAGCGATACAGTATTATTATCCACCAGCAAAGAGGGTTTGGAAAACCTAATCATGACGACCAAGAAACATAGTGAAGACCAACATCTATATTTGAATACACAAGATTTAGATAATTAACTTTGCACATGTCAAACAAGACATTCTATCCAACTTATGTGACCAAATTTGATGATGGAAACATTAGCATTCATTAAAAATTGAAATTGGGAAGACAAAAATCCAACTCATGAAGGGTCTTGATGAACAATAGGTTGAATAAACAAGTTCGACTGCTCTCTTTATATTGGGAATCCATTTATGAATACATAAACATTAAGAAAATTGTGAATGGATGCATTATTTATGAACTGTTTACGAACTATTATCATGACCATTCATGAAAACTCTACAAGTTTTTTTATCACAGGGTAGCTTAGAGCAAATTTTAAACTTGATTTCCCTTCTATTTCTAGTAAAAGCCATGGGATTTGCATTGGTTATCATTTACGTACACTTCACTTTTAAGTAGTTTCTGGTTAATATTAAATTCGAATAGGAATGGAAAGTAATGGAAAAGCAATGAAATAGTACACATCATTTAAGTGCATTCAATCCTTGCGATAAGCCATTTTGTGCATTCAAGTTGCGTCTCATACGCAATCAGTAAACATATACTTACAAACTAAGCAAGATTTATAGCATCAGACAACTACAATGCAGGCTTTATTTCAAAACCAATTTCTCAACAGATCTCTTGAAACATTTTGTTGATGATTCTATTTTTGTAAGTTTCAAACTTGGCCCCCATATAATTGAAATATTATTAACATAATTATCTACAAATAGTTGATGGAATAAAAAAATGAAACTTAATTTTTTAGCAGAAACAATGTAACTCAATTTCTAGCTGGCATTAGGTAGGTCAGGTGGTTAAGGTACAAAACAAAACTTGAGTATATTTTTAAAATGGGTTAAAAATTCTAATTTTTTTACCACAGGATGAAAAATTACTGTCTTACATTCCACACATCTACAGCCTTGCATAAGTGCCTTGATGTACATTTCAACTCGACTAGGGCCTGTAAGTTGATCTTTGCTTAAATAGCTGCAAATTGGGAGTTCATGTTAGTACATCAAACAATGCTAGTCATTACTACTTCTTTGTTTCTTGTTTTCATTCCCCAAAAGAGTATGAGTTTGCATGCTTGATCTCTGTACCAGGCAGAGTGATGGAGTTTCTAGTTTTGACCTCAGATTGAGTGATCTACTGGCATATCGTTCTCCAGGCTTCTGGACTTAACTTTCAAATTTCAGAAGGCTGCTTAGCTCGACGTGACAAAGGAAACAATGCCATGAGCTCTGCTGTCTTCTACTTCAGAGGGGACATTGCTGTGACTCTCATTCTACCTCAAAGGCACAAAGACAACAGGGCTGATGAAATTAAAACTGACTAAATGGCGACTTCAATAATTGCAAACACAGATGACAGCAACAAATGATGTAAAGAAGATAACGTAAAAGGAGGGAAAAACTGTGTTGAAAAAAACTGGTAGAGGAAAAGAAATATAAATTGGGGTGCCACATTATTTAAATAATATTTTTTTAAATGTAGACAAAATTTAGAATAGAAAATGAAGAAAAATGAAAAAAAATGGATACAAAAATAAGAAGAGAGCTACATTTGTGAATATGAAAACAAGAAGTGAAGAACAACTTTGAATATGAAAACAAGAAGTGTGCAACACTTATAAGTATAAAAACAAGAACAAAAATAAGAATGCAAGTGTGAATCTAAAAATAAGAAGTAGTGAACAATTGTGAATTTGAAAATAAGAAGTAGTGAACAATTGTGAATTTGAAAATAAGAAGAGAGTACCTCTCCTCTTGTACCAATTGTGAATATGAAAATTAGAAGTTGGGAAAATTTGTAGCTGCAAGTCACACAAAAAAGAATGTCAATTAATAAAAAAAAAAAAAGTGAAGAAAACTGCTAATCCAAAAATAAGAACAATTAGGAGTAGAAAAAAATTGCATTTAAAGATTTAAAGATTGCATTTATAAGAATATTACTGTTGTAATGGGAGTGATACACAAAAGATTTTTAATTAGAGAAACTTGACATTTTTGAAATCCAAATAAAAGAGCAAAAGGGATAGCTTCTATCACCTTTGTTTTCTTATTGACTATAGACGAATGTATAGACAAATGTAGTTACCATTAGAAATAGAATTCAGTGGACTCTGACAGAGCAGCCGGGTGATCTGGACTTTGTTAATGACATCACTGTCTTATCTCAATGCACAAAACCAAATGCATGATAAACTAAATATACTTTACGAGAAGTCACAACAACTATTCCTAGTGGAAAGACTAAATAGATGAAGTAAATCCAACCTCGATCTCTAAGAGTGAAACTCCTACTTTATCCCTAGGGTAGAAATGTTGACAAGGAGAGAGAAATAGACAGACATCCAAAAATAAAGAAATGGAAAAAAAAAAAATCTAGAACCAAAATTTGACTATTTAATTGTTAAATCAGTTCTGTTATGTGGGTCATAAAAATAGGAAAACATCTAAAACAGCTACTATTAGGATGCAAACATTCATCACCTGATGTCTGCGTAGGATAGTGGAACTGAAAATGATTTGATAAAATCACTAATGCAGAGCTAGAGGAGAGAAAATGAGACATATCCGAATGAATCAAGAGGAGAAGACAAGATGCGGACACACCATGAGAAAGTCTGAGGGAAGTATAGCAAGAAGGGTCTTTTCCTGGAAACCTCAAGGTAAATGAAAGAGTGGGAGGCCAAAACACTCATGGAGAAGAGATCTGGAAGCAGAGACGAATGATATATGGAAAGAGCTGCAAGAAATAGCTAAAGGGAACACTTGGCATGGTTGAGGGTCATCTGGCAATAAATGGTAAGAGAGGGTGAGAATGATCTTTATTTGTTATATATTATCTTGTAAAGAATTTGTATGATATCTAGGAAAAAAAAAATAAAACAGGATCTGGCTAGGATCAAAATCTCTACACTCAAGACTTCCTATAGGCATGCAAGTCCCTTTCAGCTTTCATGCAATGTCAGTTATATAGCTCTAACACTGCAGCGTCAACAAAGGTTCTGAATTTTCCCTTTCATCAGAAAGTTGGGAAAACTATATTCAGCTGGGTAGATGGGGAAATTGCTGGTGGTGGGAACTGAACACCTACACACTGGTGACTGAATATCAGTAGACAGAAAAATATAATCTGGAGTGCACTATAAATTGAAAGGAAGAATCACAAATATTTTTCAGAGTGCACAATAAACTAGAAGAAAAAAACCAAGAGGTATTTAAAAAAAACAATGTTAGCGTGCATTATAAATTGAAAGAAAACATCCGGAAATTTTAAAAAATAATTTGTCAAAATGCACTTTAACTTGTAAGAGACAAAAGGAAGTGGAAAAAAAAAAAATAAAACATCAGGACCAAATAAAACATCAGGACCAAATAAAACAGTATAATCTGTCAAAATGCACCATAAATTGTAAGGAAAAATCAGGAGGTGGACAAACATATCTCAAGAGTGCACTATAAATCTGAAAAAAACATCCAGAGTTAGTTAAAAAAATGATCTGTTAGTGTGCACAATAAATTGCAACGTAACATCAGAATGTGGACCAAAAAGAATTTGAATATACATCAATGGCAAGAATACATAGTTTTAGAAATTCATTACAGCCAACCTTTCATGAACTGATGTTCTTAATAATCTTTGATAATTGTATATCTTTCACACTTGTGGCAACCTGTCTTCTAATAAATGGTGTATATCTTCATTCACTTGTGGCAACCTGTCTTGTAATAAATGTTGTATATCTTTCACTTGTGGCAACCTGTCTTGTAATAAATGTTGTATATCTTTCATTTGTGACAACCTGTCTTCTAATAAATGTTGTATATCTTTCACTTGTGGCAACCTGTCTTCTAATAAATGTTGTATATCTTTCACTTGTGGCAACCTGTCTTCTAATAAATGTTGTATATCTTTCACTTGTGGCAACCTGTCTTCTAATAAATGTTGTATATCTTTCACTTGTGACAACCTGTCCTCTAATAAATGTATATCTTTCACTTGTGGCAACCTGTCTTGTAATAAATGTTGTATATCTTTCATTTGTGACAACCTGTCTTCTAATAAATGTTGTATATCTTTCACTTGTGGCAACCTGTCTTCTAATAAATGTTGTATATCTTTCACTTGTGGCAACCTGTCTTCTAATAAATGTTGTATATCTTTCACTTGTGACAACCTGTCCTCTAATAAATGTATATCTTTCACTTGTGGCAACCTGTCTTCTAATAAATGTTGTATGTCTTTCACTTGTGGTAACCTGTCTTCTAATAAATGTTGTATATCTTTCACTTGTGGCAACCTGTCTTCTAATAAATGTTGTATGTCTTTCACTTGTGGTAACCTGTCTTCTAATAAATGTTGTATGTTTTTCACTTGTGGCAATCTGTCTTCTAATAAATGTTGTATATCTTTCACTTGTGGCAACCTGTCTTCTAATAAATGTTGTATATCTTTCACTTGTGGCAACATTTCTAGAAATGTACATGCTGAAACATTTATATGTGGTACCTGCCAGTGATTACCGGGTCCAAATTTGGAGTGTAAAGAATAGAACCACTGTTACCTGCCACAAAGAGGCGACTAAGGAGGTATGGATGATTAGTTATTGGTTACTAAACTGACGTCATTGCACTCCGGGCAAACCCATAGGTGCTCAGTCTCCCCAACAGATATCGAAGAGTATGCATACTGATGGTTCCTGTGGCACGCTGATTAAACACACCTCTCACTCTGCCTCTCAGGCATCCAGTTCGACTTGAACAATGGGTAACTCCAAACTGCTTAAATCGCTTGATCGATTCAACATCGATTTTAGTGTCCTCATCCAACAGAGAGTCGCGAAGAGACTGAAGAATATCCCCCTTATCCATCTTCAACTCCCCAACAATTGTTGCTGTTGACGCAAGCCTGTCCGCTCTCTCATTACCATAAACACCCGCATGCCCAGGACAGTATATCCACGTAAGCCGCTGGAGGTTAGAAACTTCTATAGACGACATCCACTCATCCGAAACCTGCCCTTCTGGATCTTGTGAAGCATCGACTGAGAGTCAGAAACAACAACTGCCCCAGTAAATGAAGTCCCAGAAATCCAATGGAGGGCAGCAGTAACAGCCTCAACCTTCATCCTCATACTAGAAGTAGTTGTCCTGTATGCCCCACTTCGCTCTGCAACAACCCTACCATGCGCATTAGCCAAGAAACCCCAGCCCTGTAGGTATGGCTGAAATCGGATACACATGTCCTAAACTTGTAGTCTATGCGTTTAGGGGCCTACCAAACCAATGTGCAACGTATACACGTTCTTGGCAAAGATCAAACATATCACAAAGAGTGATTAAAATTGGTAGTAAAGAATGAACGCAAAGAAGAAGAAGATATGTGGTACAGTTATTAAATATAATGTATCACCACCATCAGTCCTTATCGGGCCCAAGTGCACATAAGGCATAGATAAAAGTGTCCACTCAACTCAATCTTGTGTCTTGTTTTTTATTTGAAACCTAGTCTTATGCATGCTTCATGAGCAAATTTGATTTTTCTGTCTCTGTTCTTTAGCTGTTTGCTTTTTCTATAGTGTGGGATTGCCTGCCTCACTACCTACCCCTCTTAGTTTTCTTTTATGACATGCGATGAGAGGAGACAGTGATACTATTCTTTGCTACCAGTTAAACCACATGAGGGACACTGGTTTATATTAAAAGTTTTATACTTAATAAAGCATTAAAATACAAAAGTATCACATAATTAGAAGTTTAAAAAACTTACGTATTATGAGATGAAGCTATAAAGTAATGTGTAATTGGACGCTTCATATTTTGGTAGGCTACACGATGGGAAGGGTTGAATATCTGCTCTCTTTCTGATGTCAGATATTTCCGGAACCCTGAATGAGCAATTAAAGCTATAATTAAAATTATAAATGAAAACTGGCATAACTCAGGCAGTTGTTAGGTAATTAAATCAAGTTTTAAGTTCTGGGAAAAGCATAGAGAAATGTCATTCAAGCAACACAATTTCTGAAGGAATTGGTTATTGGTTACTGAACTGACGTCATGGAAATATAGGCAGATTCATAGGTGCTCAGTCTGCCCCAACAGATATTGAAAACTATGCATACCGATGATTCCTGTGGCTTGCTGGTTAAACACACTCCTCTCTCTACCCCATCAAGCATCCAGCTCTACTTGCACTTGTAATTCCAAACTTCTTAAATCGTTGGATTGATTCAATGTCAATTTTAGTATCCTCATCCAACAGTAGGTTGCCTAGAGACCAAAGTACACCCCCCTTTTCTATTCTAAACTCCCCAACAATCCATGCAACCCTGTCCGCTTTCTCGTTGTTGCAAACACCTGCATGCCCAGGAAGTAGATCCATGTGAGTCTCTGGAGGTTGGAAACCTCTATAAATGACATCCACTCATACCAAAACCTGCCATTCTGGATCTTCCGAATCATTGACTGAGAGTCAGAAACAACAACACCCCAAGTAAA
This sequence comes from Arion vulgaris, assembly GCA_020796225.1. Taxonomy (NCBI): domain Eukaryota; kingdom Metazoa; phylum Mollusca; class Gastropoda; order Stylommatophora; family Arionidae; genus Arion; species Arion vulgaris. The sequence continues at coordinate 63,225,247 of CM036761.1, read as the reverse complement.
CAGAGTCCCATAGATCCAATGGAGGGTAGCAATAATAGTCTCAACCTCCACCATCATACTGGAAGTAGTTCTGTATGCTCCACTTCGCTCTGAAACAACCCTACCATGCACACTAGCCAAGAAACCCATCATACTGGAAGTAGTTCTGTATGCTCCACTTCGCTCTGAAACAACCCTACCATGCACACTAGCCAAGAAACCCATCATACTGGAAGTAGTTCTGTATGCTCCACTTCGCTCTGAAACAACCCTACCATGCACACTAGCCAAGAAACTCATCATACTGGAAGTAGTTCTGTATGCTCCACTTCGCTCTGAAACAACCCTACCATGCACACTAGCCAAGAAACCCATCATACTGGAAGTAGTTCTGTATGCTCCACTTCGCTCTGAAACAACCCTACCATGCACACTAGCCAAGAAACCCATCATACTGGAAGTAGTTCTGTATGCTCCACTTCGCTCTGAAACAACCCTACCATGCACACTAGCCAAGAAACTCATCATACTGGAAGTAGTTCTGTATGCTCCATTTCGCTCTGAAACAACCCTACCATGCACACTAGCCAAGAAACTCATCATACTGGAAGTAGTTCTGTATGCTCCACTTTGCTCTGAAACAACCCTACCATGCACACTAGCCAAGAAACTCCAGCCTGAGTTCTCACCATGCTGCACAGACCCATCAGTATAAACAACATCATCATCATCATCACTTGCATTATCTTCTATTAGCAGCTTAATTGCAAGTTCATTCTACACCATCCCTGTACATCTAGGCATTATGTACTTTTGGTACAACGTTTGAGTAGCAATTTTCTGGAGTCTATGGAGAATAAAATCCCACCAAATCTATGTTTCAACCCATTATCCTTCAAAAAGCAAAGGCAACAAGTTAAAAATTAAATATGATGCAACAATTTGAAACAACCACTCACAAAATTAATATCTAGACTAGAACACTATAAAAGAGAGAAGAAGTAATTGCCAAGAAACATCACAAGATTACCAGTTAAGCTTAGTTGTTCCATTCTTTTAGTTACTTGCTCCGGTTCAAACTGTTCAATAATATTGAGACATAAATTGGGATTTGCATCCGGAGTCTGTGGATTAATAACAACAAATGTGAAATTTAATCTTATAGTAATTACATAATGGGTTTGCCCTAGTAATGAGGTTAGATATGGCATCATGAATCAAAGTTTTACATCAAGGTGATTCAAAAATAGTTGTAGTGACCTCTGACCTTATGTTAGGTAAGGTCAAACATTCAGCTAGAGTGGTTAACCAGGGTCCAAATTTGGGGTGTAAAGAATAGAATCACTGTTACCTGTCACGCATGTCATAAGACTAAGGAGGTTTGGCTGAAATCAGATGCACATGTCCTAAACATGTACAAGTCTATGCGTTTAGAGCCCACCAAACCAATGTGCAACGTATTCACGTTCTTGGCAAAGATCAAACATTTCACAAGAGTGATTAAAATTGGTCGTAAAGAACGAACGCAAAGAAGAAGAAGAAGGTCAAGCATCTAGTCCATACTTAACATGAAGTCAAGTATCTAGTCCTTACTTAACATGAAGTCAAATATCTAGTCCTTACTTAACATGAAGTCAAGCATCTAGTCCATACTTAACATGAAGTCAAGTATCTAGTCCTTACTTAACATGAAGTCAAGCATCTAGTCCATACTTAACATGAAGTCAAGCATCTAGTCCATACTTAACATGAAGTCAAGCATCTAGTCCATACTTAACATGAAGTCAAGCATCTAGTCCATACTTAACATGAAGTCAAGCATCTAGTCCATACTTAACATGAAGTCAAGCATCTAGTCCATACTTAACATGAAGTCAAGTATCTAGTCCATACTTAACATGAAGTCAAGTATCTAGTCCATACTTAACATGAAGTCAAGTATCTAGTCCATACTTAACATGAAGTCAAGTATCTAGTCCATACTTAACATGAAGTCAAGTATCTAGTCCATACTTAACATGAAGGTCAAGCATCTAGTCCATACTTAACATGAAGTCAAGCATCTAGTCCATACTTAACATGAAGTCAAGTATCTAGTCCATACTTAACATGAAGTCAAGTATCTAGTCCATACTTAACATGAAGTCAAGTATCTAGTCCATACTTAACATGAAGTCAAGTATCTAGTCCATACTTAACATAAAGTCAAGTATCTAGTCCATACTTAACATGAAGTCAAGCATCTAGTCCATACTTAACATGAAGTCAAGCATCTAGTCCATACTTAACATGAAGTCAAGCATCTAGTCCATACTTAACATGAAGTCAAGTATCTAGTCCATACTTAACATGAAGTCAAGCATCTAGTCCATACTTAACATGAAGTCAAGCATCTAGTCCTTACTTAACATGAAGGTCAAGTATCTAGTCCATACTTAACATGAAGTCAAGTATCTAGTCCATACTTAACATGAAGTCAAGTATCTAGTCCATACTTAACATGAAGTCAAGCATCTAGTCCATACTTAACATGAAGTCAAGCATCTAGTCCATACTTAACATGAAGTCAAGTATCTAGTCCATACTTAACATGAAGTCAAGTATCTAGTCCATACTTAACATGAAGTCAAGTATCTAGTCCATACTTAACATGAAGTCAAGCATCTAGTCCATACTTAACATGAAGGTCAAGCATCTAGTCCATACTTAACATGAAGTCAAGCATCTAGTCCATACTTAACATGAAGTCAAGTATCTAGTCCATACTTAACATGAAGTCAAGCATCTAGTCCATACTTAACATGAAGTCAAGTATCTAGTCCATACTTAACATGAAGTCAAGTATCTAGTCCATACTTAACATGAAGTCAAGTATCTAGTCCATACTTAACATGAAGTCAAGTATCTAGTCCATACTTAACATGAAGTCAAATATCTAGTCCTTTACCGAAGGTCATGGGTTTGAATCTGGATGGCTCGGTTCTGCTCACAGGTTCATTTTTTCTGGAGATCCCTAGGATTGTTGCCAGAGCTACAGAATGTGTGCTTTGTGCAATACAGGTGGCCTGTCATTTTTGTAGAGAGATAGGAAATAGTAGGAAACAGTAGGTACAATGAAATCAATCTGTCTCTTTAGACCCTTCAAGCAGCTAGTCGTATCGGAGATGTATGAAAAATATGAAGGTTCTGTGCACAAATTGTACATGTAAGAAACCCCTTATGTTTTTAAACAAAATAAAAACAGTCTGGAGGCATGTACCATAATGGCAAAACAGAAAATGATGAAGATTTATTGCAACCATTATTTGAAGTGGAGATTTTAAAACAAGATCAGACACAATGGACTACACATTAGGTTGATGAACAGTAACTTAATATTAAAGAATAATACTGGTGACAACGACGATGTAGGTTTACAAAAGAATGTAGGAAGAGGGAAGCTGAACAAGCACACACTAAAATCAGATTTCCTGGGCTGAATGATACAAAATGTTGCTGCATAACCGCTAAAAGGTCTAAAGCTAAAGAACTGACTTCATTTCATTGGGTTCTGCCTCATATGGCTCAGTCCCTCTCTGCAGAAGTGGTACATCATCTGTCAAAAGTATTGCACAAAGCACAAACTATGTAGCTCTGATGACAGCAATAGAGGTCTCTTGGAAAAATGCACTTGTGAACAGAATGGTGCTATTCAGATTAAAACCCATGACCTTAAGAATGCAAGGCAATGGCGCAACCATGTAGTCTCCCAACCACTTAAAGCTAACCAAACTTAACCACTGTAAACCACAACACAGTGTACCTTACACTCACTAGTTTTAGTTTAATAAATGGGGTTGTTTTAGTGTGAACCAAGAAGAAGGTTACAAACAACATGGGCAGCTATACAAAAATGATGAGATGACGAATCAGGTCATTTCTAGAGCTTGCTGGGATGTAAAATGCTGAGCAGGCTTAGAAGTCATATTGGAGTACATTGTTCATTTGAGGATCATCTTCATCGCACATAGGACATGTCCAGAATTGCTCCGATCTCCTCCCAAACTTGTATTTCAGCTTATTTAGGCAACTCCCGCTCTGTGTTGGTTGATGTATTTACTAGGGACTCTTTCATGGTTTTCCTATCTTGCAGCACCTATGGGTATGCATAAATTGTGCAACCGAAATAAAGATTACCCTTTATCTTCTTAGTTGAAATCTTCATAGCGTATGTTTTCTCTTAGAGCGTTGATGATGTAGCATTGCCCACTAGTCCATCCGCTCTCTCATTGTCCACCACAGAATGACCTGGGATAAAGATGAAGGCAAGTGTCTGGATTGTCACATTTTGTACTAGATGCATCCACTGCCTTTGTATATAACTGGTCTTGATCTTCTGTATCATGCTCAGAGAGTCGGTGAGTAAGCATGCATGAGTGAATGTTTGTGTCTGTAGCCACTCCAGGGATTTTGTCACCGCCATGACCTCCACAGTCATGCTGCTGGTAGTTGTCGCATATGCGCCTCTTGCATCTTTGATGACTTTTCTTTAGTTTAGCCATAAAGGCCCATGTACTCTGACTGTGCCGAATCACAGAACCATCAGTATTGGAGTACAATATCAATGAACTGTGCAGGTACAAAATGTATACATACTTTTTATTTGGCAAAATGGTTCAAAAGAGATACAATATCACTTGAAAACAATTATGTTGTAGAGAGCAGTCATGCTTTGTGTTAAACTGCAGCAAATAAGGATGTTTATGTTATATTTCTGAAGTAATAAAATTATGACTGTGTACTGAGTAAAGTTGCTGCCATCAGCATTTTAACATAGTGCGCTACTTGCCGCGTCGCTGTCAGCGACTTATCGGGGATGAAGTTTTAATATGAGAGTAGAAAGGTAGGAAAGCAAAACAGAAGGTATTCAGAATATTAAAGGATGAGTTGATTAATATGAGAGTAGAAAGGTAGGAAAGCAAAATAGAAGGTATTCAGAATATTAAAGGATGAGTTGATTAATATGAGAGTAGAAAGGTAGGAAAGCAAAACAGAAGGTATTCAGAATATTAAAGGATGAGTTGATTAATATGAGAGTAGAAAGGTAGGAAAGCAAAATAGAAGGTATTCAGAATATTACAGGATGAGTTGATTAATATGAGAGTATGAAGGATGTTATGAGCCAGCTCTGATGACTTTCATATAAGCATTCAGATGTGGTACCAGATTACAGTATAACTCTAGATGTGATACTTTAAAGTGGAGGTTTTCTGTTTGTAAAATCTTTAGCGTTACTTGTCTATACAAATTTGTGTCCTGTTGGATAATACCTTGGCTAAAATTCAGATCTGCCTGTCCTACATGTCATAGGGTCTAACAGAGGGCCCAACATACTGTGTTCTTGGTGCAAATAAACACATATCACAAACAGTGGTTAACTTGGTTGATAAGAAAGAATGTAATAAACAACAAAGATGGAAGGAAAGCACAAAAAAGGGTATTGAGAATGTTACAGGATAGGTTGACTAATTTAATATGTACCTTTTGTCCCTCTTTCAGAAAGTTTTGTAGATCTTTGACTGTCATGACCGCTTTGTTCTTAGAATATCTGCAATAATAATAAGTCCCAAACAATTAAACTTTACAAAAATTACTGATAACAAGACAAAGACACTAAGTTTTACTGATAGCAAGACAACAGAAATCTCTCTATTACTCTTGTTTATTCTAATAGTAATAACTACTGCTTTGTGGTCAGTGTCTATACATAGGTTTGGTAGGCCCTTGTATCTATCATGGACATTATACTTAACATCTTGGCTATTATGAAATCTATTTGGCTTTTCGCAGGCCAACATGTACAGAACAGAGAGTTTTTCAGGACTGCTGTCATGGAAGCCAAGTTCGGAAGGACAAGCTACTTGATGATGATTTGGCTTTTACTAAAGCTGTAAAACTTTAGGCTGTATTCTATCTCCGCTATTGTTTGGAGTGGCCATTGACTGGGTGATGCGAAAATGTTGCAGGGGCGAAACTGGCATCGATTGGGTAGAAAATAGTCAACTAGAAGATTTTGATTTTGCAGATGATATTGCCTTGTTAAGTAGAAACAACCAAGATATGCAAAGAAAAACAGACAACTTGTCATCTATAGCATCAAAAGTTGGACTGCAGATAAGCTATGAAAAAACAAATATAATGAAGACACCTATGGCAAGTAATGCAGATATCACACTGGAATCTAAAATGATAAAAATAACAGAGCAGTTCACCTATTTGGGTAGCAATTTTGATTGCACAGGAAATGTTAAAAAGAAATTATGATACGAATTGGCAAAGCAACATCAGCTTTTAAAAGTCTAAATAAAATATGGAACTGCAAGTTATATAGTATTAAAACTAAATTACGAATTTTCAATTCAAATGTTGTATCAATCCTAACATATGCCATCGAGAGTTGGAAAATGACTAAAGATATAGAAAGCAAGTTGAATGCATTTGAAAATAGATGTCTGCGAAAAATAATGAATATAAAATGGAACGAATTCAGGAGAAGTGATGAAATCAGAGACATGTCTGGTCAACCACTAGCTGACAACTGTTATAAGAAAGAGAAGATGGAGATATGTTGGGCACACCTTGAGGAGAAATGATCAAAGAATATCAAAGCAGGCATTGAAGTGGGATGCAAAGGGTTCAAGAAGAGAGGTCGACCTAAGGAGACCCTGAAGCGAACTTTGATGAGAGAGGCAGGAAATATCGGTCTCAGTTCCATGGAGGAGATTGAGCGAGTTGCCCAGGATAGAGCGGTATGGAGAAATTACTTGCAGGCCCTATGTAGTATAAGTACGAGAGGAATTATTATTATTATTAAAGCTGTAAAACTTACTGATCAAAGGTTAACTGTGTACTACTAAATATTGTGATCATAACAAAATTGTAGTAGACATACTTGAGAAATAGTTCCTCCAACTCTGCTCGTTTGGTCAATCTGTTGTAAAACTCGACAAATTCCTCTCTGTCTAGCACAGCTGACTTGCCTGAACTGACATTTTTATTCTTATCAGCTGCCTAAGATAAAAAACATGAACGACAAGATTTAGCCATTATTCAACACAACAACTAAGAACCATCACATGCACAGAATAAAGCCGGCTCAGATGGCACAGTGTGCATGTCAGACAGAAACACAGACTCCAGAGCACATTCTGCAGTCATGTCCATCATACATACACCAACAAAACGAAACATGGCCTATAGAATAAAGCTTACAAAGCAAGCTATGGGGAACTCTTGAGGAACTCCAACTGACATGCAGCTTCATAGAGTGAAATCATCTCATGGTTTAGACGAGCATACGAAACCGAAGGAAAAGAAGAAGAACATAACACAAGTACAACTCAGCAAAAATAAAGTACCTGTCTCTACTACAATATTTGTATAGCAAAGTGGTCACAAAAACAGGAAAAAGCAAAGGTTAATTAATAGTCACTGAAGTAGTACATTACATTTTTTAATAGCAGATATGAGAGACATAATAGCATATTGGTTAGTGAACTTGCTTTGTAGATGAATGGTCCTGGGCAAATCTTAAATTGAAGTAAGATTTTTTTCTTACTGCAACAACCCTCAGGCCAACCTAGCATAAACTGGGTACTAGAGAAATACTAAATACGGTTGGTGTGATGTTGACCACATTACCCATTGTGTGTGTTTAGTCAAAGGAAAATACTGACACTGTTTGCTTGCTTGATAGGACGATCATTATTGCACTTTGGTGAGTAACCATGTGTGCTCCAATCTTATTCTTACACAGGAAGATCTCATCTGCAATGCGCTAACTCTGTAACCTGACACTGTAATCCCCAATACAAGGCATTAAAGGATGTAGTAATTGCTCTTGGCACTGGTATCCATTCTTCACCGGGATCAATGTCTTCAAGTGTACACACCTGTTCAATACAGTCCTCGGCCTGACCCATCCAAGATTTTCCTCTTTTTAACCTATTTCCTTTTTGTCTCTTTATTTCCAAGTGCAGAGGATGTTGTGTGTCAGCATCATCCTTTTCTGTATGCATCGAACTTGATAAAGAATGCAGGCAACACAACCCACTTGTTGTGGAGGCAGAGGTTCAGGCATTAATTTCTGAGAACGCATCTGAGCATGATGTAATCATTTATACGGATGGTTCGGTGATTCGACATGTGCGGAGCTCGTGGGCTTTCACTGCTCAGGTCGGAGGTGATGTTGTGAAGGAAGACAGTGGTGGTTTTGCCGTGACTACAAGCAGTCTCACTATGGAAATCATGGCAGTTACCAAAGCGATGATTTGGCTAGAATCACAGACTTTTATCCATGCATGTTTTCTCAGTGAATGAGTATACTCAGGAAGATTGAAACAGGATGGGCTAGGAGACATTGGATAGAATCGCTGGGGAGGTCTAAGCTGACAAAGATCAGTTTTATTTTGTGCCAGGGCATGCAGGTGTTAGGGGAATGAACGTGCGGATAGGCTTGCAGGTATGGCTGCTGTCCAAAGCGGACTAGCAATGGACCAGGCTGATATTATAAATTCCTTAAGGGAGAGAGGCGTGTACATGATTCACGTAATAGCGGTGAATCCACAACACTAACCAGACTGCAAGAACTCGAAGTTAAGTGTGGTGTAGCTCGACAAGAACGCTATGCTGGCAGACAAAGAAGAATTGTAAACCAACAAAGAACCGGTGTCGTTAGTCGCCACACGCTGATGGACATACTGAGGAGAGATCGGAGCACTTATGGACTAATTTGTTCGACGTGCAGTGATGGTGATCCGACGACTAAACTAAACAAGGCATTAAATTGTTTTTTACTTTTATATTTGCTTTTGTTCCTTGAAATATTTTTATATATTCAATGTTGTCATTTGATTAAACTTCTGCGCCCCTGTGGTGCTAGGGCCTGTAAGGGAAGCAAAGATTAGTACCACTGCAACCTACAAGGCATGTCATAAGAGGCGACTGATGTAAGACCTAGGAAGCCACCTAGTAAATAAAAGCATCGCAGAAATCGAATGTTCTGGTCTGCTTGTAGGCACATAACTGGTACAATGTACAATCATTCTTAGGCTCAGATCCCATACAAATCACACAGAGTAGGAAACAAGGGGTCGATATGGAGCATTCGAAGAAGTATAAACTTCACTTTTTTAGCTCACATAGAGGTCCATGCATTTTTATTTCAAGTGTTGTTTCACTCGACCAGTGAGTTTGTCTCAGTATATAATATATAATATTAAAGACTTGTCTTGTAGTATATGTTCTGCAATATGGGCTGCATGTCCACATGTACATATGGCTAAATTGCCATTCTTCAAACATGTGGGTGTGAGATTCAATATGGGCTGCATGTCCACATGTACATATGGCTAAATTGCCATCTTCAAACATGTGGTGTGGATTCAATATGGCTGCATAAATTGCCATCTTCAAACATGTGGGTGTGAGATTCAATATGGGCTGCATAAATTGTCATCTTCAAACATGTGGGTGTGAGATTCAATATGGGCTGCATAAATTGCCATCTTCAAACATGTGGGTGTGGGATTCAATATGGGCTGCATGTCCACATGTACATATGGCTAAATTGCCATCTTCAAACATGTGGGTGTGGGATTCAATATGGGCTGCATAAATTGCCATCTTCAAACATGTGGGTGTGAGATTCAATATGGGCTGCATAAATTGTCATCTTCAAACATGTGGGTGTGAGATTCAATATGGGCTGCATAAATTGCCATCTTCAAACATGTGGGTGTGGGATTCAATATGGGCTGCATGTCCACATGTACATATGGCTAAATTGCCATCTTCAAACATGTGGGTGTGAGATTCAATATGGGCTGCATGTCCACATGTACATATGGCTAAATTGCCATCTTCAAACATGTGGGTGCGGGATTCAATATGGGCTGCATAAATTGCCATCTTCAAACATGTGGGTGTGAGATTCAATATGGGCTGCATAAATTGCCATCTTCAAACATGTGGGTGTGAGATTCAATATGGGCTGCATAAATTGCCAGCTTCAAACATGTGGGTGTGGGATTCAATATGGGCTGCATAAATTGCCATCTTCAAACATGTGGGTGTGGGATTCAATATGGGCTGCATAAATTGCCATCTTCAAACATGTGGGTGTGAGATTCAATATGGGCTGCATAAATTGCCAGCTTCAAACATGTGGGTGTGGGATTCGATTGTGTCCTCCATTTTTTTATACTTTACTTTATTCATAGCAACTATCACATTTCTCACTTACTATTACTGAAACAACCAACAAAATCTGATATAAATATTTAAGTTATAATAAATTATCAGCCAGCATATCAGCTCTTTTATTATCCACTCATCCATGCATTCACTTATCCATTCATCCATGCGTGTCCAGGACAGTAGATAAATGTTAAGAGTTTAGAATTTTAGGTGTACAACATCTGTAGCAAGGAGAAGTTAGAAGCATATAAAACATTGCAGCTTTACTTTGATGTAGGGGTAGATGAGGTTATAACAGATGCCACCATGGTCTTGTTTCTTTATTTTGACTGAAGCATAGGGGTAGATGGAGATATAACAGATGCTACCATGGTCTTGTTTCTTTATTTTGACTGAAGCATAGGGGTAGATGGAGATATAACAGATGCTACCATGGTCTTGTTTCTTTATTTTGACTGAAGCATAGGGGTAGATGGAGATATAACAGATGCTACCATGGTCTTGTTTCTTTATTTTGACTGAAGCATAGGGGTAGATGGAGATATAACAGATGCTACCATGGTCTTGTTTCTTTATTTTGACTGAAGCATAGGGGTAGATGGGGATATAACAGATGCTACCATGGTCTTGTTTCTTTATTTTGACTGAAGCATAGGGGTAGATGGGATATAACAGATGCTACCATGGTCTTGTTTCTTTATTTTGACTGAAGCATAGGGGTAGATGAGGATATAACAGATGCTACCATGGTCTTGTTTCTTTATTTTGACTGAAGCATAGGGGTAGATGGGGATATAACAGATGCTACCATGGTCTTGTTTCTTTATTTTGACTGAAGCATATGGGTAGATAGAGATATAACAGATGCTACCATGGTCTTGTTTCTTTATTTTGACTGAAGCATAGGGGTAGATGGAGATATAACAGATGCTACCATGGTCTTGTTTCTTTATTTTGACTGAAGCATAGGGGTAGATAGGGATATAACAGATGCCACCATGGTCTTGTTTCTTTATTTTGACTGAAGCATAGGGGTAGATGAGGATATAACAGATGCTACCATGGTCTTGTTTCTTTATTTTGACTGAAGCATAGGGGTAGATAGAGATATAACAGATGCTACCATGGTCTTGTTTCTTTATTTTGACTGAAGCATAGGGGTAGATGGGGATATAACAGATGCTACCATGGTCTTGTTTCTTTATTTTGACTGAAGCATAGGGGTAGATGGGGATATAACAGATGCTACCATGGTCTTGTTTCTTTATTTTGACTGAAGCATAGGGGTAGATGAGGATATAACAGATGCCACCATGGTCTTGTTTCTTTATTTTGACTGAAGCATAGGGGTAGATGGGGATATAACAGATGCTACCATGGTCTTGTTTCTTTATTTTGACTGAAGCATAGGGGTAGATGAGGATATAACAGATGCTACCATGGTCTTGTTTCTTTATTTTGACTGAAGCATAGGGGTAGAAAGAGATATAACAGATGCTACCATGGTCTTGTTTCTTTATTTTGACTGAAGCATAGGGGTAGATGGGGATATAACAGATGCTACCGTGGTCTTGTTTCTTTATTTTGACTGAAGCATAGGGGTAGATGGGGATATAACAGATGCTACCATGGTCTTGTTTCTTTATTTTGACTGAAGCATAGGGGTAGATGAGGATATAACAGATGCTACCATGGTCTTGTATCTTTATTTTGACTGAAGTATAGGGGTAGATGAGGATATAACAGATGCTACCATGTTCTTGTTTCTTTATTTTGACTGAAGCATAGGGGTAGATGGAGATATAACAGATGCCACCATGGTCTTGTATCTTTATTTTGACTGAAGCATAGGGGTAGATGGGGATATAACAGATGCTACCATGGTCTTGTTTCTTTATTTTGACTGAAGCATAGGGGTAGATAGAGATATAACAGATGCCACCATGGTCTTGTTTCTTTATTTTGACTGAAGCATAGGGGTAGATGGGGATATAACAGATGCTACCATGGTCTTGTTTCTTTATTTTGACTGAAGCATAGGGGTAGATAGAGATATAACAGATGCCACCATGGTCTTGTTTCTTTATTTTGACTGAAGCATAGGGGTAGATGGGGATATAACAGATGCTACCATGGTCTTGTTTCTTTATTTTGACTGAAGCATAGGGGTAGATGGAGATATAACAGATGCTACCATGGTCTTGTTTCTTTATTTTGACTGAAGCATAGGGGTAGATGGGGATATAACAGATGCTACCATGGTCTTGTTTCTTTATTTTGACTGAAGCATAGGGGTAGATAGAGATATAACAGATGCCACCATGGTCTTGTTTCTTTATTTTGACTGAAGCATAGGGGTAGATGGAGATATAACAGATGCCACCATGGTCTTGTATCTTTATTTTGACTGAAGCATAGGGGTAGATGGGGATATAACAGATGCTACCATGGTCTTGTTTCTTTATTTTGACTGAAGCATAGGGGTAGATAGAGATATAACAGATGCCACCATGGTCTTGTTTCTTTATTTTGACTGAAGCATAGGGGTAGATGGGGATATAACAGATGCTACCATGGTCTTGTTTCTTTATTTTGACTGAAGCATAGGGGTAGATAGAGATATAACAGATGCCACCATGGTCTTGTTTCTTTATTTTGACTGAAGCATAGGGGTAGATGGGGATATAACAGATGCTACCATGGTCTTGTTTCTTTATTTTGACTGAAGCATAGGGGTAGATGGAGATATAACAGATGCTACCATGGTCTTGTTTCTTTATTTTGACTGAAGCATAGGGGTAGATGGGGATATAACAGATGCTACCATGGTCTTGTTTCTTTATTTTGACTGAAGCATAGGGGTAGATAGAGATATAACAGATGCCACCATGGTCTTGTTTCTTTATTTTGACTGAAGCATAGGGGTAGATGAGGATATAACAGATGCTACCATGGTCTTGTTTCTTTATTTTGACTGAAGCATATGGGTAGATAGAGATATAACAGATGCTACCATGGTCTTGTTTCTTTATTTTGACTGAAGCATAGGGGTAGATAGAGATATAACAGATGCTACCATGGTCTTGTTTCTTTATTTTGACTGAAGCATAGGGGTAGATAGAGATATAACAGATGCTACCATGGTCTTGTTTCTTTATTTTGACTGAAGCATAGGGGTAGATGAGGTTATAACTGATGCTACCATGGTCTTGTTTCTTTATTTTGACTGAAGCATAGGGGTAGATGGGGATATAACAGATGCTACCATGGTCTTGTTTCTTTATTTTGACTGAAGCATAGGGGTAGATGGGGATATAACAGATGCTACCATGGTCTTGTTTCTTTATTTTGACTGAAGCATAGGGGTAGATAGGGATATAACAGATGCTACCATGGTCTTGTTTCTTTATTTTGACTGAAGCATAGGGGTAGATGGGGATATAACAGATGCTACCATGGTCTTGTATCTTTATTTTGACTGAAGCATAGGGGTAGATGAGGATATAACAGATGCTACCATGGTCTTGTTTCTTTATTTTGACTGAAGCATAGGGGTAGATGAGGATATAACAGATGCTACCATGGTCTTGTTTCTTTATTTTGACTGAAGCATAGGGGTAGATGGGGATATAACAGATGCTACCATGGTCTTGTTTCTTTACATTAAAGCAGACTTTTAGATGAACAAAGTAATCTAGATGACAAGGAGCAAATAGGGGATAACAGAGAATTGATTTTGACCTGGTAACAGCAACTACCCTCCCTGCTAGTTATATAAATATCTTATCATGTCTGGACCTATGATTATATATATATATATATATATATATATTGATGAGTATAACAGATCATTTTAAGCAGATGAAGAAGTCTAAGGAAAAGAAGAGCAGAACAGATTATCTTCAGAGAGATGATGATGATGAACCATTGATTACCTCTCAAGTCAGAGAAGGCACGCCTGTATGGCAGGGGACACTGATAATAAGGAAAGCATGCCTTCATGCAAAAATCAGTCAGAAGTGCCAATCACGCTGACTACACCTGAATTCATAGTGGGCGAATGCAAGAAGAAGAACCACTGATGATCTTAGAGAGATGATGATGAACCATTGATGATCTTAAAGAGATGATGAGTTATAGACTGTTATAAAGAGATGATGAGTTATAGACTGTTATAAAGAGATGATGAGTTATAGACTATCATAGGAGATGATGAGTTATAGACTATCTTAAAGAGATGATGAGTTATAGACTATCTTAGGAGATGATGAGTTATAGACTATCTTAGGAGATGATGAGTTATAGACTATCTTAGGAGATGATGAGTTATAGACTATCTTAAAGAGATGATGAGTTATAGACTATCTTAAAGAGATGATGAGTTATATACTATCTTAAAGAGATGATGAGTTATAGACTATCTTAAAGAGATGATGAGTTATAGACTATCTTAAAGAGATGATGAGTTATAGACTATCTTAAAGAGATGATGAGTTATAGACTATCTTAAAGAGATGATGAGTTATAGACTATATTAAAGAGATGATGAGTTATAGACTATCTTAAAGAGATGATGAGTTATAGACTATCTTAGGAGATGATGAGTTATAGACTATCTTAAAGAGATGATGAGTTATAGACTATCTTAAAGAGATGATGAGTTATAGACTATCTTAGGAGATGATGAGTTATAGACTATCTTAAAGAGATGATGAGTTATATACTCTTAAAGAGATGATGAGTTATAGACTATCTTAGGAGATGATGAGTTATAGACTATCTTAAAGAGATGATGAGTTATAGACTATCTTAAAGATGATGATGAGTTATAGACTATCTTAAAGAGATGATGAGTTATAGACTATCTTAAAGAGATGATGAGTTATAGACTATCTTAGTAGAAGACAAGATATAACAGAACATTTGAGCAGAAAACAATCTTCTTGGGTAAGGTTAGAAAGATAACAGATGAGAGAGAGAACAGACAAATGATGTCATCACGATTTCAATGAGAAATTTAAGAAAAGTTAATAAAATACCATCAGTCAAAATGATTCTGTTATATCAGTCTGAAATGGCCAAAAAAACAAACTTGATTTCTTCTTCTTCTTTTTTGAATACTCCATATCGACTACTTGTTAACCACTCTGTGTGATTTGTATGTAATCTGAGCCTAAGAGCAATTGTACGTTGTGCCAGTTATGCGTCTATGAGTAGGCCAGCACATCCTATATCTGCAATGCTTTTTATTTACTGGGGTAGCGCCCTACATCAATCGCCTCTTATGACATGCCTTGTAGATTGCAGCGGTACTATTCTTTGCTTTGCTTGCGAGCCCTGAACCACACAGGAGGAACACTTGATTTGAAAACAATGTTTATTTCACTACTTGAAACTAATAATAATAATAATAGCCGTTCATTGCAGGCGATGATGGCAACAGTTTCAGACATGTGCTGCTGCACCTCTTTGGTATATGCAGAGATGACTATAGAGTCCAATTCTCAAATGCAATCCCCTACCACAGGTACAACATACAAGATCAAGGTTAGAGTATTGTGTGTTCTGCATTTTTGCGCAGCTCACTTTCTCTGTGCCTCAACGGCACAACGATTCTCAGCTATGCCTAATGGCATACATGTCTACTTGTATCACAAACATCACAGAGTATTCATAAGGTGGTGGGAGGGGTGACATTAAGCCATGCTGTTGGTCATTTCTATTGGACATTTCAACACATGGACTGAGAAATTGATACAAAAACTGTCATTCTTAATAAGTCAGAAAAATATACAATGAAGCAGTGACACATAAACAGCACACTCATTCAGTGACACAGAAACAACACACTCATTTAGTGACACAGAAACAAGACAACAAAGAAGTGACACACATACAACATAATAAACCCCCAGAACGTAGCGACATTTACATCAAACATTGTCTTTGCATATTTCTTCTTGACACTAGCATTCAGTACTTTCAGTTGTTTCATAACCTCATAAACGTAGCAACACTTACATCAAACATTATCTTTGCATATTTCTTCTTGACACTAGCATTCAGTACTTTCAGTAGTTTCATAACATCATCAACGTAGCAACACTTACATCAAACATTATCTTTGCATATTTCTTCTTAACACTAGCATTCAGTACTTTCAGTAGTTTCATAACCTCATCAACGTAGCAACACTTACATCAAACATTGTCTTTGCATATTTCTTCTTGACACTAGCATTCAGTACTTTCAGTAGTTTCATAACCTCATCAACGTAGCAACACTTACATCAAACATTATCTTTGCATATTTCTTCTTGACACTAGCATTCAGTACTTTCAGTAGTTTCATAACCTCATCAACGTAGCAACACTTACATCAAACATTATCTTTGCATATTTCTTCTTGACACTAGCATTCAGTACTTTCAGTAGTTTCATAACCTCATCAACGTAGCAACACTTACATCAAACATTGTCTTTGCATATTTCTTCTTGACACTAGCATTCAGTACTTTCAGTAGTTTCATAACATCATCAACGTAGCAACACTTACATCAAACATTATCTTTGCATATTTCTTCTTGACACTAGCATTCAGTACTTTCAGTAGTTTCATAACCTCATCAACGTAGCAACACTTACATCAAACATTGTCTTTGCATATTTCTTCTTGACACTAGCATTCAGTACTTTCAGTAGTTTCATAACCTCATCAACGTAGAACACTTCATCAAACATTATCTTTGCATATTTCTTCTTGACACTAGCATTCAGTACTTTCAGTAGTTTCATAACCTCATCACTGCAACACTTACATCAAACATTATCTTTGCATATTTCTTCTTGACACTAGCATTCAGTACTTTCAGTAGTTTCATAACCTCATCAACGTAGCAACACTTACATCAAACATTGTCTTTGCATATTTCTTCTTGACACTAGCATTCAGTACTTTCAGTAGTTTCATAACCTCATAAACGTAGCAACACTTACATCAAACATTGTCTTTGCATATTTCTTCTTGACACTAGCATTCAGTACTTTCAGTAGTTTCATAACCTCATCAACGTAGCAACACTTACATCAAACATTATCTTTGCATATTTCTTCTTGACACTAGCATTCAGTACTTTCAGTAGTTTCATAACATCATCAACGTAGCAACACTTACATCAAACATTATCTTTGCATATTTCTTCTTGACACTAGCATTCAGTACTTTCAGTAGTTTCATAACCTCATCAACGTAGCAACACTTACATCAAACATTGTCTTTGCATATTTCTTCTTGACACTAGCATTCAGTACTTTCAGTAGTTTCATAACCTCATCAACGTAGCAACACTTACATCAAACATTATCTTTGCATATTTCTTCTTGACACTAGCATTCAGTACTTTCAGTAGTTTCATAACCTCATCAACGTAGCAACACTTACATCAAACATTATCTTTGCATATTTCTTCTTGACACTAGCATTCAGTACTTTCAGTAGTTTCATAACCTCATCAACGTAGCAACATTTACATCAAACATTGTCTTTGCATATTTCTTCTTGACACTAGCATTCAGTACTTTCAGTAGTTTCATAACCTCATCAACGTAGCAACACTTACATCAAACATTATCTTTGCATATTTCTTCTTGACACTAGCATTCAGTACTTTCAGTAGTTTCATAACCTCATCAACGTAGCAACACTTACATCAAACATTGTCTTTGCATATTTCTTCTTACACTAGCATTCAGTACTTTCAGTAGTTTCATAACCTCATCAACGTAGCAACACTTACATCAAACATTGTCTTTGCATATTTCTTCTTGACACTAGCATTCAGTACTTTCAGTAGTTTCATAACCTCATCAACGTAGCAACACTTACATCAAACATTATCTTTGCATATTTCTTCTTGACACTAGCATTCAGTACTTTCAGTAGTTTCATAACCTCATCAACGTAGCAACACTTACATCAAACATTATCTTTGCATATTTCTTCTTGACACTAGCATTCAGTACTTTCAGTTGTTTCATAACCTCATCAACGTAGCAACACTTACATCAAACATTATCTTTGCATATTTCTTCTTGACACTAGCATTCAGTACTTTCAGTAGTTTCATAACCTCATCAACGTAGCAACACTTACATCAAACATTATCTTTGCATATTTCTTCTTGACACTAGCATTCAGTACTTTCAGTAGTTTCATAACCTCGTCAACGTAGCAACACTTACATCAAACATTATCTTTGCATATTTCTTCTTGACACTAGCATTCAGTACTTTCAGTAGTTTCATAACATCATCAACGTAGCAACACTTACATCAAACATTGTCTTTGCATATTTCTTCTTGACACTAGCATTCAGTACTTTCAGTAGTTTCATAACATCATCAACGTAGCAACACTTACATCAAACATTGTCTTTGCATATTTCTTCTTGACACTAGCATTCAGTACTTTCAGTAGTTTCATAACCTCATCAACGTAGCAACACTTACATCAAACATTATCTTTGCATATTTCTTCTTGACACTAGCATTCAGTACTTTCAGTAGTTTCATAACCTCATCAACGTAGCAACACTTACATCAAACATTGTCTTTGCATATTTCTTCTTGACACTAACATTCAGTACTTTCAGTAGTTTCATAACCTCGTCAAAATCTAGATGACCATCACCATTTTTGTCAGCCATATTAAAGGCCTCCCTTATGCTTGTGTTAAAAGTTAGGGAAAATGGCACCTTATGATATTCTCAATACAAAAATATACATTCTATAAACACATAAAAAATGAATCATGTTTATGGAGAAGAAAAATAGAAAAAACAATGAAAAGACTGATTTATTGATTGGACCATCATTATTGCACTTTGATAAGTAACCAGGTGTGCTCGATCTCTTTCTTACACAGAAAGATCTCAACTGCAGTGCCGACGCTATAGCATCGGCGAGGGTCCCCGATGTAATTTTGAAGATGGTGAAGATACTTTGTAGGAATTTTATTTTTAATCTTTTATAATGAATTTTGTCAGGGCAGTGGCTTTCCAGCCTGTGCTTTTCGATTTTGAACTGCCAAGGGTTCTTTTACATGCTCAAATTGAACACAGGATCTATGTTTTATAATCCTTTTTCGATAGGACTAGGAACTCGATCTTACCTACACTGAAATTAGGGATCTCTGGAAAAATATCCAGATGGCTCCACAAGTGAGCAAACCTGGTACCTTTGGCATCCTGGTGACAATAGTATTGGAGGACATTTCTTCTGGAAGGTGAAGAAAAACGTGACCAAGATGATGGTGGCAAAAAGACATTAAAAAAACCTTGAACATGACACTGAAGAAGGTGAGAGAACTGGCTAGAGACATCGTTTTTCATTGAACCATCAGTATGCATACTCTTTGATATCTGTTGGGGAGACTGAGCACCTATGGGTCTGCCGGAGTGCAATGACGTCAGTTTAGTAACCAATAACCAATCGTTTTTCAGATTGGCTGTTATAAAAACAATGTTCTGCAAATGACATGCTACATGATGATGAAGTTACACAGATAGGGCTAGATACCTCATGGAAAGAATGAGGGGCACTGTTAACCAGCAAGCCACAGGAATCATCAGCATGCACAACCTTTGATATGTGCCTGGAAAGTTGAACATCTATAGGCTTGTCAACATCACTATGTTGGTTCAAAATATGAAATAAAAATTTTACAAAAAGGATATCTATCATTCTCGTTTCTCTGTTTTGCTGAATGTTCCATCTCGATAAGATATCGTAGTGCACGCACCCACTTGTCTCTCATCTCCTGCTTCTCTGCCATCAAGTAGAGAATCTTGTGAGATGTTCCAAGGTCAACCACAAAACATAAATTTCTCTAGATTTGGGACAGAAGAATTTGAGTACAGAACAAATAAATATGCAAAAAGTTGTACAATTTGAACAACAATCATCAGTGACATATCTATTAGACAATTTACAACAAAAGTAATCTCTGTATACTTATTTTGTCTATTGTCTAATCCTAAGTGGAAGATGGAGTTGGCTGTCCACTCTTGCCGTTAAGCGTTGGGGTGAGAGTTTTAATTTGCGTTCTAGGATCAGATGAGTCGCCCTTGTTGTGTTATATCCATGTTTATGTAGTTTGATATTGTCTATTATCTTTTTCTTGGTCTTCCTTTCGCTCTAGTACTTGATCTCTTTTTATTGTATGCTGTTAGTGGTGGTTGGTTGTATCCCTACCTCATTAAATGTTCAAATCAATATATATATATACATACATACATATATATATATATATATTATTTTATGAGCTATTAGAATATTAACTTTAGATTTATTTACATTTTGTTTTCATTTTCCACTTTAATTGATTTCTTATAATGTAGCATGTCCTTTTCAGAATATTGCTCTCATCACAACCTTCTTGAAAAGACTAATCTCTAGGAAGTTCTTCAACCTCCTCCTCCACCATGCTCAAGATTCCTATATTGTCCTGTTGCCACTGTTGTCTTGGTCAACTGCTTCATCTTCCAAGAACCATAACTGTTCCTTCCAAACCAATGTGATGTTTAATGGGACATAATATTTTGTTTCTGGGACCTGGTGTTGTGTATGAGCGAAAGTTCTTGAAGTTCGTGTCTTGTAGGATGTCTACATTTTTCTCTTCTCTATCCCCACCTTCAAAGAATTTTTCGTAGCATTTTTTTCCCAAAAGATTTCATTTTGTTTTTTAATGTTTGTGTTATGTTAATTTATTTACTATGACTAAATAAAATCTCAGATTCTCTTTGTTTACATATTGTCATCTTATACGGAGATTATTATTGAAGTAAAACTGTGTAGTGTTTAATCACTTGTGACAATCTCTTTTATTTAGTTCTGTAGTCGTTCTGTCCCTTCTCATTTATCTTCACAACTATCATTATTATTCACTAATTATCATCATTCACACATACATGTATACTGAACGACTCAATTGAAGATGATCAAGACAATTCAGGACGGCTGTATAAGGCAGAAATGGTTTGTCACAGTGAGAAAATAATGAATTACCCAAGTGACCTTTATTTTTGTATCAAGGCATTTAGGAGTACAAGGCAGTCAACATATAAATTACATTTAGGTGTACAAGGCAGTGAACATATAAATTACATTTAGAAGTACAAGGCAGGGAACATATAAATTACATTTAGGAGTACGAGGCAGGGAACATATAAATTACATTTAGAAGTGCGAGGCAGTGAAAATATAAATTACATGACTAATACACCAGTGGTCAAAGAAGGACAGTCAATAGAAAGTGCAGATATCATCATTGCCGTAAGAGAAATAGGTCATATAGATGATGTTGAAAACATTTTAAAATCTGCATCCTTATCCACAGTGAAGGAGATGAGGGTGAAATTGGGAACTGTCAAACAAACACTGTTAGAGACTTTAGACATTTGATTAATCTACCCCAAACGTGTTTGATTAGTCGTTCATCATATGCTAGTTAAATATTGTGGAGGAGATTGGAGCAGCTATAAACCTGTCATGAGTACTATGATGATGATTCTCATTAATTACTAATTATTATTCCTATACCAACAACAGTTACAACTAAAAAATGTGAAATAGAACTTGTTATCTTACATCAAAATCCTTAAATTTCTTGGAGTAATCTTTGTCGCCTTCTCTGACCTCTTTGACTGCCGATATTGGAACTGTTGAAAAACCAAACAGTCATTTGTCAAAATTGTGTAGGACTACAATATATTAGTTGATAACACTAACAATTAATACTGGTAGTTATAAGACATAGTGATTGTACACAAGACATTGAATAAGATATTAGTAAAGAACAAAAACAGTCAGGGAGAAAAGATATACAGCAAGCCTAAAGTTTACAAACATTCTAAGGAAGAGATTAACCAGTAGTATACATAGGTCTATACCTTGGAGGAATAAAAGTCATTGTTCATTTGAGGATCATCTTCTTCACACATCGGTCATGTCCAAAATTGCCCTAACGGACCTTGTGCAAATCTAGAGGTTTATTTTCTTGTTTCTATGTACAAAGTTTTACATCTGCTTTTTCACTTTTGATCTATCCCTGTGTACCCTACAAGACAGGCAGTTGTAGGGATCAGCACCTTACTGACAAGGGATATCTGGTTTAAGGTGGGCGTAGATGACCCTGTACATTTATATAGAATACTGAAATAATATCCGATGCATGGAACAGAGAGTCATCATTAAGATACACAAGAAGGGTTCCCTAACGATTGTAACTAACTTTGTATGATGTGTATTGTCCATGTTGCATAAACCCCCTTTCGACCGTATTATTTTCACCCAAAGTAAAGAAAACTCCATACGTTTGGAATTGAGCAGGGTTTGCAAGTGATGCCAGAAAATGGATTTTAATATATCTCGTCATCAACTGCCTTAGAATACGAACATCTCGCCATCAACTGCCGAAGCATCGTTGGTACTATACCATGCATACAATACACAGAGAAGCAAAGAATCAATGGTTCGGTCATCTAATGAGAATGGAATCACATTTACTACAATCACGTGCCAACAACAATCGACACTCAGGGCGCAGAATACGAGGCAGGCCAAGAACGCGATGGATAGATAACATCTCAGAGACCCTGCAAAAGTATGGACTGGCAACATCAAGTGCAACACACCTGGCAAAAGATAGAAAACTAAATCTCCCCACGGCACTTCACGGCAAATGTGGTTAAGATAAGATAAGATAACTGCCTTAGAGTCCTCATTCCGAATTTGTGATCGAGGTTTCTCCACCCTAACCTCTGCATAATCGTTCTGACCTACACGGCAGTGGGATTATCAGTGGGATTATCTGTGGGATTTACTCCCCTAACCATTAGCTCTCAAGAGGCCCCACACCTACACAAGATTCTGAGTTTGACAATTGCATATAATATAGTCTATTACCAAATGATTAGTTCTAGTGTGACAATATAACATAGAACTACTTCTATTGTGACAAAATGACATATAATTAGTTCTAGTGTGACAATATAACATAGAACTATTTCTATTGTGACAATATGATGTATGATTAGTTCTAGTGTGACAATGTGGCATAGAACTACTTCTATTGTGACAATATGACATATGATTAGTTCTAGTGTGACAATGTGGCATAGAACTACTTCTATTGTGACAATATGACATATGATTAGTTCTAGTGTGAAAATGTAACATAGAACTACTTCTATTGTGACAAAATGACATATAATTAGTTCTAGTGTGACAATATAACATAGAACTATTTCTATTGTGACAATATGACATATGATTAGTTCTAGTGTGACAATGTAACATAGAACTACTTCTATTGACAAAATGACATATGTTATATTGTCACATATTTAATCATATAACTACTTCTATTGTGACAAAATGACATATGATTAGTTCTAGTGTGACAATGTAACATAGAACTACTTCTATTGTGACAAAATGACATATGATTAGTTCTAGTGTGAGAATATAACATATAACTACTTCTATTGTGACAACATGACATATGATTAGTTCTAGTGTGACAATGTAACATAAAACTACTTCTATTGTGACAAAATGACATATGATTAGTTCTAGTGTGACAATGTAACATAGAACTACTTCTATTGTGACAAAATGACATATGATTAGTTCTAGTGTGACAATGTAACATAGAACTACTTCTATTGTGACAAAATGACATATGATTAGTTCTAGTGTGACAATGTAACATAGAACTACTTATTGTGACAAATGACATATGATTAGTTCTAGTGTGACAATGTAACATAGAACTACTTCTATTGTGACAAAATGACATATAATTAGTTCTAGTGTGACAATGTAACATAGAACTACTTCTATTGTGACAAAATGACATATAATTAGTTCTAGTGTGACAATGTAGCATAGAACTACTTCTATTGTGACAAAATGACATATGATTAGTTCTAGTGTGACAATATAACATAGAACTACTTCTATTGTGACAAAATGACATATAATTAGTTCTAGTGTGACAATGTAACATAGAACTACTTCTATTGTGACAATATGACATATGATTAGTTCTAGTGTGACAATATAACATAGAACTACTTCTATTGTGACAAAATGACATATGATTAGTTCTAGTGTGACAATGTAACATAGAACTACTTCTATTGTGACAAAATGACATATGATTAGTTCTAGTGTGACAATATAACATAGAACTACTTCTATTGTGACAAAATGACATATTATTAGTTCTAGTGTGACAATATAACATATAACTACTTCTATTGTGACAATATAAAATATTGATTGATTTGATAGGATCATCATCATTGCACTTCGATGAGTAACAATATGTGCTCCGATCTCTTTCTTACACAGGAAGATCTCAGAGAAAGTGCACGAACTCCGTAGAACCGGCAAGAGTACCGGTGTAAATTTTGAAGATGGTGAAGATATTTTGTACGAACTATATTTTTAATCTTTTCTATTTGCCCGCAGCGGACTTTCAGCCTATTCTTCTCGATTTTGAACTGCCAATGGTTCTTTTACGTGCTCAAATGGAACACAGGACCTGTTTTATCGTCCGTATCTGCCCGCCTGCCCAGCAAGTTCGTCGCGCGTTGGACGACGGGTGACTGGCCCCCTATGAGTGCGGTCAATTCCGCATGCTGGTAGAAAAGTCATAGGTTCTCCAGATTTATGGTGTTCGTGGCACCTAACCGAAGGGCTACGAAGTCCATGGTACCGAGCCGAGGAGCTGAAGTGCTTCTGGATCGAACAAAAAAAATCATCTGCATTCGATAGGACTAGGAACTATCTCACCTACACTGAGATCAGGATTTCGGACAAAAATATCCCGATGGCTTCTAGTGTAACAATATAACATAGAAATACTTCTTCTGTAAATAATATAACCAAAACTTACTTCTAGTGTAACAATAAAACTTATTTTAGTGTAAAATAAATTACTTTAGTGAACAATAAAACTTACTTCTATTAACAATAAAACTTATTTCTAGTGTAAAAATAAACTTACTTCTATGAAAACATAAACTTTTAGTTAAAATTATTCTAGTGTAAATAAAACTTACTTCTGTGTAACAATAAACTTACTTCTAGTGTATAATAAACTTACTTCTAGTGTAACAATAAAACTTACTCTATGTAACAATAAAACTTACTCTTTAAAAAAAATTATCATGTAACAATAAAACTTAATTCTAGTGTAACAATAAAACTTACTTCTAGTGTAACAATAAAACTTACTTCTAGTGTAACAATAAAACTTACTTCTAGTGTAACAATAAAACTTACTTCTATGTAAACAATAAAACTTACTTCTAGTGTAACAATAAAACTTATATAAAATTACATTAAAAACTACATTAAAATAAAATTTATTCTAGTGTAAAATAAAATTTACTTTGTGTAACTAAAATTACTGTGTAACAAAAAAACTTACTTTGTGTAAATAAAATTACTGTAAATAAAACTTACTAGTGTAACAAAAAACTCTTTATGTAAAAAATTTACTTTGTTTTATTTCTGTAACAATAAAACTTATTTTAGTGTAATAAAATTGTTTCTAGTTAATAAACTTATTAGCTAAAATAAGTGTAACAATAAATTTCTTTCTAGTGTAACAATAAACTTCCTTCCCTAGTGTAACAATAAAACTTACTTTAGTGTAACAAAAAACTTATTTAGTGTAAAATAAAATTTACTTAGTGTAACAATAAAACTTACTTCAGTAACAATAAAACTTACTCTATGTAACAAAACTTCTTCTAGTGTAACAATAAAACTATTTCTAGTGAAAATAAAACTTACTTCCTTGTAAAATAAAAACTTTTTAGTGTACTAATCAAAACTTACTTAGTGTAACAATAAAACTTACTTCAGTGTAACAATAAAATTACTTCTATTTAAATAAAAAACTTCATGGTAAAAATAAAACTTACTTAGTGTAAAAATAAAACTTACTTCATAAAATGAAACTCCAGGTAAACAAACTTCTAGTGTAACAAAAAAACTTTACTTCTAGTGTAACAATAAAACTTCTTATTAAAATAAACTTATGGGAAAAATAAAACGCTTTAGTGTAACAAAAAAACTTACTTTAGTGTAACAATAAAACTTAGTAAATTCAGTGTAATAAAACTACTTTAAACAAAAACTTCTAGGTAACAATAAAACTTACTTCATGTAATATCAAAAAACCACTTATTAACAATAAAACTTACTTCTATGTAATAAAAACTTATTTCTAGTGTAATAAAAAACTTACTATGTAAATAAACTTACTTAGTGAAATAAAACTTACTTCGGTAAACAATAAAACTTACTTCTAGTGTAACAAAAAAACTTACTTCTGGGTGTAAAATAAAACTTACTTCTAGTGTAACAATAAAACTTCTTCTATGTAACAATAAATTTTTACTTTATGTAACAATAAACTTTTTCTAGTAAATAAAACTTACTTCTAGTGTAACAATAAAACTACTAGTGAATAATAAATTACTTTAGTGTAAAAAAAAACTTACTTTATGTAAATAAAATTACTTCATTTGTAACAATAAAACTTACTTTAGTGTAACAATAAAACTTATTTTAAAGTAAAAATAAACTTACTTCTAGTGTTAAAAAAACTTACTTTAGTGTAACAATAAACTTACTTCAGTGTAACTAAAACTTATTCTAGTGTAAACAATAAAACTTTACTTAGTGTAACAATAAACTTATTTCTAGTGTAACAATAAAACTTACTTCTAGTGTAACAAAAACCTTTTAGTGTAACAATAAAACTTACTCTAGTGTAACAATAAAACTTACTTCTAGTGTAACAATAAAACTTTTTTAGTTAATAAAACTTTTTCTAGTGAAAATAAAACCTTCTAGTGTCAATAAAAACTTATTCTAGTGTAACAATAAAACTTCTTCTAGTGTAACAATAAACTACTCTAGTGTAACAATAAAACTTCTTAGTGTAATAATAAAACTTACTTTAGTGTAACAATAAAACTTACTTCTAGTGTAACAATAAACTTACTTCTATTTAAAATAAAACTTACTTCTAGTGTAACAATAAAACTTACTTTAGTGTAACAATAAAACTTACTTCCAGTTTTGAAAAAAACTTACTTGTAAAATAAACTTCTTTAAATAACAATAAACTTACTTTTTAGTGTACAATAAAACTTACTTCTAGTGTAACAATAAACTTACTTCTAGTGTTGTAAAACTACTTCTGGTGTAATAAAACTTATCTAGTGTAACAATAAAACTACTTCTAGTGTAACAAATAAAACTTACTTCTAGTGTAACAAAAAAACTACTGTGTAACAATAAAACCTTTCTAGTGTAACATAAAACTTCTTTGTGTAACAATAAAAACTTGCTTCTAGTGTAACAATAAAACTTACTTAGTGTAACAATAAAACCTTCTTAGTGTAACAATAAACTTCTTCTAGTGTAACAATAAACTTATTTCGGAATAACAAACACTTCTAGTGTAACAATAAACTTACTTCTGGTGTAACAAAAAAACTTACTTGGGTGTAAATAAACTTACTTTAAAGAAAACACATTAATAAACTTCTTTTGTAACAATAAAACTTATTCTAGTTAAACAAACTTACTCTAGTGTAAAATAAAACTTACTCTGTGTAACAATAAAACTTATTTCAGATGTAAAATAAAACTTATTTGTGTAACAATAAAACTTACTTCTAGTGTAACAATAAAACTTACTCTAGTGTAACAATAAAACTTACTTCTAGTGAAAAATAAAATTTATTTTATTTAACAATAAAACTTACTTCTATGTAAAATAAAACTTCTTCTAGTGTAAAATAAACTACTTCTAGTGAACAATAAAACTTACTTCTAGTGTAACAATAAACTTACTTCTAGTGTAATAATAAAACCTTTAGTTTAGTTACGAATAAAACTTACTTCTAGTGTAACAATAAAACTTACTAGTGAACAATAAAACTTACTTCTAGTAAAATAAAATTACTTCTAGTGTAAAAATAAAACTTACTTTAGTGTAAACATAAACTTATTTCTAGTGTACAATAAAACTTCTTCTAGTGTAACAATAAACTTACTTCGTTGTAACAATAAAACTTACTTCTAGTGTAACAATAAACTTACTCTAGTGTAACAAAAAACTTATTTTAGTGTAACAATAAACTTACTTTAGTTGAAAATAAACTTACTTCTAGTGTAACAATACTTACTTCTGGTAAACAAACTTACTTAGTGTAACAATAAAACCTTCTAGTGAAAAATAAACTTACTTCTGGGTGTAACAATAAACACCTATGTAACAAAAAAACTTACTCTAGTGTAACAAATAAAACTTACTCTAGTGTAACACAAATTTACTTAGTGTAACAAAAAACTTACTTCTAGTGTAACAATAAAACTTACTTCTATTTAAACAATAAACTTGCTTCTAGTGTAACAATAAACTTATTTCCAGTGTAACAAACTTACTTCTAGTGTAACAATAAACTACTTCTAATTAAAAATAAAACTTACTTCTAGTGTAACAAAAAACTTCTTCTAGTTAACAATAAACACTTTTTATGTAACAATAAAACTTACTTCTAGTGTAACAATAAAACTTACTTTAAAAAAAAATCACTTCTAGTGTAACAATAAAACTTACTTCTAGTGTAACAATAAAACTTCTTCTGTGTAACAATAAAACTTACTTTGTGAAATAAAACTTACTCGGGTGTAAATAAAACTTACTTCTAGGTGTAACAATAAACTTCTTTGGTGTAACAATAAAACTTACTTCTGGGAAAAAAAACTTACCTAGTGTAAAAATAAAACTTACTTCTAGTGTAACAATAAACTTACTTCTAGTGTAACAAAAAACTTATGTAAATAAAACTTACTTCTAGTTAAAATAAAACTTACTTCTAGTGTAACAATAAAACTAACCTGGGTAACAATAAAAACTTACTTCTAGTGTAACAAAAAAAACTTACTTCTAGTGTAACAATAAACTTACTTCTAGTGTAACAATAAAACTTACTTTATGTAACTAAAACTTACTTCTAGTGAAACCCAATAAAACTTATTCTGTGTAACAATAAAATTTTTACCTAGTGTAACAATAAAACTTACTTAGTGTAACAAAACTTACTTGGGTGTAACAATAAAACTTACTTCTAGTGTAAAATAAAACTTATTCTTTTGTAACAATAAAATTCATTCTAGTTAACAATAAACTTACTTCTAGTGTAACAATAAAACTTACTTCTAGTTAACAATAAAACTTACTTCTGGTGTAACAAAAAAAACTTACTTCTAGTGTAACAATAAAACTTCTTCTAGTGTAACAATAAAACTTACTCTGTGTAACAATAAAACTTACTTCTAGTGTAACAAAAAAACTTACTTTTTTGGAAATAATTCTATTTAGGTAAAAAAAACTATTTCTAGTGTAACAATAAAACTTCTTCTAGTGTAACAATAAAACTTACTTAGTGTAAACAATAAAGACTTACTTCAGTGTAAAATAAAACTTACTCTAGTAAAATAAAACTTACTTCTAGTGTAACAATAAAACTTACTTCTAGTGTAAAATAAAACTTACTTCTAGTGTAACAAAAACTTACTTCTATTTAAACAATAAATTCTTCAGTGTAACAATAAAATTACTTAGTGCAATAAAACTTATTTCTAGTACAAAAAAAAACTTACTTCTAGTGTAACAATAAACTTACTCTAGTGTAACAATAAAACTTACTTCTAGTGTAACAATAAAACTTACTTGGTTAACAATAAAACTTACTTCTAGTGTAACAATAAAACTTACTTAGTGTAACAATAAACTTACTTCTAGTGTAACAATAAAACTTACTTCTAGTGTAACAAAAAACTTACTTCTATGTAACAATAAAACTTACTTTAGTGTAACAATAAACTTACTTCTAGTGTAACAATAAAACTTACTTCTAGTGTAACAAAAAAACTTACTTCTAGTGTAACAATAAAACTTATTTTAGGTAAAAATTTAAAACTTACTTCTAGTGTAACAATAAAAACTTACTTCTAGTGTAACAATAAAACTTACTTCTAGTGTAACAATAAAACTTACTTCTAGTGTAACAATAAAACTTACTTCTAATTAACAATAAACTTACTTCTAGTGTAACAAAAACTTACTTCTGTAACATAAACTGCTTTAGTGTAAAATAAAACTTACTTCTAGTGTAACAATAAAACTTACTTCTAGTGTAACAATAAAACTTGCTCTAGTGTAACAAAAAAAACTACTTCTGTGTAAAATAAACTTACTTGTGAAAATAAAATTTACTTCTAGTGTAACAATAAACTTACTTCTAGTGTAACAATAAAATTAAAAAACTTCTAGTGAACAATAAACTCTTATAATAAAAATCTTACTTCTGGTGTAACAATAAACTTACTTCTAGTGTAACAATAAAACTTACTTCTAGTGTAACAACAAACTATTCTAGTGTAACAATAAAACTTACTTCTAGTGTAACAATAAACTTACTTCTAGTGTAAAATAAAACTTACTTCTGGTGTAACAATAAAACTTACTTCAGTGTAACAATAAAACTTACTTCTGGTTAAAATAAAACTTACTTCTAGTGTAAAAAAATAAGTAAAAAAACTTACTCTAGTGTAACAATAAAACTTACTTATGTAAAATAAAACTTACTTCTAGTGTAACAATAAAACTTACTTCTGTGTAACAATAAAACTTACTTCTAGTGTAACAATAAAACTTACTTCTAGTGTAACAATAAAACTTACTTCTAGTGAAACAATAAAACTTCTTCTAGTGTAAAATAAAACTTACTTCTATTAACAAATCCCAAGTAAAAACTTACTTCAGTGTAACAATAAAACTTACTTTAAAATTTTATGTAAACAAAAACTTTACTCTAGTGTAACAAAAAAACTTACTTCTAGTGTAACAATAAAACTTCTTCTAGTGTAACAATAAACTTACTTCTAGTGTAACAATAAAACTATTTAGTTAACAAAAAACTTCTTAGGTGTAACAAAAAAACTTATTTCTAGTGTAACAAAAAACTTATTTCCAGTAACAATAAAATTTAAAGGGTAAAAAACTTACTTCAGTGTAACAAAAAAACTTACTTCTAGTGTAACAATAAAACTTTACTTCTAGTGTAACAAAAAAACTTATTTCTAGTGTAACAATAAATTTCTTCTGTGTAACAATAAAACTTACTTTAGTGTAAAAATAAAACTTACTTCAAAAAACCTTGGTAACAATAAAACTTACTTGGGTGTAAAATAAAACTTACTTCTAGTGTAACAAAAAACTTACTTCTATGAAAACAACATAAAACTTATTTCTAGTGTAACAATAAAACTTACTTCTAGTGTAACAATAAAACTTACTTCTAGTGTAACAATAAAACTTACTTCTAGTGTAACAAAACAAAATTTAAAAAACTTCTATTAAAATAAAACTTACTTTAGTGTAACAAAAAAACTTACTTCTAGTGTAACAATAAAACTTATTTTGGTGTAACAATAAAACTTACTTCTATTAACAATAAAACTTATTCTAGTGTAACAAAACTTCTTTGGTGTAACAATAAAACTTACTTCTAGTGTAACAATAAAACTTATTTTAGTGTAACAAAAACTTACTTTAGTGAAAAATAAACTTACTTCTAGTGTAAAATAAACTTACTTAGTGTAACAATAAAACTTATTTCTAGTGTAACAATAAAACTATCTAGTAAAACAAAACTTACTTCTAGTGTAACAATAAAACTTATTTCTAGTGTAACACAAAATTACTTAGTGTCAATAAAATTATTTTAGTAACACTTAAGTTTATTCTAGTGAAAAATAAAACTTACTCTAGTGTAACAATAAAACTTCTTTGGTGTAACAATAAAATTTGCTTCTGTGTAACAATAAACTTACTTCTAGTGAAAATAAACTTCTAGTAACAATAAAACTTACTTTTGGTGTAACAAAACTTACTCTAGTGTAACAATAAAACTTACTTCAGTGTAACAATAAAACTTATTTCTAGTGTAAAATAAAACTTACTTCTAGTGTAACAATAAAACTTGTTCGTGTAACAAAAACTTACTTAGTGTAAAATAAAACTTACTTCTAGTGTAACAATAAAACTTACTTCTAGTGTAACAATAAAACTTCTTCTAGTGTAACAATAAAACTTACTTCTAGTGAACAATAAACTTCCTTCTAGTGTAACAATAAAACTTACTTCTGGTGTAACAAAACTTCTTCTGGTGTAACAATAAACTTACCTAGTGTACAATAAAACTTACTTCTAGTGTAACAATAAAACTTAAAATCTTTTAGTGTAACAATAAAACTTCCCTTCTAGTGTAACAAAAAACTTAAATTAAAACTTACTTTAGTGTAAAATAAAACTTACTTCTAGTGTAATAATAAAACTATTTTAGTGTAACAATAAAACTTACTTCTAGTGTAACAATAAAACTTACTTTAGTGAATAAAACTTACTTCTATGTAACAATAAAACTTACTTCTAGTGTAACAATAAAACTTACTTCTAGTGTAACAATAAAACTTACTTCTAGTGTAACAATAAAACTTACTTTAGTGTAAAATAAAACTTACTTCTAGTGTAACAATAAAACTTACTTAGTGTAACAATAAAACTTACTTTTTAGTGAAAATAACAAAAATAAAACTTACTTCTAGTGTAACAATAAAACTTACTTTAGTGTAACAATAAAACTTATTTCTAGTGTAACAATAAAACTTACTTCTAGTTAACAATAAACTTCCTAGGTGTAACAATAAAACTTACTTCTGGTAACAATAAAACTTACTTCTAGTGTAACAATAAAACTTGGGCTTCTGGTGTACAATAAACTTACTTGTGTAAATAGAAATTTATTAGTAACAAAAAATTTCTTCAGTGAACAAAAAAACTTGCTTCTAGTGTAACAATAAAACTTACTATTTGTAAAAAAAAATTTACTTCTAGTGTAACAATAAAACTTACTTCTAGTGTAACAATAAACTTACTTCTAGTGTAACAAAAAAACTTATTTTAGTGTAAAATAAACTTACTTCAGTGTAACAATAAAACTTACTTCAGTGAAAAAACTTACTTTATTAAAATAAACTTATTAGTGTAACAATAAAACTTACTTCTAAATTAAAACAATAAAACTTACTTCTAGTGTAACAATAAAACTTACTTCTAGTGTAAAATAAACTTACTTCTAGTGTAAAAAAAAACTTACTTCTAGTGTAACAATAAAACTTATTTTAGTGTAACAATAAAACTTACTTCTAGTGTAAAATAAAACTTACTTCTAGTGTAAATAAACTTACTTTTTAGGTAATAAAACTTACTTCTAGTGTAACAATAAAACTTACTTCTAGTGTAACAATAAAACTTCTTCTAGTGTAACAATAAAACTTACTTCTAGTGTAACAATAAAACTTGAAAACTTTTTTAGTGTAACAAAAAAATTTTACTTTTAGTTAACAATAAAACTTACTTTAGTGTAACAATAAAACTTACTTTAGTGTAAAATAAAACTTACTTCTAGTGTAACAATAAAACTTACTTCTAGTGTAACAATAAACTTATTTCTAGTGTAACAAAAAACTTCTTTAGTGTAACAATAAAACTTACTTCTATCTTTTTTTTTCTTCCTGGAACCTTCATAGTATATTATCATATTGTTGATGTCCAGAAAATAAGTTCTCTTCAGCAGACGTGTGGAAGACTTGATCTTGTGCAAAGATGTGCCTGATTTTAATTCCTTTAACACTCGCTCCACTATCAGGACAAGAGAAGAATGTCAGTTAGAATATATTTATGATTCATATAAATACAATGAAGGAGATCTAAACGTCTTTATTTCAAACAAAACCACTTTCATGATGTCATCAATGAACATGATTATATGATGTCTCTTCCTCACTTTTGCAGCGTCTCTTCTCTCAATTTGTGCAGCCGTCTCTTCCCTCACTGTGTGCAGCCGTCTCTTTCCTCACTTTGTGCAGCTGTCTCTTCCTCACTGTGTGCAGCCGTCTCTTTCCTCAATTTGTGCAGCCGTCTCTTTCCTCACTTTGTGCAGCCGTCTCTTCCCTCACTTTGTGCAGCCGTCTCTTCCCTCACTTTGTGCAGCCGTCTCTTTCCTCACTTTGTGCAGCCATCTCTTCCTCACTTTGTGCAGCCATCTCTTCCCTCACTTTGTGCAGCGTCTCTTCCTCACTTTGTGCAGCGTCTCTTCCCTCACTTTGTGCAGCGTCTCTTCCTCACTTTGTGCAGCCATCTCTTCCCTCACTTTGTGCAGCCGTCTCTTTCCACACTTTGTGCAGCCGTCTCTTTCCTCAATTTGTGCAGCCGTCTCTTTATTCAATTTGTGCAGCGTCTCTTTCCTCACTTTGTGCAGCCGTCTCTTTCTCTCACTTTGTGCAGCGTCTCTTCCCTCACTTTGTGCAGCCGTCTTTTCCCCTCAATTTATGCAGCCGTCTCTTCCCTCACTGTGTGCAGCCGTCTCTTTCCTCACTTTGTGCAGCGTCTCTTCCTCACTGTGTGCAGCCGTCTCTTTCCTCAATTTGTGCAGCGTCTCTTTCCTCACTTTGTGCAGCGTCTCTTCCTCACTTTGTGCAGCTGTCTCTTCCTCACTTTGTGCAGCCGTCTCTTTCCTCACTTTGTGCAGCCGTCTCTTTCCTCACTTTGTGCAGCCGTCTCTTTCCTCAATTTGTGCAGCCGTCTCTTTCCTCACTTTGTGCAGCCGTCTCTTTCCTCAATTTGTGCAGCCGTCTCTTCCCTCACTGTGTGCAGCCGTCTCTTTCCTCACTTTGTGCAGCCGTCTCTTCCCTCACTGTGTGCAGCCGTCTCTTTCCTCAATTTGTGCAGCCGTCTCTTTCCTCACTTTGTGCAGCCGTCTCTTCCCTCACTTTGTGCAGCCGTCTCTTCCTCAATTTGTGCAGCGTCTCTTCCCTCACTGTGTGCAACTGTCTCTTTCCTCACTTTGTGCAGCCGTCTCTTCCCTCACTTTGTACAGCCGTCTCTTCCCCACTTTGTGCAGTAGTCAAGAATAGAATCAATGTTTTCTCTCATATCTTGTAAAATGCAACATGGGGCTGGCAACACATCATCATCAAAAGCTTGTCCTGAGCAGAGCTTTGTCACTCTAACAGTCTTTATGAATTTCTTTGATAGATCAGATGTTCGAGCAGAGCTTTGTCACTCTAACAGTCTTTATGAATTTCTTTGATAGATCAGATGTTCGAGCAGAGCTTTGTCACTCTAACAGTCTTTATGAATTTCTTTGATAGATCAGATGTTCGAGCAGAGCTTTGTCACTCTAACAGTCTTTATGAATTTCTTTGATAGATCAGATGTTCGCGCAGAGCTTTGTCACTCTAACAGCCTTTATGAATTTCTTTGATAGATCAGATGTTCGAGCAGAGCTTTGTCACTCTAACAGTCTTTATGAATTTCTTTGATAGATCAGATGTTCGAGCAGAGCTTTGTCACTCTAACAGCCCTTATGAATTTCTTTGATAGATCAGATGTTCGAGCAGAGCTTTGTCACTCTAACAGTCTTTATGAATTTCTTTGATAGATCAGATGTTCGAGCAGAGCTTTGTCACTCTAACAGTCTTTATGAATTTCTTTGATAGATCAGATGTTCGAGCAGAGCTTTGTCACTCTAACAGTCTTTATGAATTTCTTTGATAGATCAGATGTTCGAGCAGAGCTTTGTCACTCTAACAGCCTTTATGAATTTCTTTGATAGATCAGATGTTCGAGCAGAGCTTTGTCAATCTAACAGTCTTTATGAATTTCTTTGATAGGTCAGATGTTCGCGCAGAGCTTTGTCACTCTAACAGTCTTTATGAATTTCTTTGATAGGTCAGATGTTCGCGCAGAGCTTTGTCACTCTAACAGTCTTTATGAATTTCTTTGATAGATCAGATGTTCGAGCAGAGCTTTGTCACTCTAACAGCCCTTATGAATTTCTTTGATAGATCAGATGTTCGAGCAGAGCTTTGTCACTCTAAAAGTCTTTATGAATTTCTTTGATAGATCAGATGTTCGAGCAGAGCTTTGTCACTCTAACAGCCCTTATGAATTTCTTTGATAGATCAGATGTTCGAGCAGAGCTTTGTCACTCTAACAGTCTTTATGAATTTCTTTGATAGATCAGATGTTCGAGCAGAGCTTTGTCACTCTAACAGCCCTTATGAATTTCTTTGATAGATCAGATGTTCGAGCAGAGCTTTGTCACTCTAACAGTCTTTATGAATTTCTTTGATAGATCAGATGTTCGAGCAGAGCTTTGTCACTCTAACAGTCTTTATGAATTTCTTTGATAGATCAGATGTTCGAGCAGAGCTTTGTCACTCTAACAGCCCTTATGAATTTCTTTGATAGATCAGATGTTCGCGCAGAGCTTTGTCACTCTAACAGCCCTTATGAATTTCTTTGATAGATCAGATGTTCGAGCAGAGCTTTGTCACTCTAACAGTCTTTATGAATTTCTTTGATAGATCAGATGTTCGAGCAGAGCTTTGTCACTCTAACAGTCTTTATGAATTTCTTTGATAGATCAGATGTTCGAGCAGAGCTTTGTCACTCTAACAGTCTTTATGAATTTCTTTGATAGATCAGATGTTCGAGCAGAGCTTTGTCACTCTAACAGCCCTTATGAATTTCTTTGATAGATCAGATGTTCGAGCAGAGCTTTGTCACTCTAACAGTCCTTATGAATTTCTTTGATAGATCAGATGTTCGAGCAGAGCTTTGTCACTCTAACAGCCCTTATGAATTTCTTTGATAGATCAGATGTTCGAGCAGAGCTTTGTCACTCTAACAGTCTTTATGAATTTCTTTGATAGATCAGATGTTCGAGCAGAGCTTTGTCACTCTAACAGTCTTTATGAATTTCTTTGATAGATCAGATGTTCGAGCAGAGCTTTGTCACTCTAACAGTCTTTATGAATTTCTTTGATAGATCAGATGTTCGAGCAGAGCTTTGTCACTCTAACAGTCTTTATGAATTTCTTTGATAGATCAGATGTTCGAGCAGAGCTTTGTCACTCTAACAGTCTTTATGAATTTCTTTGATAGATCAGATGTTCGAGCAGAGCTTTGTCACTCTAACAGTCTTTATGAATTTCTTTGATAGATCAGATGTTCGAGCAGAGCTTTGTCACTCTAACAGCCCTTATGAATTTCTTTGATAGATCAGATGTTCGAGCAGAGCTTTGTCACTCTAACAGCCCTTATGAATTTCTTTGATAGATCAGATGTTCGAGCAGAGCTTTGTCACTCTAACAGTCTTTATGAATTTCTTTGATAGATCAGATGTTCGAGCAGAGCTTTGTCACTCTAACAGCCCTTATGAATTTCTTTGATAGATCAGATGTTCGAGCAGAGCTTTGTCACTCTAACAGTCTTTATGAATTTCTTTGATAGATCAGATGTTCGAGCAGAGCTTTGTCACTCTAACAGCCCTTATGAATTTCTTTGATAGATCAGATGTTCGAGCAGAGCTTTGTCACTCTAACAGTCTTTATGAATTTCTTTGATAGATCAGATGTTCGAGCAGAGCTTTGTCACTCTAACAGTCTTTATGAATTTCTTTGATAGATCAGATGTTCGAGCAGAGCTTTGTCACTCTAACAGCCCTTATGAATTTCTTTGATAGATCAGATGTTCGAGCAGAGCTTTGTCACTCTAACAGCCCTTATGAATTTCTTTGATAGATCAGATGTTCGAGCAGAGCTTTGTCACTCTAACAGCCCTTATGAATTTCTTTGATAGATCAGATGTTCGAGCAGAGCTTTGTCACTCTAACAGCCCTTATGAATTTCTTTGATAGATCAGATGTTCGCGCAGAGCTTTGTCACTCTAACAGCCCTTATGAATTTCTTTGATAGATCAGATGTTTCGCCTCTGCAGCCGTCATGCTCAAATTACCATTACATCTTGAATCCATCTTCCCTGGGTCAATCTCTTCACCTCTTTGGTGGGATGCCTTCTTCCAAGAAAGTCTTCTCCAGCTCTCCATGTCCTTAATTTGATATGCATCTACACACTGTAAAAAATTAAACAGAAAAACAAAAATTGATCATGATTTGAGTGGACAAAGAGCAATGTTACTCCGATACAGCGGATACAAAACATAAGACCAGCTACGCAAAAGGTGGATCTCATTGATAAACACAGTGACAGAATACAAAACATATATTTCATCTTCACAACTGGAGTGTCTCTAATGCAGCCAAATATTATACGCATATCTTCATTCTGCATAGTTAACCAGCCAAGGACTAAAACCCCATCCCCCACCTCCGTTTTAGCAAAGAGAGTGTCATGTCGAAAAGTCAACTTTGTTACAAGCATCCTGACTCAAGTGAATCTACTGTCCTGGATATGTTCGTAGCACAGCCAACTATAAACTCATACGGCCAGCGGACTCAGGTAAAAATTCTAGGAAATAAGACCACAACCGTCATGTGACCTCGCATTCCAGTATTGTTGTATATGACGAACTCATTTAAAATCAACACAACATGCTAAATCAAGGTTATATTATGTAACAAGTTCAGTTTAACAATAAGGAACATCAGTATTATTAACACTTTTCATCAATAAATAATCACAGACTCATAGAATTGAGTAAAATTGCGAAAAAGCTTGCAGTGTTCTATCCAACATATATAAAATCCAGCCCCCAAATCAAACTAGGTCAGCGTTTCCCAGGTGAGTTATGCGGTCCAATTTTAAAGTTGGCTGTGGTTCGTGCCAATGAGAGAGCGGACGCCCACGCATCAACATAGTTGAGAGTCGAGTTGAAGATGGATAAGAGGGATGTTCTTCTGTCGCTTGGAGACCGTCTGTTGAATGGGGACACTAAAATTGATGTTAAATCAGTTAGAAAAATCTGGCCAACAATGGCGGAATGTGGGAGGCCATTCAGAGTCAGAACGGTTTGATTCTGAACACGACTTTGCTAGCGCATTTCCGCCATGTTTGGTGGGGTATTTTCCGGTTTCGTTTGCCGAGCTACTGAGTTAGTGCTTGAGCAACGCTGTGAGCTGTGACTGTTACATGGAATGCTTTTTGCTGTGTCAACCGTGCGTTTGTTGTGTGTATTCAGAAAATGGCGGACAGCGGTTATGACGAACAAGCTCAATCTGCCGTATGCAGTTATATTGCGAGTGCAGAAAGCTGGATTTTGCCGTGATTGATGTCCCTTCGACAAGAATTGCTGTCAATGTTGAAGTGATGAACAGTTTTGTGTTGCTACACTCGCGATGGCCTTATGCATATTATGCGGTGCAGGTTGCTTTTTGTGGCAGTATGCGGCTGTTTCATTCTGGAATTAGTTCACACCGGAAACTTTTCACAGTTGTTAGCATTTCGTGTGATATTCATTGGAACAGGAACGGAGCAATTATGGGTGACCCGTTGCAGTGACGTTGGAACCGTACTTATGAACTATGAACTATCAATCAATGTTGAATGAGCACACTAAAATTAATGTTGAATCAATCTATGTTGAATGAGCACACTAAAATTAATGTTAAATCAATCTATGTTGAATGAGCACACTAAAATTAATGTTAAATCAATCTAGCGATTTAAGAAGTTTGAAATTAAACGTTGTACAAGAAGAACTAGATGCACGAGGAGCAGAGTGAGGAGTGTGTTTAACAAGCGAGCCACCGGAACCATCAGCATGCATGCCTTTCGACATCTACTGGGGTAAACTGAGCAACTATGGATCTGTCCAGAGTGCTATGATACCGGCTCAGTAACCAATAACCAAAATCTTACAGTTACCCGTCTGTACCCTTTATGTCTCTTTAGATAATATGCATTAACTTGGGAGTCATTCTGATGTACATGCCCTACATATTGTAGGGGCCTAACAGAGGCGCATCTTACTCACGTTCTCGCAGCAGACCACACAGACCAAAAAAGAGTGGTTAACTATGTTGATATGAAAGAACACAAACAAGCAACATCAAAGACCATATATACACCAAGAATGTTTACCCCCGCACACGAAATTTCGGATTTTTAGTATTAAAATCTTATTTTATAAAGTTTCATGAATCACTCACCACCATTTGTCAAATTGTATAGACTGAAGGTAGTGGGTCTATCATTTCTTTCCTGAACATAGACTCTAAAACTTGTCAGCATAGCCATGATCTACTTGTTTTTGTAGGTGTGTCGCTAGCGTGTGCGTGTTAATATATATTTTTGTACCGCGTGCATGCATTTCTGCATGTGTAAACAAGCACCATGACACGCATGACCTGCCACGTTATGAAGAAGTCTAAAGAAATAATTTAGGTCAAGTCGTAGACTTAAGTCTTTCATTACAAGCGACCCAAAGTTGCAACATGAATAACACGTTTAAAATGTCTCTCTCTCTCTCAACCAGCTCATGCTAAGTCTTCCTATCGTTAGTTATGCCTTGCAGGTCCTTCCAGCTCTTCAGTACATCGTTAATCCAGAGATATCTAAGAGTATTATTGGTGCTACGGAGTTCGTGCTTTGTGTAATACTCTCGGCAGGTCGCTTGCCAATTCTGTAGAGCGTGACCGAGCCATATGGTGCAAAACCAGGAGCAATGAAGTAAATCCTTCGGTTTTAGACAATTTTTAGTATATCGCTTATCTCTTATAATATCTTATAATATCTTATAATATCGCTTATCTCTATCTCCAAATCTTTTCTTCATGCATATCTAGGCGTACCTCTTTTCATTTTCCTGCGGGTACCAGGAAAGGGCCTCTTCGGTTATATTCCATTGAGTTTTCTCAAGGTGTGTCATTTCCACGCCAGCGTCTTCTCTCTGTTTCTTGTGTCTCTGGGATCTGTCTCGTTCTCTCCATAAGCTCCTCCTTTGTGATCCTATCATACAATCTCAGTACGTTTATTCTGCGCATGCCCCAGTCGCAGAATATTTCATTTCAGTTGTTATTGTTTTAATCGTTCGCCATGTTTCTGACCCATACAACAGAAATGCTTTAACATTAGAGTTAAATATTCGAATTCATT